>JAKMXF010000321.1:0-515342 GCA_024704765.1 Oopsacas minuta | reverse complement strand
TTGTATAGAATAACATGTTATTCTATACAAATTACTAGATTGCAGCTACGAATATAGACTACACAATATATAGGAGCGGGAAAGAGTATACAATTTATGACAATATATTTGTGTGGTCGAATACTTTTGTCCCTTGGCTGTACATACCAGCCCTTAATTGGATTTAAATCATTCTCCAGTTTTAAACAAAGTGCGTTAATAATTCTTACCCTTATCTTCTTGAAGATTATCAACATCAAAGAGTAGAGAGAAGCTATAGCCAGGCTCAGTTTCATGTACGTACCCTTTGTACTCACTCTCCAGGAACTACATACGTATATCAAAATAAGCACAATATCGATATATCTAATTATACCAACAGCGGAACTTGTTGATGACAGGAACCAGAAAACTGCACAACTTTGGCTTACATACTGACAGTTATAACATTTTCTACTGTACAAGTACTATGTGTATTTAAATATGAATAAATATTACATACTTCAACTGTTCCCAAATCTTTCATTTCTGCAAAAAACTTGACTGAAATGCTAACTATTATCTTCCCTTTATCCTGGTTAAGATTTGAAATATGATAGAGAATCCCATCAAAATCTATAAGTCAAATGTAAAACACATATACATATATGGGAGTAATCAATACTTTACAGTATACCTGCAGCGATTACTTCAACGCCTTCAGGTCTGGGGCTAGATAGAAGAAATGTACATTAAATTATACATATTTCTGGGTATATTTTGTAGAAATACCTTTGGAATCTAGACAGGAGAGTTTCCTCTACGATTCTACTCCAAATCTCTAACAGAATCATTGCAAGCTAATTGTTAAGTGAATCAATTAATGCATAACATTAATCAATACAAGTTTTTAAAAGGTATTATTCCCATTATTGAGTTGTACGTACGTATAATTGGTACAACTCGGGATAGAATAACTGACAAGCAAGTAATTCAATGGAAACTATAATTTTGTATGATGTCACTAATATTCCACCAGGAAGAATTATAGTGAATTGTTCTATTAGTTCTCTTCCGTATCATTTCGATTGAAGATTAAAATAATTATTGAAAACAATAGATTTCTAATAATTTCAGGATTATGCATCATAATTCCTAAACGAATAGCAAATTAAGTATTGAATCAGGAAGGGCAACAGCTTCAAATATTCGTCAAATTCTTGATTTTTAAAGGGGTATTAAAATAATCACAATATGGATAATATAAATACAGTGGGACTGGCACTTTAATACGAACAAATATAATCAGGCCCTTACAGTGCATATCAAATTGGTATCACTACTGGTTACGAACAAATTTTGTTGTAAATGGCGTTCATAATATTCCACTATAATCCAATTTCCCCTCCAAATACTACACTAAAGACAATAAAAGTATTTGAATAGAAACAGTATAAAGATTCTATATCTCTCATTTACACTACAAATAACCATACAACAAGAACAACTAATTATATATTAATTTACACCAGGTAATAAAAACTAACATAGTGTGTCCAATCACTGTGGTAATATTATTGTAGATAATATAGTAGATGTTAAATTGGATGCTTAGTAGATATAAACAGTCACTAGTATGATACATGAGCCAAACACATAATCTGAGATGGCAAAACCTCCCCAAAGGATGGGCGGATTCGGGAGAATACAAATAAGGGGAAAATCCCCGAATGCCATTCCCACAATCCGGTTGTTAGGGAGTTGGGAAATTCGAGGGAGTTAAACTGGGGGAGGAGGAGGAGGAGGTGGTGGCCGTTTCGTGGGGTCAGTAACGAGGGGAGGAGGTATTTTCATGTGAGGCCCTCTGCGGCCACCTAGAAGAGAGAAGAGTTTATAATTAAGGATGATCAATATTGGGAAATGTGAAAAATATATATAATATAAAGACCTTGATCTTGGTCGTGACTGGGATATGTTTTAGGAGCTGATTTGAATGCAATAGGATGTGGTAGGTCTCTAGGAAAATTAAATCTCCTATCTAATTCTAAACAAGAACATATTGTAAATAACAATATGAAAATAAGTAAATTAAGATTAAAATTGTTACCTTGACCAGAAGGCATACTGCTTGAGGCAGGGGGTGGTGGAGCACTCCTACCAGTTCCATTTGGTGAGAAAGCACGTGTTGCTGCTTCTCTGTTTCTGTCAGGGAGGGGAGGTGGGTTGTTCAAGGGAGGAGTGTTAGAGCGAGCAGGGGGTAAGGGAGGAGCAGCTCTTACACTCGATGGTCTATGTGAATAAAAATATATAATACAACAGTTATTTCCACTGGTTAACAAGTATATTATATATATTATATATGCTTACAGAGCTGGAGGAGGAGAAGTAGATTTGTAGTTCCTAGATGTAGGAGGTGGCGGTGGAGCCATGCTCCTTTGTCTGTCTATAAAATTATAACAAATTAGAAGTGTATGCAGTCAACTCCAGTTATGTCGAAGTTCAAGGGACCGCGATAATTACTTCGATATAAACGGAGTCCGATTTAACCGATGGAATGTATGCTGCTTTTACGCCTTGGGATCATATTTGTTAAATTTTAGACTTTGGTATAAGCGAGTATTTCAATATCCATGCTCGATATAACGCGAGTTGACTGTAGTAGTAAACTTGTAAAAAATACAGTTAAGTTTGGTTAAGTCGAACACTAAAACATAAGTCAAATTACTGAATGGGTTGTATATGGGAGAAGCTTTCAAAAGAATACAAAATTTTGAATTATTGAATTTCGAATTTACGGATGTTGATTGTATTTATACTTACTGCTTTGGAAAGAGTGTAGAGGAGAAACCTCATCTGATATTGAATTCCTACTCGGTTGCTTAGAAGAGAATGGAGGAGGTGGAGGGGGGTTAGCTCTAGCTGGGGGAGGTGGTAGATTCATAGAATCTTGTTTGACAGGAGGATTACGCCCAGGGAGAGCAGGGAAGTTCCCCCGGTTAACAGGCACTGATTGTGACACGTTAGGACGTGAAGGAGGAGGCGCTGTTGATTTTAGCGGCGGTTGAACTGTTTTCTGAGAGAATATCACAATAATATAGTACACGTTATACAAGAGTTGACTGGAGATGAATATAATCAAAACGACAGTAAAAAATTAATATAACGATACATAATTACATTTAACAATTTGAAAAGGATAGTACATAGTACCAGTGAACCTCCACGAACAGGGAATTTGGCAGTTTTTTGGCGTCCCTGACAGCTCGTTTGTGTAAGTTACACTATTGATGGTATAAATTGTACATTTGATGAAAATGATAGGATAGGATACAAACGATTAGTGAATAAAATATTTCCATAAGGATGTACAAAACACAATTCGTCCAACTTAATAATTAGCAAAAAAGCAAAAAATCTCACCTTTTTCCTCTGAAATTCTAGCATAAAATCAGGTAGAGAAGTATTAACAGCCATATTGCTTATCGCAGTATAGTGCTGGACTGAATTATATATATTTGTGCTCCTATTAACTAGGATGATATCTCAGTAAGATAGGAAAGAATTGAGTCATGAATGGTATGCAGGGTTTCTATGTTTCTATGTGCATAGCGAAATTTTGAGGAAAAGAATCATACAATGTGTTTGTTCGGGGATAATTTCTAAGAATATTTGTATTGTTCTAACCCAATACATTTTATATTGTAGGATAATTAGCGAAAGTTCCATGGACTCTTTTGTAATATATTTAACTTAAAAACACAAGCAAGTATGCTGGTATGGAAAATGGCAAATTTATGACCAAGAAGAAACTGGAAAAGTTCTACTGTAATTATGAGTTAGCCAACCTGCTGAGGTGTAAATCTAGCAGGTGGAGGTGATATTGTGTTTTGAGCTGCTGGGACACTAGATGAGGTATTTGGAATGTTGGGTGGAGGGTTTGGAATCTTACCACCCATAGCTCCACCACCTCCTAAGCTTGTAGTTCTGTTGGCAGAACCAAAGCTAGGTGCACGCGCGGAAAAACCAGCTGAGTTAGGGTTAGGAGGAGGGGGACGAGGACCTCCCATCTGACCGGTACCTCTGAAATTGGGAGGGTGAGCTGGTGCACCCGGTCTCGCGAAAGGTGACACCTTTGAATCACTTGTGGTTACAGAGTTAGCTTTGAATCCAGAGGGAGGAGCAGGTCTAGTAGGATTTGGTACATTAGGCAACCCTCTGTTGGGAGGAGGGGGAGGACGTGTGTTGGTAATAGAGGGGCCTGGAGCTCGATTTGGGGTAAAACCTGGAAAAAGTGAAGAATAAAATGTTGAAAAATTCTAAATCACAGACTAGCAAAAATAGTATGGAATGCAATTATGTACTTGGTCTAGGTGTTGGTCTCCCTCCCCCTGTCTCTCTGGGTGGAGGTGGAGGTATAGGTCCATTCTCAAATGTGTTCTGAGGTCTAGAAGGGCCCCCAGATACCTTAGAACCAAATCCTGAATTTGCACTAGGAACAGCAAATGTAGATTTAACAGGAAGGCTTGCATTAGGTCTGATATCTAAGGAAAATATAAATTCCTAAAAATCTAATATTTGTATCTTAGAGATATATACGTACCTGATCTTGGACCTGTAGGTCTTAACTGTGGCATTCCTTTAGCAAACAAGGGACCACTCATTCCACCGCTTCCTCCACTAGATCCTCCCCCTGCTCCTGCTCCACCGCCAGAAGATTTAGCTATAAATAGGATGTATGTTTTGTCCAATGATTGAACTAGTATTAGTGCTGTTCGCATATTTGCAAACTTTTCAGAGACTTACTGCCCATTTAATATTGGAAATAATTCCTCTAATAGCAAGTTCGAGTATTAGCGAGGAAAATTCCTGCAATACGGCTTGCCAATAGGCGAACGCCACTGCACTCTGAACATGGTTTCTCAAACTCTGGGTAATAGAACGAAGTTTACCACAATTAGTAATGAATGAGAAATCAAATGAATTTGTTTATCTCCAATTAAGATTATCAAACTTGAGATAAGCTTTACGGAGTTTAATTAACCACTAATGCAATCTCATCCATGATCAATGAAAGTTTAAGAACCATGAGATTATAGACTAAACGGATTCCAGATAAAAAAACGAATGTAGTCATCCTAATCTCTGTCAAAAATGTCCACCATATCCAGAGGCTTAGCTAGGGTGTGGCAATATCGCACTTACGCCGCACCCTCCTACAACACTAGCTAGTGCTAAACTTCTGGGCTACATCCGTTAACCGGTATCATTTGTATCAACAATCCATTGAAGAGTCCAAATATTGTGTTAGTACTAACCGGAAATTCGTATTATCCATGTTCGTTGATTAATAGGTACATATATACGTACGTGGCTGCAGATAAATACATTAAGTAAAGTTATAGTATTACTTACAATCAAATACCGGAGCACTCCTATCATTAGTCACTGTCTTCTTTAGCCGAGCACCCTTTGAAATAGCTTTTTGTAGATCTTTATCCATGAATAGTAATCTCTTCTTGTAAAATTTCTAGCATAGGATAGTCTACAATCCATTCAAACACACAAACACGGTAAATAACAAATATGCAATTACAGTCAACTCCGGATATATCGAAGTATATGGTCCCAAACCGTCTAAGTATTAACATTATTTTGAACTCTGTTATATCGAAGTAATTATCGCGGTCCCTTGAGCTTCGATATAACCGGGAGTTGACTGTAGGAGTAGCAGTCATGTTAGAACAACAAATAGAAAGAGAAATCGCAGAAAAGGTCATTAACGCAGTAGATTATCTCCATTTATGGATTCTATATTTTAGCCATCATTAGCAAAAACTGTGATTTCTATAAAATTTTCTATTATTTTGTTTTACTTAATTAGCCCAATTAACAGGTGTATATATAGTTGAATCAATATTGTATTCGTGTATCGTGGAATATCATTAGAAACAAAACAGTAGTGAACTTGAAATGTGCTTTCGACGCATACTCAGGCCAAACATAGTTAGAAACAAATGCAAAGATTTCTTAAATGGCCTCATAAAGTGCTCTATCTCTTTAAAGATGAGATGTACAACCCGTATAAGTAGTAACGAATTTACTTGATAGTTATATGCTAGCCTAACTCAGAGTTTTAAGAAATAAGATTGACGGAGAAACCATCACATATACTTAAATGGATTTTCTAAAACCGTATTCACTAGTATATCAGTTGAGATAAGTCATGAGGCAGCTCTTCACTGTTATAGATCAATTTATAAATTGATTCAGTAATGCTATAATGATATACAGTGAAACCTCGTTAATACGTACTCCGAATAAGGAGTATTAATCTCGACGGTCCCTTGGTGTACGTATTAACGAGGTTCTACTGTATTACACTCAAAGATTATTCAGCGAATTCTGTGTTTAGAGTACTTTGAACCCATACACCCAAGTGCTTAGAGGACACAATTGGTATATCTCGTATGTTACGCTACAAGAAATGACGGGCTCCATGATTACAGAAATAGAGTGGAATCTAGTTAATAAGAACACTAACGAACGGTCAAATTAATTCGCTTTCTCCTGAGTTTGCATTAACCGTAAGAATACCAATTGAATAACCATTATAGAGTCCTGATTGGGTGTAAACAATTGTTCGCCTTAACTGGAAATTCGTATTAACGATATTCTACTGATATGTCAACCAGCGTATTATTTCTGGTGTATTCACCTTATGATAACAATTAACTGTAGTATTAAATGTAATTCTTGGAAAGTACATTTCCTTTTAGCATATGTACATTATTGAGCGATCAGTATTATCTAAAATTATCATTGAATGCAGTTAAATCGAGATATGAATATGATAAGGCAATACCTAATATATTGGAGATTTATTAATTAAAGTCTCATAAACATACATTACATTACGATACGGTGTGTACTGATACTCTTTATGGCATACATTCTTATCAACCATTCAGTATCTCTGGATGACATAGTAATGAAGTATAAGGTATCTATGTACCTCCTTTTCAAAACTAATACTGCTTAAAACAGCGGTTCCAAACATTGAGTGCATGGGCCCTTGGTGGTCCACGGATGACACAGGGCTTGGGGGTCCATTAGAGAAAATGGTTGAGAACCGCTGGATTAAAGTTTCGCAGTATTAGTGGTACTAAATCATCAAATCTTAAGCCACAATGACACATGACTACGAAATTGCATATTCGAATGAGTGAAACAATAAATATAAATCGCGAAATATTAATAGCTCCCTCAAGTGGGAAATGCCGCAGACTCAGACAGGCAATTTCAATCTATTTCCTCTTATGGAGGTATATTAGTAGCTAATTTGTATGCATTTCTATCTATCCTAGCTAAGAGGGATAATAATTGTTTTCCAAATCCTAACTCTACAAATTCTGCTTTTTGATATCTCTCAATCAATCTCTTCATAATCTCATACCATTGAACTGGTCTAGTCATTTGTAAAACAAGTGAGTCACTAATCTCTTCTACAGATGAATAAGGCTGAGCTGTTAAGTTAGAATATACAGGGGTAGTAGGAAGTTGTACATCTATTTTACTGACTATCTCTAGAATCTTCTCAGTAGCTGAGCTCATGAATTGACTATGAAATCCACCAGATACTGGTATCAGCTTAATGCCTCGTGCTCCTGCAGTAGTGAATCTATCTGAGAGTTTGTTAATGTCACTCTTAGCTAGAGAAATAGCACAGGTATTCTCGGCTAGATAGTTAGCAATAACCGCGTATAAATCTACATGCTTTTCTCTATTGTATTCCTCCAGGATAGATTGTACTGTAGTAACATTAATACCAGATATAGATAGCATAGCACTGGAGGTTGTATCAGAAGCTTCCTGCATTGCTTCAGCTCTATGCTTAACGAACAAGAACGCGTTACTATATGATATAGATTTGGAAACGGCTAAGGCTGATATTTCTCCTACACTGAATCCAGCTAATGCAGATAATGTATTATGTGATTGTGTGTATATCTCATGGGAGGATAAGGAGGCTAATAGTGTAGCAGGTTGACAATACTCTGTCTTATTCAGTTTATCATGTGGTCCTGATTTGCAAATTTCCGCTAGATCATACCCTAATGTATCTGACGCGAGTTTACATAAAGACTGTACTGAAGGGAGAGTGAGTGAGTGACGTAACATACCAATATGTTGTGCACCTTGACCTGGGAATAAACCAATCACTGACATAATAGACCGTATTAATTCTAAAATATATTCAGGTTGATATTATTAAGAACTTTACAATGTATTATGGATTGGAAATGAAAGTTGCACAATTAAATTGCAAGCAAGCAAAACAAAATGCAAAACCTGTATATGAAACAATATATAAATACATACCTTTCTCTCATGTGTGTTACTGGGGTAGAGTTTTTATTATCGCATAACAGCGTTCGAAAAAATCTAAAACCAAAGGTTGTGGAAATTGATTTTCTTCTAACTTTCTATCAACCAATTCAGATGCTGGAGGCATTATACATTTGAAATCTACTATATAAGTTTTGTCATCTACTTCGTATAGTTGTAAACCAATTCGTACTTTGCCTTCATGGCTAGTTTTAGGTCTACATCTTAAATTGAATGGTGTAATTATCTTCCATTCATAATCTAGTGTGATCAGTGCATTACATAATTCTCTAAGGATGTCTTGTGGTCGGCTCTTAGCACGAATACCCAGATGCCATCTGAGCCTCTTCTCGGGCTTCTTGGCAGGGATTACTTGTGGGGCTGGTGTAGTAGGAGGGGAGACAGGGAGAGCTAGTAGACTGCTATCAGCACTGAGATGAGATTCTTTCATTTGTTCTAACAAATAAATAAATCAGTAAATACAATGGAACCTGATTAACATGAACACGGTTATTACGAATCTCCGATAAGACGAACAAATATCTACAAAATCAGGTTCCACTGTATTTGTTTCAATCAAGCTAGTACCAAACTTCGTAAATATATTTGTATTGTATATGTTTCGCAGTGAACTGAATAACCGAGTTCAGAAAATCACGTTTACATTGTATAACAAATTGACCATATATGGTCATTTTATAGAAAGAATGATGTTATGATGACGTCAATATATAATTAACTCACCTATACATACTTGGGGATTAAACGGTACCCTCCGGGGACTAGTACCTAGAGGGGAGAAGGGATGGTAGGGAGACGTAGCCTGAGTGTGTAGCCAGCTCTCGGAACGGAGAGAAGCACTTCTCGGAGATGTTGATGATAGAAAATCTAACGGCATAGAATCTTGACTAAGTAATAGTTTATTGTCTAATACGAGATTGTAAGCTATTACAAACTCATGATGTGGATTCTCATCACGTTTGTCTAGAGCATTAGTAACGTTCTGAATAGAGGTAGAGTATTTCTTTGCTACTTCAGCAACAACTGAGTGATTTATGTCTATACTCTCCTCTGTACCAGGAGGTGGGAAGAGGTAGAGAGGACAATCTGGCTTGAACCATTCGTCTTGTAAGATCTGTGGGATTGTAATACGTTTGAGTTGGTCAACCTATAAGATAATTCAGTAATAAGAATCATCGTGGTAATCATTGACGATAAATAGTGAATGTGAAGTCTTCAGGCTATTGACTGATAACTCGGGCTGGAAAGGGTACCCATTGGTCAAATAACTAAATATTGCAACTGCTTCCGGCCAGGGTTTATCCAGGAATATGTGGGCCCGCACTTTTTCTTGCAGGGACTATCCTGGGAATCTAGGATGACACCCTTTTGGACGGTAACATATAATCCTGTACTAATTTGAGAAGGCCTTTATGTCCTTCGTGGCAGTTGAATTGGCGCTTTTTAAGTGCCCACCAAACACCTGGACCTGCTTTCGCCGCACCAGAAAACGCAACTGCTTATACAATTTCTAAATCGTTAGTATTTTCAATTCTAACTTATTCCTTGAAAGTAAATTCAATTATATTTGAAAGAACTAAACGAATATATGCATTTAGCCATTTACCCCCAGAATCAGTAATATTAACAGGAAGCTTATATGCTAGCAGTCTCGATAATTGAGCCTCAACCACATTATCTATTATGCAGTGTTGCTAAATACAACTGAGAAGACCCACAAAGATTTCTTTGTGATTAAGCCTAATGAGAATCCTTAGTCAGAACCAGCATGCAGTGGATTGTGTGGGTTAGTGGGATTCTGGCATTGGATGGTGGAATCCATTGTATTACATTACAATTCGATAAGCTATTATGAGAATACGTAAAGACCGTTCATATGCTAAGGTTCTTACCAAAGTTAACACATTTGGTTGTAAATAATCAATAAATTACCGAGAGATGAACACAATGACAATGCAGTTGCAAAGCAGTCAACTCTCGTTATATCGAACACGGATAAATCGATATACTCGCTTATATCAAAGTCATAAATTGTACAAATATGGTCCCAAACCGTCAAAGTAACATATATGTCATCAGTTCATATATCGAGGGAATTATAGCGCTCCTTTGAGCATCGATATAACAGGAGTTGACTGTTCTTTAATATATAAATTCTGAGAAAGCTACAATAAATAGCACTGAATGATCAAATTTATGAATTTATCAGAAATACGGAAAAATAATCGTAAAATCAAAAGCTATAAGAATTCATTCATTGTCATACAAACAGTATTGTAATAGCCTATAGGCCAATTGGATTTGGCAATAATTCACCATCCAATGCCACTCACATGCTTACGTTTTACCTTTATGATATCTATAAACTATTCAAAGTAATCAGCTGATATAAAATCAGCACACTGAGTTGGTGAATAATTACAATGGTTATGCATCATACCATTATTCATAACATTAACCAGTGGGTAGATTAATAATAGCAAATTCCTGACGTGTGTAATATAGACTCACTTCTAGCATTCTTTTCAGCAAACCAACAGATAAGGGAGTTAAATATTTGGGTGTTGCAAATTGGCCGCTTTTGATTTTCTTGAATAGTACAGAGTAGTTTGTATCATCGAATGGTAAACTTCCACACAACAAAGCATATAGAATAACTCCACAACTCCAAACATCCACTTCAGGCCCTGCATACTGTTTGCTAGATATTACCTCGGGAGCAGCGTAATTCGGGGAGCCACAGCTTGTACTTAAAAACTCACCATCAAGGATCATGTTTGATAATCCGAAATCTGCGATACGAACATTTCCATTTACATCTAATAACAAGTTTTCTGGTTTCAGATCTCGATGTACTATCTTATGCTTATGGCAATAGTATATCCCGCTTATTATTTGCTGGAAGAATTTACGAGCTGTCTCTTCAGTTAATTTCCCATGCTCTACAATGTATTCGAATAGTTCACCTCCAGGAACATGTTCCATGACCATGAACACATCGGTTGGTGTAGATATAACCTCGTACAGTTTAATGATATGAGGATGACGTAATAGTTTTAAGAATTGTACTTCTCGTTTTACTTTTCCACATATTTCCATGTTTCTTAACTTTTCTTTGTTTAATATTTTGACTGCAACTTTATGTCCAGTTACTTCATGTTCTCCTAATTTAACTTTGCCAAATGAGCCTGTCCCAATTGTCCCCTTGATGACATATTTACCAATCTTGACGGTTCGGGAGGGGGTGTTGCCAAGAGACCTGCTCAAGGCGGAGGAATCAATGACTGAGTTGATTTTGATGTTCTTTGGTAGACTTACCATGCTATGTGTCAAAAGGGAAATATGAATTCAACAGTCCCATACTTTAGTGTAAGAAATTAATATTAGAGAAGTTTAGAGTTAATTTTAGAGAAAAGCACAATTGTAATCTCACTATGAAATTCTATGAAAATAATTAAGTAAACTTTCTAATTATTAACTGGTAATATAGGGGATTATCGTCAAAATACACAGATTATTCTAACGAACAAATACATGTGATTATATGAAAACATCTACTGTAATCGTAGAAAAGGTAATTAAGACCATTAAACTGAGATAATTATTTGAACAGACAAAGAGTTAGACATAATCAAATTAGAACCTCGAATATACCATTCTGATAGCTTTTGTTTATATTTATGAATTCAATAAAGGTAGTAAGCAATTGAAGGTTCGGTACATAGAAATCTCATAAATAATATGAAAAGCAGACACAATACGAAAGTACAATAAACTTAGCTTAATCGGGTAACTAATTAAGCAATACATTTGAAATGCTGATAATAACACAGTGTAACCTTTACAAAAGGGGACGTAGAATCGGAGTGAGGATAAATATTGCGAATTCATAGTCCCATACAAACGAACATCTACAAATGAGAATTTGGCAGAAACAGGAAAAACAGGTTATAATTTTGCGGGGGTCTCTGACACCCCAGTTACACGTATACACTGTATTAAAGCCTGTTTATATTATTAAATGAATATCACAAGAAAGAGCAAACTAGAAACGTTAAATAAAGATTAAATAATATTTATCACACGCAATGTCCACCAACTAAACCGTTACGTCATCAATACGGTTGTGTCAAATAACTTTTCTTATTCCAATGTTTAAATGGGAAGTGTATGATTACAATCACCAATGTACATACACCTATTACGATACCATATACTAGATAGAAATAGGATAGGAATCCGCTTGGCTGTCCTCCCATCCAGGCTGTCGTACCGAAGGAAATGAATTTACTAGCACCGACGCTGGTCACTGGATAATTATATATAACAATAAAGTTATAGGTTTGTGAGTTGATCGTAGCATTTACAACTCCGTATAGCTTCCTGAAGTTCGGAAATGCTGAGGTGGAATGCCAAGTCATGAAATCATCGTTTTCCATCCCACTAGGGAGTGAGTAGACTGGGAAGGCCCAAGCAGCTGGAGAGGCTGTGTTATTAATAATCTCATCTTGTATAGCCAGTGATGGCTGTACAAACTTATTACCAACATACCGTGAGAATGTAATATCTTTCTTTATAATGGGAAATTCAACTGGAATAATGGTATCGTTAAAAAACGCATTTGGTACCATACCACAGGGAAAGTATACGGTGTTATTAGCATCTCGGGAGTAAGAAGCACATCCTCTATCTACTGAATCGAAACTTTCACTTAAGAAATGAGAACCAAACCAAGATTGAGTGAATCTCCTATGACTTATATAGAAATTACTCAATTCATAGAATAAGAACACAGGTTGAGGGAGAACTCTATCTACTGGTAACTGCACGCGACACTGACAGGAGTATTTAATCCTTACACTAGCTAGCACACACCTGGGTATAGCAGATACGTACTGTTCACAGGTTGTGAGGTTTACAGTTGACACGTTAACAGGTGAATTACAGGCAATAGAGCTTGAGCTCTCAGCCAACATTGTCTCTAGGGAGGTTCTTAAATCGGTGGAAGAATTAGTGGATAGACAGTATGTGTAATCTACAGAGTAGCTAAACACACTAGTAACGAAGAAGTACACCATTGGAATGCCAAATACGATGAAGAACAAACAAGATGAGAATAGGATAGGTAGAATACACCAGAAGTTAAGTCTGGGTCTCCAGGCCCATGCGGACTGCTGGAGGAGACTAACGTGTTTAGGAGGTTCCTCATATTTCAGGAAGAGTACCCATTTCATTAGGAATACAGGTACTGATCTACCACGTATCATAAACGGTTCTTTCCCCTCCCACCATTCCGCTGATAATGTTTTAGCAGATTTCCCACGATCTCGTAGACCAAATCGTGTCCAGCTTCGTTCCTTCTTTGACCGCATCAAACTATCCGTTACTCCCTTAGCATCATTCACATCAGATGTAGGTTCATCATCTCCTGTTGAATCTATCCTGAGACTTTCCACTTCACCAGCCGCTGTTGTTACTTGTATCTCAGCCATTACTATATCACCAGCACCATTAGCCATGTACAGATATTATATATAAAGCTAAATACTAACACATATAGCCTATAAGTAATAATATATTACGTGAGGAGGTTTTCTATACAAAATATATAATATTGTATTATCACACGCGCAAGACAAATAATAGAGATTCTAAATCCATACAATCAAATCTAGTGATTATCAATCATCATTTATATGGAATAACACAGAGATTCTCAAAAGTAGGCGATTTGTGGCGCAGCGGACTATCACTGGTGGAGCAGGCATATTTACTCCCCAACAACTTTCCTCGGACCCGTTTTCACGAGAAAAGGTAAAACTTTAATGGGGAGCGCCTCCTTCTCGATTTTTGGCAAAACACTACTGTATTTACCAACAGCTTTTACAAATTTCCTGAGATTTCATGTTATCCCTTATTCCACCCCAAAATATCCAGAAATACGCGGTATTAAAAAGTACAGTCGACATGTCCACTGTACTTTTTAATATATGAGAAATACAGTAAAAATAGAAAAATTCTCGGATTTTCAAAATTTTCCCGAGATAATGGGGGAGGGTTGGTAAGTATGGGGCAGGGGGATTTTAAATATAATTTTTAAAATATGCGTATTAAATGATGTTTTTAATGAAAAACTAAACACAATTACCAAATCATCAAAAATATTAGGAGACTAAAATATGTCTAGAGGGTCATCAACTTCTGGAGCTACTTTTTGCTTCTTCTTTCCCTGATTTCCTTCCACTCTCATTTGATGTTCAATAGCTTTCTTAGCTTTTAGTTTACTGCGATATAAGTTAGGAGAAATGTAATCAGGATTATGATAGATAACAGATCCTGAAAAACTACCTTCAAAAGCTCTAACTAAATTCAGAACAAATCGAGGCCCAATTTCTAGGAGAGAAGTGCCTCCATCGATTATTTGATAATTACGAATCCAAATGCGATTATCCGTGAAAGAAAAATTCAAAACATGATCGATAAACGGTTTGCTTTTTGGATGGAAATTCGGCACGGAAAAGGTTTGCGTAAAAAGCTCTTGTATAAGTGAAAGATAGGGAGTTTGTTTAAAAATATCATCAAAACAAAGTATATGTCTTGAACTTTTGAGACAATTTCCGCTCAGTTTTAGCTCATCAGTCGTATGTAAGTTTTCTACCAAAAACTTGAAACTCGGTCCAGCTGGTACACGCGAAAACCACACATACATATCCGTGTGTTTTCGTACTTCGAAGAAAATGCAATTATTGCAATTCCTAAGTTCGCATATTTCGTTTATTACACTTAGATTGTCTTTCTTCTCTAGTTTAACTTCTGTTTTAGCATGAGGTAATATAGACAGTAGATCTCTCATTAAATAACGTATACGGAATGTATTACTACGAGATGAGAATACTAAAGTACGTGTACGATTAGTCCATCTTTTGAGAATTGAATTTTTCCTAACCTTTAATTGTTCACTAGTTATCTTTGCGGGGAGCTGCTCGGCAGGAGTGTCCTGCTTAGGTTGAGGCCTTTCTTTAGCTAGTTTGGGTCTTTTCGGTTCTCTACTGGGTTTATTTTTGTTTTTACGCTTTCCATGCATTGCTAATGAGAATTCATTGACAATTATACAGGAAATAAAGTTAATAGCTTGACACCACGGGAAACGAAAATTAGTACATACTAACCGAAGTACGTCATAGCCGAATATTCTTCCAATACAATTAGCATAAGAATTGCTAAACCGTTTTGGCGAAAGGTACAATACTATACGTCAAAGGCGAGTACATACTAACCAAGTTCTACTCAATCTATATTTGTTTATTTACAACCTATTTTAGGTCCTAAGTGTAGACTTTGTACTCCATTGTAGCGTCATATGATTAATGATTTGTAAGTTTTTAACCCAAAACTTTATGAAATTATAAACGAGTAAATTAGATATCTGGTGGTAATCTATAATGCGTCATAAGGCTACGTCAAATGGAATTCTCTTGCATAACATTACAGTAATCAATGTGACACAATTTGATGTAGAAACTATTGGTGGATAATTACATACACGTAACGACATAAAGCAAATAATAGAATAATTCTAATAAATTTTATGAAATTCGGGCACTAAAGCACTAAGCTTTTCTACAATCTACACGATGCACAAATAGACAAAAGTATTCAAATAAATGGAAATAGTTTCGTTTGACGTAAACTGTTAAATTCAATAATTAGTTATACAAATCTTAAGGGATCAGGACATGTCTACACCAAATATATCGATACAAGATCATCAGGTTAAAGAATTGATATCTCAAAAATAAGAATTACCCTAATGGCCAGTTTTAGAAAATTATGAAGTTCTGATAACCCAATTTTATAAATTGTAAATGGACAATTTATCTTTTTTCGGGTAGAGAGGAGGAAAGAATTCTCAGAATTGAAACTGCAATGAATCTTGTATTTTTATGGATTAGCATAAAATGATTGGGCAATTTCCTAATAACACGGAGGGGAAGAGATTACTAAAAGTTTCAATTTGAAATGTCAAATTTTTGAATTTTTGGAAATTATTTACCTGTTGCAAAAATAAAAGAAAACGATTTCAATATACACCTATCTATTGTTCTAAGTCAGTATCCACACTTACACTTCCAATGCATTAGATAGTACCCAATTTCTTGCAACGATAAACATTCATTGCCACAGTAATATCTACTGAGTAAACACATATATATTAATAATTATAATTACAGTCATTATCTGTTTATATGTCCCAATCCGTAAATATATTCCTGATAAATTGGTATATATCAAATACCACAATACGCGCCAGAATTCGTTCTATGTCTGTGAAGTGAGTGTAAATTGATTTCAGTTATAACATACTCAGATATATTTATCATATCAGATATCGCAGGTATTACAAAACTGAATACTTTTACGCGTAAACAACAATATAATGGAAAGGATTTTCCACAGAAATATGCAAATTAGAGTTCATTACAAGGGATAATCGGATGCGACTTGATTACTACAAATGAATTTGCAAATATTGGTATTACATGTAAACTTAGCAAAATAGTATTTATGCTTCTACTGCGTGCAATCACAAATTATGGAATAATTAAGAAAGCTGTTCCCAACATTTTTAACACATTTTATAGACCCCTCACATAGACTGCAATCTGAATTTTGAGAACCTGTGGACACCTACCTTCGCCTGTGCACCACCAAGGGGTCAATGGACCCCAGTGGGAAGCGGGGAATTAGAATGAGTATTGAATTTCAAGTTACCACGTGACATAGAAAGGTGTCCGACACGGTCATGCAACTAGCCCTAGTCTAGCCTCTATAAAATTGCAGCGAAAATACTCAAATACAAATCTATAATTATTACCCAGGAACCTAAATAGGAAAATAATTAATTAATTATGTCTAGGCTAATATCCACTGACATTCACTAGTATGAAGGAGTGTACAAATAAATTGATAGAAGTTCTCTCACTTAATAGTAACAAAGCATTGATTATAAAGAGTGAATTAATTGATAAATGAGGTTGAGTGTGTTAGTTGATTAAAGAAAACAAAATAATTTACTCATTTCTTCTCTCGCACTAGGCACGAGTGATGAAAGCTCTCATGATGTCGTGGTAGTTGTAGCTTTTGAAATTAGTTTAATTTCTATGTCTTTACGGGTGTCTTTGCCCAGGGGGAATGGGGGAATAAATCTCTCTAGTTCGTAGGGTGTGGCTAGCTCTGGAGTCAAGATATGCTCTTGAAGGGGTGGCGATTGAGAACGTACTCTTTTTGGTTGGGAAGAGGGTAAGAGTTCATGTTTGCGTTTAGTTTCGCGTTTAGTCACGTCACCATTCGTATCCATTTGAGAATTACTCTCTGATGCCTGACTCGCGTTTCGCATTGAGACGTCTTGAGGAGAGGACGGTGCTCCGTTTGGCTTGGGAGACATTGTCATGGCACCTGTTGTTCCTTGAGGTGATTCATGATGGACGCGGGGACTACCGGGATTTGAAGAGACGGCAAGGGAGTTACGAGGGGGAGAGGGAGATTTCCTAGGGTTTAGGGTAGTGAATAAATTACTATACTGCTTCATGAGGCGTGAAAACGTATCCTTACGTTTAATATCGATATTAGGGAATTGTTCCTTCAGGTTAGAACGCTTATAATAGACAAGTGCTATTTTTCCAGTCGGAGAGAATTTGTTCTTACGAGCTTTCTCATACACACGGTCTGTGAATTGTTTTAAAGGCTCTGCTAAATGGAGATCGATACCAGCGACTAAGAATTGTAGACCAACAAAGTAGGAGGACTTAAAGACGGGTTTAACGGCATCAGGACCTGTGCTTGGGAGAGGATCTTGACGTATAGGGGACGGGTATACACATGCAACATCAATGTATTTACGAATAGTTTCTAAGTTTTCAATTAGAAATCGGATCATTGATTCTAATAGGCCTTGCCATTCCAAATGATCTTGTTCAGTGTCTGTTTCTAGCTGAACAATTATATAATGTTTGTATTTACTGAAAAAGTTAACTGGTTCGAACAGAACTTCCCAATTTGTTCTGTTCAAGCTTATTAACATGCATATCTTTGAAGCTCGGTCGAATTCCTCTTGCATAACTGATAATGTGGATTTTCGTACATTGAATGTAGTGTTCTGTTCAGGATATGCTGGCGTTATAATAGGCATTTTATGCATTGCATCTTGTTCATTGAGACGAGCATCCCAGACCTGCATGTTTAAAACGTTCTCTTCAAAACCTCTTAACATTATGGGTTGTGGCCATTTCCACTGTGTGAATACTCGGAAGAATTTGTGTACGATTGTAGAAGCTGAAGCGTTCGGATATAATTGACATGTTCTAGCGACTAGGATAGCCCATGAAACGCCACCTAGATATCCCATAGCGTTACTGTATATTCCACGGTTTTTCGCCCATAATTTTATCATCCTGAGTGCGCATTTAAAAGCCTCTTTATGATTAACGTCAGGTACTAGTGTGAGAATAGCGTCCGTCACTCTACAGCCGTTTAGGGACCGGATACATCTGGGGTCTAGGTTACGGAGAAGTTCTGTATCCTAATAGATTGAAGATTATGATTATATAATGTAATAAGTGCTATAAAGAAATGTTAATAAAAGACAGTAAATCCCGTTATATTGAAATACACACTTATATTGAAGTCTGAATTGAACTTCGATATAACGAGATTGCGGGAGTTTAATGTATGTTACTTTGTACAATTTTAGACTTCGATATATCCGTGTTTGATATAACAACGAGAGTTAACTGTATTCAACAAATTCAAGAATAAATATACTTACTTGTAAATCTAATGTATTAGGAATAGCCTTCAGAGCAAGACGTGCATAAGTAAGATCCATCTCAATACCAGAGAATACCATCTTTATAACAGGAACATAAGCATCTTCTATTACTTTAACGTGTTTTATTTGATCATGAGATCTCAAACGATCCGAGAACTTCGTGAAGACCTCATCTCGCGAAATATGTCGCGGTGCGACCAGGAGCGCGTCAATATCTGCCCCTTGGGTGTGTACACCGAGACGATAGGATCCGAAGGTGAATATCTTCCCACCAACTTCCTTAGCATACTCTTCAGAGCGTCCTGATTAAATAGACAGGTGCATTAGATCAGTGATATTAAGGAAATACAGTTAACTCTAGTCATAACGAATTGCTCTGGGGCTGTGCTTCATTCGTTGTAAGCGGAGTAAAATCAATTACTCAAGCTCTGATGGTTAAGAATCACTTTTCGTTATACCCGATTACGTTATAACTGTAGTCTACCTTATTTCAGCAACAGTATCGATTTCATAACTGTTACAGATATATAGTAATACTAATGTAAATATGACAGTATATGTACATAGCGTATAAACTATAATGAAGAGATATTTAATATTAATAGCTTAATACTAATTTAGACAAACCTTGTAATAAGGTCATTTCTTTAATCCATTCTTTTGCCATTTTTTCCAACTCAAGGAGGACTTTACGTCGTTGAGAGCAACCCTCTGGTGTGTCGAATACTTTGTGTGGTTGCATTGCAGTGATCATATTCTCTGTAGCTCTCAGGTCTTCTAGAGTAGGTTTATCTATGTTGAGTGTTGAAGTCACTCCCAGAAAAATATTGGGTCTCACAGGGCCATTAGTGGCAGTAGAAGGAGATGAAATTCTCATATCTGACATTTCGAATTAGCTAAAGTGAAGAGAAAAGTAATTGGAATATAAATATTTGAAGTGAAACGTAAAGAATGTGGTAATTAGCTGTATCGGTATGTGAACTTAAATATGTGTAGATGTAATGCAAGAGTTATGCCTCGATTTTTCATTGTAGTGATACCTTCAATAAATATCAATAAAAATACAGTCAACTCCTGCTATATCGAACACGGATATATCGAAAAGTAATTATCGCCGTATCTTAAGCTTTGATATAACTGGAGTTGACTGCAATGTAATTTCAATGTCTAAATTCAATACTCAACATATAGGTACATAAATATATCTTGGTCCTATCTCGAATACTTCTACTTATTCCCTTACAGTGTGGGATAATTGATAAAGACAACTTTCTAATATACTTGTTTCTTACTACAACAGATAATTAATGAATCACCTTAGTATGTTAAATCAGGTCCTCGGAGTATCAAATAAAATTCAATTCAATTTTAATTTTAGTTTAACTTCAGATACTTTGCTTATATACCTGAGGACATATTGCAGAACACGCAATTCTATGTATTGTCGCATAATTATTGTAATATCTATTTCGAAATTATTTCTGGCGTAATTATATAATTGGACATAGCATAGCGTGGGAAATGTTCAAACATATGCAAAAATAATCAAATAAAGATTTGGATGACTAAGCTGACAAGAAACCCCTAAAAACAGTAAATTAAATCACAAGCAATGTTACTGTAATTCTATAAATTAAATCAGATCTTTTATAGCATGTTAATGATGAGGAAAGTACTTGCTGAGGGTTTAACACGAATTATCACGTGAATAATGGTGTATTAATAATATATATTAAACCAGCGGATTCCACCTTGGAGTCCATGTACTCCTTGATGGCCCACTGATGACAGCAGGGGGTCCACAAGAAATCAAGATTTGTATCTCAGTAACGGAAGGGAGTCTACAGCATACTTGCCAACACTCCCGGAATTTCACGTCGTATCAAGTGGAAATTTTTGAATATCCCGGTTATTTTTCCCATGTTTTGCTATATTTCTGGATATTTTACGGGTGGAATAGGGAGAACAACGTGAAATCTCGGGAAATTAGTGAAAGGGGTTAGTGGTAAGTATGCAGTCAGAAAAATTGGTACAGGGATCCCATGTGTAACTGTTACACTTGTACATTTTCAGGTTTAATTGTAGAAGTTACAATGGTAGAGTTAGTGTACGTAGAGAAAATGATTATGCAATCACCCTTGTGTACACAGTCGTCTCTCATTAATATCTTAACATAGACTCGCGTACCATCTACTTTTTCTCTGGAGTATATAATAATTAAATGAATAAATTGATTGGGAAGGTATTGCATATGCATTGATGGAGGAAGTCCAACATTTAGTTTATCTAAACCCTTGAATTCAATTATATAAGCGGTCAATCGCTCTAAAAAAACATACAAAAAGGCTGACGATATAGCTAACCATGAGGGGAATTACTGGTGAAAATCTGAAATGATAGTTTATTGCTGAATAATTTCAATCTTTAAATCATTTTCACTACGTATATAGCTAATGTTATAGAAACTGTGTCTTATTAAAGAGAGTCAACTGGCTGTGTATTTATATAAACTCGCCCTAAATTCCAGATACAGAATCAGCTAAAAATAAGTAATACTGCTTAATACCTTTGATGTAGAACGCCTAAAGTATGAACAGTGTTTTCAATAAAAGGAAATACGCCCTTGCTTAGGAATTCTCACGACCTCTTGATTAACATTCTCGAGACTACAAATAGACTCACACAATACAAAAATTCTTAATAACATTTGTAAGGAAACCAACACATACACATGAATATAAGTGGTTTTAGTTTCTGACATCGTAATTTTAAGTTCCAAGAATGAGAATAATTAAATGAACTAGATCCACTTTCGTTACTGAAGTGCAAATTCAATGAAAGAATTCTTAGAATGCTCTCAATTAAGTTTGGATACCAGACAGGTTTTCTAAATTAACCATATGCTAATTTGCCCCCAATAAACTTACAATAAATTCGAACAAAGGACACATTTAATACAAACCACATAAACAGTATATAATTATGATACGTATCAGTACATTGCGAGATAATATATACACTGATCACTAACAGAAACGTATACAGGGCAGTTTTACTTGCTGTATATCTGCAGGTGAAGAGAGTTAAATTCCTAGAAATAGTTGAGTCATTCTTAACTAAACTTGTATATAAATATTTCATTTAGCACATGGTCATGCATGATCCAATAACAGAGATGAGGTAGATTTGCATGCGTACTGTTCCCACTCATTCTCATTAGAGTTAGTAATGAAATAGCTAGACATGAGTGGAGGAATTATTTTAGGGAAATTTGATAGAGTGAATTCTATCTAATCGGGTAATACAGAATGGAGATATTTGGCTAATTCCCTTGTTACTCCAATTTACTATTCTAGGAAACTTATATATTTTTTCCTGTCATATCGAAGCTCAAGGGTCCGCGATAATTTCTTCGATCTAAGCGGAGTTCGGCATAACCGATTAAAGTTATATTACTTCCACGATTTATGACCATATTTGTACAATTTCAGGTTCCAATATAAGCGGGTATTTCGATAGATCTGTGTTCGACATAACGGGAGTTGACTGTATTATTCAACGAAAGGGACAAATATATTCTGGAATACAAAAGTAGATATCTCTAACGCAATAATTATAATATCCGTAAAAGTATAAAATATGTAACACACAAACAAAACATGAAATTCGTCCCTACAAGTATGAGTTACATTAATATAGACAAGATTTTCTTACATTAGTTGCATATTGCTAGTGGATTGCATCATATAGCCAATGAAACATATTATACAACACATAATATAAACTTTCACTAGTGAGATAAACAGGAATAAGGAGATATTAGCGCATTGTGATAAAGTTTAATGGAAATACAATTTTCTAATAACAAAATCTTGATTCTTCACAATTCAACAAAGAAATATCTTGCAGGACTTTTTCATAAGTATAAAGTATGGATAATTCCATACTTTATACTTATGAAGTTTTGTCACCTTTCCTCAGAGATGCGCTTAAAAATTTAAATTTCATGAAGTTGGACCAAGTTGCATACACATGCCAATTTTCAATTTCGTTGCTCTTGCCAATTTTTCAATCAACTTGAACAATACCATAAAACACCCATCGAAATGTAACATAAGATATTTGTCAGAAATGCTTAATGATTAGTAAAGAATTAAATATTTGTATAGAATAAGATAATCTCATCAGATTTATTGATATAAAATATTAATGCAGATTAACTGAGATTAGACATAATAATACCTACAAGCGATATAAACTATTATGATTAGTAAGTGTAAACGAAGCTAATTAACACAATTCATAGAACTGTCACTGTGTAAGTATAATTACCATTAGAATATTGCATATTGATTAAATATGATTTCAAATATTAAGATTGCACAGAACCGTGATTCAGCAAATATCGTATTACCCTGAATAATCCCCAGGGCTTATTTTTCGTACAGGTAGTGCCAGGGTTTCATCCAGGCGTATGCTCGCTCCTACAGGCGCATGAATTTCAGCGAATATAGATCTAGCCGCGTCAAAATTCGAGCAAGACCCCCATACCGTCATACTATATGTATACTCTAGGCGCGCATAATAATGAGTGGAAAATTTTAGGCGTATTGTTCAGAAATGCTGGATTCTTATTCTAAGCAATATGATAAGTGTAAATAATTGGGGATGATCCATATATGTACCAAAAATTGTAAATTATAGACGAGGATTCGATTAATTTTAATGAATCAATGTGCTAGAATTGTTTATACGGGCATGGGAGGTGAATTTTACTACTTAAGAATATTAAGTGTAGGAAAGCTGAAACATACAACCTCGTTTCTCAGTTTATGGAGGGTAATTTATATCAGATAGAAATTCGCTCAATTTCTCACTCCGTTTCCAAAAGTTAGTCTCCTGTTTAAGTGCCTCACATTTTATCATACGATATAATAGGGAAGAAAATATGAATATTTAATAAAGTAACAATGGATCTCCTATAAGAAAGTAGAGAGTATCAAGGATAAATTCATCTAACTTCCAGCTTTTGCTTCTAGACAGCTATATTCTCTAGCTGCTCGTAGTTATCAGTATCAAGGCACTTTATCGGTCTACCGAAGTGCTGTTGTATAGTTTGTAATCTCTGCATATTGTCTGGTCCGTCAATAAAGTTAATCGCAATCCCTTTCTTCCCAAACCGTCCTGTACGGCCAATACGATGAAGATAAGTTTCAAAATCTGTGTTACCCATTAAATCCAATGGGAGATCGTAGTTTATAACAAGAGTTATTTGTTCTATGTCCAGACCTCGTGCACAGAGATTGGTTGTTATTAGGAGTTTTTCTTTCCCTTCTCTGAAGCGATTCAGTACGTCTACTCTAGCAGATATATCCATATCCCCTGACAGTATAGCTACAGAGTGTCCGTCTTTAGACATTTTACCTGCCAGGAAATGAGCTGATTTCCTCGTTTGACAGAATACTATAGCTTGACCTGAAACAAAAAAAATATTAATGAATATGAATATAATGGAGGATAATTGTTGGTTACATTTGGGGGCTATGTAGATGCCTTTTAAGGTTTGAGTTGGAGCGGTTTGAACCGAATATCAGTATTCATAATTAATATCCTTGCCAAATTCTGATACGAGTACTGAAATTATTTGGTTAAATGAACTGAATACTGATAAGTTTGATCAACCGAAACGAATACCGAATATTGAACTATTCGGTTGCAACCTTTGTTCTAACACATCGAAACATAGAAACAATGAACTGAGAAAATGCCATTATAAATACTTACCAACTCCTAAACGTATTTCTCCTATACTCCCCATAATATAGTAAAATTGTACATGAAGCACAATCTGGAATTATAATCCAGATATCTCAGGAATTAATGGATAGTAAGTATACTATTATAACATTACCTATTTCTATAAAAGCATATATGTTAGCTAGAGCTTGATACTTTTCTTCTTGTACTTTACACTTAATATAATACTGAGCAATACTCTCTAGACTCTCTTCCTCACGCTTCAATCTTATTATTGTAGGATTAGGGATTATGTTACCTGCAAACTTCATTACTTCATCATCATATGTAGCTGAAAACAATACTCCTTGTATGGTAGGGGCCAGAGACATATCTGTCTCTTATACACATCTTTGTGTATCCGAACCTATAGTAATATTACAATTTACTGCCAGGCTGTGAGCATTCAATTATTTTAGGTAAAAACAAAATACAGTTAACTCTTGTTATATAAATCGAAACTCAAGGACAGTGATAATTGCATACTTCGATATCACTGATGATAATTTCGGTTTGAGACGTAAGATATTAATCTTCGGTATAAGCGGGGATTTCTATATAACGGGGAGTTGACTGTAAAAGTATTAAAGAACGAACGGTTTGGTCTTGATGTCCCTGTGTTGCAATCATGACGTCAGCTTCATCTAACACGAACATAGTTATTAAAGATGGATCAAAGAATCTCCTCTTTATCCAATCTAACGTAGTGCCAGGCGTTCCTATCATAATCTGCTCAGTGATTTGGTGTTTTGAATTAAATCTATGAGTTCCTTTTAAAGCGAAGATAACGTGAACATCAGTCAAATATTTTCCCATTTGTAGTAGTACCTAAAATGAAATTGTGGAAATCATAAGATCAGTACATTAGGCATTTTCAAGCTGTGGTCATGTGATCAAACTTGGCCACACTGTGGTCACAAAATATTTAAAGTCATTTTTCGGCTTTCCAAGGCCAATTTGAGCAAAACTGACCAAAAATGACTACGGGGCTTTGTTCCATTTGCCCTCCCACTAAGACCGCCAGTGTTATATGTCGGCGTTCGATGTTATCAAAGAGACTATCCTATCCAGAATAAAAAGTAACCTTTCACTAATCCAAGTAAATGACCTCCTCAACATTGAAAAGTTCATACAAAAAATGACAACATCGGACGAAGTAAACACTTAACGATATTCGATAAATTTACCTCTCCAGTCTGTTTAGTCAGATCATAAGTAGGAGATAGACATAAGACCTGTGGATAGTGCTTACTCGGGTCTACACGTGTCAGCATAGCTAGTACGAACGCAGCTGTCTTGCCAGTACCACTCTGAGATTGAGCTATTAGATTTATCGGTGGATTTGATATTAGGTTAGGGAGAGCTGTTTCTTGTATTTTACTAGGTTTATTGAAACCCATAGCATATACACCATCGAGTAACGGTTTAGGTAAATTCAGTTCTTCAAAACTCTTGACAGAGTATAATGGTGAATTAGGATCATTCCTGACTATTTCAATCTGATTGCTATTGGAAACTAATTCTGTACGGAATAGCTTACGGATGTATGATGCTCCTCCAGCATCAAAACTGTCTTCTTCCTAAAATAGAAAATTATTATTTATTTTCAAGTGAACTATGGATGCTTAGCTCGAGAAGACGGTATCGCTTCAAAACAACCAATATCCATGTAAACAGGATTCGAATTTGACAAAATAATACATCTTATCTATGTCTATCAATGGGCGAATAACTAAAAAACATATAGAGGGTAATTTCTGACAAACAGGATATCCCGGTATAGAGACAATATTATAGTCAATTTCCCAGGAAATATCTATTAAATTGGACATTACACATCCTTCAGGCTATGGAATGTCCAATTTTAATAAAATATAGCTTCTTAATAAGTAAATATAACACACACACTTTAGGGGGCGTAGGTACTGACTGAGTAGCAGGGCTCTGTGCTCCCACAGATGGAGAAGCTACTGTACCAGTCCCAGAGAAAGAAGCAGAGAGAGCTCCCCGTCCTAACGTGAGAGGGGGTCTCATATCACTCCCGTGTACCCCTGTCATGCCTCCAGGTGTTATATCAGGAGAGGGGAGAGAGGGAACCTGTACTGGGTAGGTGGGGATTGGTCCGTATTGAGAGGGTGCGGATGTAGGAGATGCTGTGTCCCATTCTTCTTTCACACGATCGAAGTTCATCGTCAGAAATTTACAAATAAATAAATATATAACCTAATATGTGGATATACATATTTGAGGCTACTGTTAGTTGGAAACTTGTTTCAGCTCCATCGCCCGCATCAGGTTTACCTGAAGCATGAATATTGTCACTATTTCAATATATTTACTAACGGGTGGATATATTATTAGGAATTTTATCTTCCTTTAACACGCATAATTATCATATTTCGTAGAATTTCCATTAATTGGCTACTTTGTATTAAGATAACGTCATACATAATGAAATGCCGCCCGCATACTTAGATGGATATCGTGTCGAGCTGAAACAAGCTTCTCATTAATAACAGGGGTATTATTAAGAAAAAACTCAATTTAATTGCCGCATAAGATGCAGATATAAAATACGTATACTCATTAAGCCATTATTGATGCATAATCTTGCTAAGAATATCATAATTAACAGGTTCTAATGTCGGAGAAGATTCATCATCTGTATAGCCATGTTTATCACGAAAGAATTTCTGAGAAGCTGAATTATTTCTATGACTAGTCAATATAACTTTAGTGATATTATTTCTAACTGCAATCATTTCAACGATTGAAAGTAACAGAGATCCTATCCCCTTTCTTTGTGCTAAAGGATTAACCTGTATTTCATATAGGTATACTACGTCACAATCTTCATCCATATCAAATCTAAAATTCAAAAACCCCAAATAAACCGCTTCAGAGGAAACTATAATATTCCACATTTCTCGATGTAAAATCTCATCTCGCTTATCACTATCTAACCATGGACAAGCATTATCGTAAAAGTGAGAAACGTTAGCTTTAATTGTATCAAATACCCAATCTTGTATGTGTCGTGATCTGTTATACATTTTCATACTAGATAGTTTGTATTTGGGATCTGATAATACAATGGGTAAACCTTCAATGATATTTTGTATAGTGTTAGCTTTCTTGATTCGTTTCAGAGCTTCTGATGCACTCTTGCTTATGGAAGCACACATTTTTGATAACTAATATCAAGGATCTGGGGATAATATACAAAACGTGTTACAGAACAGGATGTTAATTTTGTAATAATATCACTACTCAAATACAATCAACTCCGGTTATATCCAAGCTCAAGGGACTATAATAATTACTTCGACATAACTGGTCATATTTGTACAACTTAAGACTTTGCTATAAGAGGATATTACAATATATGTGTTTGATATAAAAAATATACATTTTTCGTTAGTTTAGATGCTATATTACTGTGTAGAATTTGTTCGTCTTAACCTAGCAATAACAGCTGTTACCCGAATATTACTATGTATCTAGTTTATTAAGTTAAAATACATTCAATCATACACTAATTGTCATACAAATAGCATAGCACGGCAAATTCATGCACAGCTCCTTGACACGTTATTGTAAATTGTAGAAATCAGTGTTATAATCCTTGGTTCAAGATAGCTAATATGTAAGAAACTTCAAGTGCACAACTGGTAAGTACTATCATTACTAATAAACTAATTTTCATTTCTCCGAGACAGGAGCTCCCTCGTCGTCATCTTTAGCTTCATGCCAAGTTAGTTTCGACTCGTAAAATTTAATTACGACTTGAGGGCATTTTATATTAGCTTCTGAAGCAGGTACAAGATCGTTTTCATCAGATCCTTTCCACTTAATTAGAAATATTATATTCCCGTCTTGTTCAGTCGCGCCGATTATTCTCTCAGGATCTAGAGCTCTTGCGAAACCTATCTTCTCGTCCATATCTGAGCTAGAAGGGATGGGATTAACTTTCTCCTTTAGGCCTATACCCGGGGGACCTGGCTTCTCGACCTTGGGTTTCTTTGCTTTTAAGTTGCGCTCATACTCACTGATAAGATTCGAGCAGTCTAAATTATCCTCAGGTTCCCAGGTATTATCAGCTGACCCGAACCCTTTCCATTTAAGATAATACTCCACCTTACCAGCTACGATACGCTTGTCTACAATCTTTTCTACACTGTAGATTTCCTCATCTTCTGACTCGAATTTAGCAGGACTGGGACTACGTCTTCGCTTCTTCTTAGCAGAATTCGCTTTCTTTGAAGATGACATAACTAGTTGTGTTGTGTGTAGCTTACAATAAATACTAGAGAATGTTTATGTTTGTATTTAACAGATTTGAGAGGTTTTGGCGTGAAAAATAAATAACAAATATTTACAATTAAAAGCGTGTAATCTCGTGTTAATATAAAATTGATTAACGACGAGGGGTTAGTGTGAAATAAATACTGATTCGTATCAATACTTACCAACCAACTCCCCACAATTATTTCTAGGAATATTCTTCATTAAGTTCCATCGATTTCAAAGTCTATATCCATTAATAGTAATTTCAGGATGTTATCATTGAAAAAATGCTCCAAAAATTTTCAAATATTTTGCCTGGTATCAGGGGTCCCAGAATTTTGCATGCCCAGGGCAAAGATTTCAAATATGGGACAAAATCTTATTATATAATGGGCAGTGGTGGTCTGAGGATCTGTCAGACCCGGGGCAAATGCCCCGTTTGCCTCCCCCTTCCCTGGGGATTATCAAGGATCGTATGCCTGTGTCAATTGATTAGTACATACAGGGCTAAAAACTGATAGAAATTTCGATCGGATATCAACTGTAAATAGAAAGTTTAAATGAATATATATCGGGAAAATATGATCTTGTAAGAATCTTTGACAAAACAATAATATGCAATTTTGACTAACGCTTATAATTATTCCTGGAACAGCTGTCCGCATAGGAAGCACGATATAGCTGATAACTGTATACAGGATGCAAATATTCAATTTGATAAAGATCTTCATATTATCGCATAATCATCCTGTTTTAGTGGAGAAATATCTTCACATTGTAGACATATTTTATTGGAAAATAATGAGCTATAAAGACATCCTGAACGCGGAATTTCGTACATTAGAAATCGTTTTATGTCTATTTCTTTACACGAGGAATGAAGACAAAAATATTAGATGCACAAATAACTTGAATGTATTTACAGCAAAAGCCAATTTCTTTACAATTTATATTTTTTTCGAGGACGAAAATTCAACTGAATTTACTTTCAGCAGTGTACACGACAAACACCTAATGAATTCGTGATGAATTTACGAATAAATACCGTTTGCAATAAGTCTAATACCTGAGTGAGAGAATAATGGTGTCAAAATGAACAATTCGCCTATAGACACACCTACAGTTTTGTCATTTCCCGTTATATCGAAGCTCAATGGATCACAATAATTCGATGTAACCGATTATAATTTGTGTTACTTTGGTTTGGGATATATTCGTATAAATTTAATACTTCTATATACGCGACTACAGTTGAGTCTCCGAATACCGGACAAGTTGGGGACATCGCTTCTGTCCGTCGTAGAGGGATTGTCCGCTTCTCGGAGTGTCCGTTTTGGGAGATTCCACTGTATTAAGATATATTCGTGTTCTATATAACTGGAGCTGACTGTACGTTACGGAAGAGGATATATATATATATATGTATGTATGAAAGTACTACTAATAAGTAATATAAATTGAATGCTCTAGAATACAAAATTAAACCCATCAGCTAGCTCTATTGGTAATTCAAAGTTCTTACTATTAGTGCAACGGGTTGCAGGTAATGATCCTACTCGTACTTCGGCGTTAGATCAGTCTTCTAAAATTAGTAAATTCAGCTAGTGATAGATTAGGATGGGGAGAATTTGCCGAGAAAGTCTGAATCTCGAAATAAAGTGAATTCCTAGGAAGAACAGATGTATAATTACATAATTACAGTAGAACAAGGATAAGACGTACTACAGTGCAACTTCATTAATGTGAACTGGTGTTCGTATTAAAGGGTTCCATTGTATGTACTTCTTTCAAATCAAATTTAGTTCCCATCCATCATAATACAATCCCTATTCAGATAAGACGTAACACTGGGATAGTAAGTACTAGGTCTTATCCGAGTTTCACTGTAGTATGAATATCTTAGTTGAATGTGAAAATATGAACTCACTTCATCTTGTAGTGTAATCTTTGTACCTCCATACTCAGGTATGAGGACATCTTCTCCCATTGCGACTGACAATGGAATATACTTGCCATTCTAAAGCCCAAATAAATATCATTAAACTTCTTTGAAAGGCAAAAACTAATACTTAACTCCTGAAAAATCAAAATTAAGCGAACTAAATTTAATACAAATGCTATGGAGATTATTATCATGGAGTATTAGTTAAGAAGAAGTAGCTGAAATATAAATACAGTGGTAATACGCGAACTTGCATTAGGAGATTTTTCAAATGCAAAATAGACTATAAGTCCCTGAAAAATTGCTATTAGGCCAATATTGCTCATAGTAATAGGCGAACGCCACTGTTTTATGAAATGCTAACGTACTTCATTTCTCTTTCCAGGTCCGACAGCTAGGACAGTTGCTCTATTCGTTTTAGACTGAGCTTTCTCTGGAATAAAGAGTCCACCTTTAGTTTGCTAAAATCAGAGATCAAACGAATAACATGCAGCAAGATATCAATTAGATAAATAATTACTAACATTATTACTAAGCCACATCCTGGAAGTTTAATATTGTAAATTAATTCGAACAATTATAGAACTTATTATGCATGCTGCTAACAAAGCAATAATTTTACGTTGTAAGCTAAGATTTCGGAGAAGAATGTACCGTATAGTGAGGAACATAACTTAATTCGACACATAGACTTGTGTAATATATTGAAACTGAGATCTGAAGGGTTAAATACCTGATAATTTCAAATTCATAACAAGTCAATAATTCAGTAAGTTATTAATTTCCTTTGATGTGGTGATCGAAGTAGTTCTTGACGACCAAAAAACACGAGACTTAAACCATAACAAAGTAGCTAATTTATGGAAAATTACTTTAAACCAAATTTTGGTGTAAGGTAGGTATACTACAGATGTTCAATTGAACAAATATGAACAATTCACACCAGATGATAAATATTAAACACTTGTGATGTAGAGAAATACTCACCGTCTCGAGAGCAGCTCTTCTAACCAAAACTCGATCGAACAGGGGTAAGAACTTTCTGAATGCGGACTAAATCGTAGAACAATTGAATGAATAAACTTTAATTACCTCAACACCTTCAATTTTACAATGAATATTGAGGAAGTCAATTAGTAAAGTATATAATAGCACAGTCAGCACAGGTAATTGCCGATAAGTAGTAATGTTGTATAAGGAAGTTAGGAACACCGTATTCAAAGGTGGATTGGCTATATTAAATATAATCATACCATATACAGTGTAACCTCCACAAACGGGACTGTGTAAACCGAATATTCTGGTAACGGAGTAAAAAATAAATAGAGCGTATTCCCAGTCCCATACAAATGAACCTCCATATACGAGGTATCATTCGTCGGCGTCCCTGGTTTGTGGAGATTACACTGTAACAAAAATCTGATAATAACTCACCATTTGTTGAGAGGATAGTCTATTTCTGTGTAGTGTAAAAGGAAAAAATATCTATTAGCTATTCTATGTAAGCTGGGAAGAATTGTAAAGCAAATATACGTTGAAGAAAATAAAGTAAAATAATATGTATAGTAGATCAATAATCAAATAGTCTACTGTAAATTGGAAAAGCTTCCTGTAACAAAATATCGACTAAGTGAAATTTGAGGAAATTAAAGTTTACGAAATCGTGTGTTAACGAGATTATAATTAGATTAATAATAAAATAGTAAAGATTTGCTTTGCTAGCCAATGAGTTAATAAAATATTTTATTATTTATTCTACAGGAATTTTTGCAACAAATCTTTCTTATGACACAGAATAGCAATTATAGCACAACAATAAGATTATGACAGTACTTATGGATAAAACAGATGTCGGATAGACTAAAGTATGATAGTTCGTTTGTTGGCTGATTTAGTGAAGCAATTGGGAACACATTAACTAGAAAAAGTACAGTGGAGAACTTTCCCTTAACAATATTTGGATCTAACTATAGCAAGTGAATATAAATCAAAGTATTCGTGAAAAGCAATTAAAGACATAGAAAATATACTATTATTAGTTATAAATTGGAATAGTTACTAAATCGAGTTAGTAGAGTTAGATCTGCTATAAGTGAGGTTTGGTTTCTATAAATTTATTGTCCTAATTCACTGAATCATTCCTACCATTATTCTACGTTATCTGATTGTTTCCATGGTTACATCATTCCTCCCATACCTCCCATGCCTCCCATTCCTCCACCCATACCAGCGGCTGGCATAGGGGGGTCTTCTTTGGGTATTTCTGTCACTACACACTCAGCTGTAGTGAGAAGAGATGCTACTCCTGCAGCGTCTACTAGAGCTGTACGGACTACTTTAGTAGGATCGATGATACCTTAAAGATATAAGTACAGTAAACTCATTTGGTTATAATGAAGTGATTCTCTACCCCCTTAGCTTGAAAGTAATTGATTCACCCAGCTTACAACGAACTGAAACAGGGTCTCAAGCACTTGTCATAACGAGAATTTACTGCATGTAATATTTGTATTGTTATGGGATCAGTGTTTGTAAACAGAAACACCGCCAAATTATGAATACGAAACCCTATTTCATTATAAACATAGAGAACTAAAAACTGGGCAAAATATATGGTAGTTACTATCCCTGGAGAAAGTGTAATCAATTCCGTTAAAAAAATTCAGTTTTCACTTCATCACTGCTTTCTTGAGGCAAAGTAGCTCAAAGACAATTCATGAGCTCCGTATTGTAATAAAAATCTACCATTCTAGCCTATACCACGCCCACACATTCAAGCTGAAACGTGTTTAATCCAACCTTTTACATATAGCATAGCAATAAAATACACATACATGTGTTAGATTGGATATCAAACTAATTCTCTGTAATAAGAGATATCATTAGGTAATCAGAGGCGTGGAAACTAAGGTTAGTAGGAAATTAAATGTTACGCATGTCCGTTCTGTAAAGGATGTAGATTGATAAAATGTTGAATAATATTTGCCGACGGGTGAGTTTATATATATATATCATATAACGTAATTAGTGATATAATTATGTGTCAATAGATAAATTGTATTTAAGCAGATCGTCATTAATATTAGGATATTATGTATGTCGTGGTAGACGGTAATTCATTGTGCTAATAATTTAGAATCCAATATTTGGAATTTTAAGTTATATTTAGATTCGTCAACGAACAGACGCGAATATTTCAGAAAGTTAGTAAAGTTCAAACTTCGTAAAGGAACATAGCAAGTATCCGAAGATATTTATGAACTTTGAACATATATTTGCCAAACCGATTTAAATGCCAACAAGAACACGACAAGGCAAATATTGGTTTTATGTTTAAAGTAGTCCCTACATACTAATAAACATTCTATGTCGTAATTTAATTAGTATCTGTGGACAGGAATCAAGTCAGGATACAACAGGTTGTTAGGATATTAGACAGAAGGGAGAAGAGCAAATAATTATTATACGTATGATATGTTAAATAGTTTTAGTTTCATTGAAATCGGGGAATTACTATATTTTATGATTTTGAATTTCAATGTGATTTCTTGGAGATATTTACAGCAAATTTAAGAATACAGAGCTCATGATTATGGGAATGTTCCAGGAGTATATCGAGTATATCTGGAAATATGCTAAGTTGAGGGAGACAGGATACAACCTCATGAATTAATCCATGGAATACATCAGCGGTTCGCAACCCTTTTCACCCGTGGACCTCGTATGCCAATTTTAAAATAATCTGTAAACTCCCTCCCCCCATAGACTGCAGTATAAATTTGACATCCTGTGGACCCCCGGCTTGTCGACCCGCGAAGAGGTTCATGAATCCCAGGTCGGCATCCTCCAGCATAGATATTTCTAGAGTGAATAATCACAATTAATAAATTCAATACCGTATCCGACATACCTGCTTTAATCATATCGACATATTCTCCAGTAAGAGCATTATACCCGTAGTTACCAGTATTAGCCATTAGCTTATCTAACACAGATTGAGCGTTAACTCCAGCATTAAGAGCTATAGTGAATGCCGGTGCCTTAAGGGCACTTCTGACTATATCAATTCCTAATCTATGGTCATTAGAATCTGTCTTGACGTCATCAAGTATACCGGTACATCTGAGGAGAGCTACCCCGCCCCCCGGAACGATACCTTCCTCTACAGCAGCTTTGGTAGCGTTAAGAGCATCATTTACTCTATCCTTCTTCTCGTTTACTTCTACCTCACTTGAACCTCCGACCTATAAGCATGTGGTATAATATCCAATGGTAGAGATATAGAAACGTTATAATAACTGTTATCACTCGTGGACCTCCTTATACCAATTTTATGTTTTAACACATTCTGTGTACCCCTCCCATAGACTGCAATACTAATTGTGAGATCATGTAGACCTCCGACTGTCCTCCGTGGAACTATCAGAATAAATTGCATTAAACAAATTATTATGAAAATTATTTCTTTCTTAAGTAGAAATAAGTTTGTCAGCTGATTAATTGTAACTTACTCTCAATATAGCTACTCCAGAAGCTAGCTTAGCTAGTCTTTCTTGTAACTTCTCTTTCTCGTATTCTGATTTAGTATCCTCTATCTGCTCCTTAAGACCCTCAATTCTCTCAGAAATCTCACCATCATCACCCTTACCCTTGATTATTAAGGTATCATCTTTTGTAATAACAATCTCACCAGCTTCTCCTAGATCACTAACAACTACATCTTCTATCTTCAGCTCAATCGCATCATCTCCAAATACTTTACCACCAGTCATGGCAGCCATGTCTAGCATTTGAGCTTTTCTGTTATCTCCGAAGCCAGGAGATTTCACTGCAACTATCTGAAGACCAAGCTTCAATCTACATATAGCACAACCTTATAAATCTATATTATTAGATTATTAATGTATTTATTAAATAAGTCAGAACAAATACAATACCAAATAAGCTAATAGGTTGATTATGAAGTTCCAAGGAAGAGCATTAATTAGTTTAAAAGTCGTATAAAGACAAACTGGCTTGAATACTGAGGTGATTCATATAATACAATAAATGTTAGAGTTACAACTCGATGCCAAAACTACACAAAATCATACAGGAAGCCACTAAGTCAAGACCACAATATGATGTCAGTTGAACTTTAATCAAATGATGGAGAGTGTGAGAAACCTTCTATTCAATAATATGAGATTAGAAATGTATGAAGGAATACAAGTAATCATTAAATAAAAAAATTTCTGCGTTTGCTATAGAAATTAATAAACGGATGATGTATGTAGGCAATAGCTGATGTAATATTAAATATGGAAATTGGATAATTATAAGTAAATCTGTAAGATGTAATATTTGCAGGTATATAAGCAAAAAGCTCTGTAGAAACATTAATAATAACATATCAGTCAACAGAATTCTATTAAAATTGAAAAAGTATATAAGGATACAGTCTGAACGTTGATAAATAAACCTAGAGATGTTTTGCTTACCGAAATGTGTAGTAAGGGCCATTGCCAAGTCAAAAACAGGGCACGAACCTCTTGTAGAAAAAGAAGTATATCCTGATTTCAGGATTTTGTTGTTGGGAAAGAACAACTCGGGAAAGACAACATTTTTAAAACAAGCGATAAAGAAATATGGAGGGTTTACAGATAGCGAATGCATGGAGTACAAAGAAGAAATTCTCGAAAATGTGTATAAAATTGTGGCCAAATTAGCAATAGAGATGAGAGAGTCAAAATCACACTCTGACGTAGATCTAGAAGGAGAAGCTATGCGAGAAATTATTAAAGAATCAGAGAGAAATATTTCTACTGATTACATTCCAAATAACCACTTCGAAACGATGAAACAATTCTGGAGATCTGCAGCCGTAAAGAAATGCTACGAGAATTGTATGGATGATGCAAATCATGGAGATTATTTCTTGAATAACCTCGTGAGAATTGCAAGTGATTGCTACATCCCATCTATACAAGATATAATGCGACTTAAAATATCTACAAATAATATAACCTCCCGGATTTTGAAAATAAATGGAGTGAAATTCGAAATGACAGATACCCCCACAGTAAATTCACAAGTTTTAAGCTACATATCACAAAACAAATACGATTTTGTTGTCTATTTCGTATCCTTAAACAAATTCAGGACAGTCAATACAAGTATTGAATTCCAGGAAATAGCAGAAAATATCTCAAATATCAGAGGCGTGGTTGAGGGATTAATTAACAAATCTTCAATACTGCTATACTTCACTCAATCTCAAGATTACTTACTTTCATATAAATATTCACAAACCAGGAGCAACTCTGATTTTATTGGAATAGCGAAACATCGCATCATGATGAACTTTTCGCGATTTATCGAGTCAGTTCCGAATAAAATATACAATTATTTTGAAGATACGAACAAACTAACAAACATGAAACTTGTATATGAACTTATGAAACATGAAGCGATAATAAAGAATTTAAGACAAATCAATTGCTCCAGTTAAATATATAAATTTTACTGTTTGATATTAATCTATATTATCAAATCTCAATACTTGTTTGCTTGTCTGTCCGTTGTCAAGGAAAGGATTTACGGTATGCAAATTTAAAATTGTCGCATAACGATGTATTTTCGTGTTTATCAAGGAAGTAAATAGAATTAATAAAACTTCACTAAATATATATCGAACATGCTGAATCCGACTTTCACACTTTTGGATAAATCATATGTAATTTTATTTGTTGTTTTTATGAATATAAAGTAAACAAATTAGCAAGATCTCAAAATGTATGTAGATACGTTCTCTCAACGGCTACAAAGGGGTTAATCTTACAAAATAATTCAATAATATATATATGCGCCATATACGTATATTTGTGAATTACATTGTTCTAAATATATCTATATTACAATAATCAGAGGGGCCGTCAATTTGGAGAATGATGGATACCTTGAAGCGCAATGCGGCGAATTCATCGCAAAGCGGCGAGCCAAAGGCTCGTTAAATAAATATTATCCATCATTTATTTCTAAAATAATTATGCAAGGGAGGTTAGCGGATAATTGTATGAGCCAAGAGGGGTTTCATTCTGACAATGCCATTAAATTTTTAAACTCGTAGATTGTTGCAATAATAGGATTGTACTTATTCAAAGTTGTTCTAGGTCATATGACGCACTCATTTACTGCGACACTTACTGTACTAGTAGCGGATTCGCCATCGGCCAGGTACTTTTAAATAGCTCAAACAATGAGCCGGGGTAAATCAACATGATTAGCAGTACCAGGGTAGTATCTGCAAGAAAGAGGTCACCACCCCTGAAGACAGTCAGGTTCACTTATTTGCACTCCCACAGGACCAAAAATTTTGTTCATAATAAAGATCTCAATTAAGCACTAATCCTATTGGAACGATTTTTGGCCAATGACTTGGTTCATCAAAAGCGGCCCTGATTGTATGCAATTCTGTAGTGTTTGAAATAAAAATGTTACAACTGGCTACCCAGCATAATAGTAGAATGAATTCTGAATATAACATCACACTTACCTATTCAGCACCATGGTAGTTAATGCTTCCCCTTCAATATCTTCTGCAATAATAACCAATGGTCTTCTCTGTGTATTAGCTAGCTCCATAACAGGTACTATCTGCTGTACAGAGCTAATCTTCTTTTCAGAAAATAGTATTAGAGGTTTCTGGAATTCTACTTTACTTCCTTTAGGCACGTTAATGAAGTAAGGAGAAATATATCCACGGTCAAACTTCATTCCTTCTACTGTCTCTAACTCGTCTTCTAATGTCTTACCATCCTATACAGTACTTAGGATAATACAGTATGTATTGTATTCGATGTGTATAATAGGTTTATCCTAGTAGTATTCGTGGTTATATGCAGTAGGATAAGGGTTTCTCAACCTGTGGTCATATGGCGACAGAGAAATTTTACATCATTTGTTGGTCAATTTGAATTTCTAAGGCCATTCTGAAAAACTTGGATGACTGAACCTGAACCAACAAGTCGACTTGGGCATGGTCATGATACATCATTTAAACAAAGTGTGGCATAACCTATGAGAGTTTGAGAAATCCTGCAGTAGGTAGGGGAAACCCGGGGCAAATGCCCTCTGTTTGACCCCCCTTGGGACCCACTGGCAGTAGATGATCGCTGTTACATGCACAGGTCCAGCTAAATTCACCATTCTCTGAGTTCATATTAAATGAAGAAAATTCTTTGAAAACATGAGCTAATAAATATCTATTAACTATTAATCATAGCGTTTATCTATACCTTGACAGTGATCACTCCTTCATTCCCAACTTTCTGCATAGCTTGTGATATCAATCTTCCTATATCTTTATCACCATTAGCAGATATAGTAGCTACCTGTAATACAGAATATTAATGAGAGAATACTAGCTAGAAATGACGAAATTACCTGCGCTACTTCCCCTGGTGTAGATATGTTAACAGATAGAGATTGTAAGTGTTTTACTACAGCTGCTACTGCGTCAGTTATACCTATATATTAGAAAATGTGTAAATATTTGATGAAATGCTATATCTATACGAAAAGAGCTAAAAGGAAACTACCGTTAAAACCAATTCATTTGGAATTCGTAAAACTATTTTATTGAAAAAAAAGTAAGACAACTGAGACCCAATATAATGAGTACATGATCTCACCTTGTCTCAATTCTTGAGGATTAGCTCCTCTTGTTACTCTCTCAAATCCTTCCTTAGCTATAGCTCTAGCTAGCAGTGTAGCTGTAGTAGTACCGTCTCCTGCCTCATCATTAGTCTTATTAGCTACATCTTGTACAAGTTTAGCTCCTATATTTTCATACTTGTCCTTCAATTCTATTCCTTTAGCTACTGTAACTCCATCTTTTGTTATTTTAGGAGAGCCCCAAGATTGCTCGAGTATAACCAGTCGGCCCTGTAGAAGAGAAATATGATAAATCATGTTTTAATAAACTCCATTACATACTTACCAAACATTTAAAATCTCCTCCCTATTCTACCTGAAAATTTCCCGAAATATAGCAAAAATTGGGAATTTTTCCCCGGGGTTCCAAAATTTCCCCCTGGATAAGACGTGAAATCATGGGAGGGTTAGCAAAGATACCGTTACAACGAAAGCGGTCGAGACATTGGTTTCATTCCGGGATTAGCGAAGTTCGAAAATATTTCATTATAAGCTGACTAGTTAATCTAGCAAATTATTGGCAGACCTGATAATTCTATCTGTCCTTGGTTACAAGCAGGTATTACATACGTATCTACGTGGCTATATAAGTTTGCAAACCTTAGGTCCTAATGTGATGGATACTGCATCTGCTAGTGTATTAACTCCTTTGAGCATCAGACAACGAGCATCTCCTGCAAACTTTATATCTTTAGCAAAATATCTCTTCTGATGGGACTGTAAGGACTGTATGTGTGTATGAGTGGAATTGAAGTTATCAAATGAGATTATCCTAGGAGCGAGGAGTCTGTTCCTGAATAAAGCAGTAGACGTGCGGAATAGAGCCATTGATAATTGTATTTGTGAATTAATGTTCTGTGAAAATATTTATTTGTATGATAAATAATATGTGTTAGTTTTGAGTATGAATTTTAAAAATTGAGTGCAAGAATTAGTATTATAAGAGTGTAGATATTCGTTTCTGGTAGCATAAGAAATTACAGATATTCAACATTTTGTATGACGCACGAAATGTAATTTTGTTGTTTGATAATAAATAATGCGTTATAGTTCAATAATAAATAAAGTGTAGTTCTCTTATTAGCAACTCGCTTAATAACAAAAAGATTCGGATATTATCTTATTTTCAGGTCCATCATATGATTAATCATGTTTCGAAAAAATACGATATTAACCAAGGTATTTGTTTCGATATAATTATATTCTACTTTTCATGTTTTAATAATTATCATAAACAGAGTATCATATGTATTATTTTATGATTACAATAGACTTTTCTCATTATAACCAAAAATGAGGAAACACAGAAACACAACGCAACACGAACATGAACTCAATCAGTTTGGATGCATAGTATTTAAATGTTCTCTCAACTTCTGTATTTCATCATATAAGAATTTAGATCCGCAGTGATCACAAGTTAAGTTTGGGTCATATACAAGAGGTACTGTCGTATGATGAGAATGCGAATAAGCAGAGTGATAGGCAGGTGAAGATCCTGGCTTCCCATAGGTTGGGATATCAGAGGTATGTCCACGGTATTGCTGTATAGTATTGCTATGACTAGAATACATTGCATCGCGAGGATTGTAAGCATATTCAGGAGATGAATGATGTGCTTTCAGGGCTATTTCTAACATTGAAATCTTTTCTCCTTGGTGTAATTTATCTTCATCTTGGCATCGAATATATCCTTTACACAGACTAATTGTATTTTCTAGACCTTCTCGATCCAACTTCCATTGTCGTTTCTCTTCTTCGTAACTTTTCAGGTCACTTATAGCCTGATTTGTTAATTTGGAACTTAACTCAGAATTTTGATCTTTCAACAAATGTATTTGGTCTTTAAGTTCTTCTTTATCTTTTATCAACTGATGAATATTTATTTTTAAAGTGTATATCTCTTGACTAAGACCTAACTGCTCTTCAGTACTACCAGATTTCACATTTACATAAATTTGATCTGATTTAATTTCTTCCTGTACGATGCGTGGAGTTGGTTTTCTCTTGTGTATATAATCTGGACGATCTTCGGAAATTGTTTTCTCATTCGATTTCCTTGTCATAACAGTATGCGCATAATTCATGTCTTGATGGTACTGTGTATCATCGCATTGAGGACCTCTTGGTAGGATTGTATCCATTAAATTCCTTTGATTTGAGATATATTTATACAAGTTTATTTATACTAATACAGAATTGGCTGGCAATTAATATTGTGTATTACTGATAAATTCACTTTCGATATGATGTAACTATAAGCACTATTCTGCTTAATAAGAAACTGGAAATAACCTTTTGTTAAATAGATAAATGTTACTCTTTCGATGAACTTTATACAATCGTTACAACCCGTGGGTATCATTCTACAGAACGCGAGGCTCCTGAATACTTTCATGATAAAGTAAGAGTATTTCAGATAAATGCCCTTACTTGAATCACCTGATTTATTGTATTTAAGTTAACGAACAGTAATAGGTAACTCCGATCACACATACAGCTTTCAATATCCTTACTTTAATCAGATAGCAGGAATATGTATTCCCTATCCGCATGTTCGTAATATGTATTAACTCAAGTAATATTCATTGAAATACAGCCTGACATCTGAGTACCTCCCTAAACAGGGTTGGGAACCCTCCGGAAGACAATGCCCAGACCTCAGACGTTCGGCTGTATAGTAGAACTCGGATAAGACGTAACCCCTCGGGGGAACAAAAATAGTACGTACAAGAGAAGTACGTCTTAAACCGAGTTTAAAGTAACCGAGAACTACTTTATAAGGTGTATATTGTAGAATACCTGTTGACCGTATTCGTATTGACGAGAGTTGACTGTAGTTTGCTTTGACAACAAACCTAAGTCAGTAAATAATCGAGTTCGGAAAATGTTTGTTTCTCAATAATTTACAAATTAATAGAATTGAAAGTTTTTCTTTGGATATAATAATCAGATAAGTAAGCATGAATTCACAATGAAAGTGGAAGCAATTATATCATTATAGTTCCACAACCATTCCAGTTAATGTAGATTAATGTCCTCGTGTCTAATGAAATAATTATAAATAATAAATACTTTCATAATGAGAATCTCGTATTTCCACCTCGTGTATTCTATTATTACTATTTCATTTAATAATGATAAAACTACGTAGATCAGTTATAATATTGAATATTCTGGGCTATTAGTGGAATCGTAGAAATACTATAAATTCAAAGCTCAATACGCAATACAAAATATCAAAAATAACAATCTATGGAATAAGTAGATTTCTGGAGAGTTTCACGAGTAGAATGAATATAGAAAAACGACATTGGAATAAACCGTAAGAGTTTTGTTACATCTTCTGACGAACTTGTTATAAAGATACATTGTATACCACGAGGTATAGAGTCATGAAATAAAGTTGGCAACATTGCAGTTACCTGGTCTACGTCTGCATTGGAGTATAACTCGTCAAACACTATTAGACCACATGCATGGATAATACTCGATTCTTTTATTAATTTACTCAGACTGTCATTAGTCGTCACGAGAACATGAAAACCAATATTTTCAAGGTAAGCAGATAATTGTGACGAATCGCCTTTTGCATGCAAAAAAGCTTTCACTTCAGTCTCATTATTACGTTTCAAATACTGATTAAGATCAGTGAATAGCTTAACGCTCTTAAAAATACTCGGAGAACTAAATATAACTTGAACACATTTGCTATTTCTGTCTATATTATAAATTGAGTAATCAAATGCTAATGTAGTTTTACCGGATGATCTTGTTGCTTGCAGTAATACATGCTTTCCAGAGTTTAATATTGATGAAGCTATTGCATGTAATGCTAACGCTCGATTATTTTCCTTGGAATCCTGCGTAGGTGGAATCGTTGTTGTGGTTGTTGTTTCGACATTATTATCATATTGTTGAATAGAATTTGTTTGTTTGTATTCAGTTTTGAATGATTTCATTTTACTTTTATGCACCCATTCAGTTGTGACTAGTTTTCTACGTGTTTTCCTTATAACCACGTATGGTGCTGACATGAACTTCTTAAACTGAGGATGTTCTATGCTTAGGATAAACAAATACTGATTGGAGAGGGGAATGTATGGGATACATGATTCAATTTCTTTATGTGAAAGACCAATGAATACTATCAGCCAAGTTCGATTTACTAAACATTCAAGTTCTGTGTGTATCATATTTAGGAGTCTGGTAATTGTTAGAAAATATGCTTCTTTTTGAAAATTGGGCTGTACGGAGATGTTTTTATCGTTCTGGAGCCAGAGAGAAGATGGACACTTAAATGATGGCAAAAATAAATCGGATATTCGTGAACCAAGACAGAATAGCACATAGTCATTGCCTGGGATATTAACACAGTAATCTTGGTATAATATCGTTACAAAGCTAGTGATAATTTCCTTGGAGAATTCGCGTATTAGAATATTATTTCCACCAATTGTATGGGATAATGCTGTAGTGAAAAATTCCATATTATCAACTACTACTGTCTCATTATTTCTGACAAGTATAGCTCGCGCTAATGAGGTTGTTTGTTGAGGAAATTCGTTGTCCATAGATGTTTGTTGTGTGGGGCGAACAGGCTTAGATGTATTATCGATTGTATCTGGGATATCTGATGGTGATTCATTAACCAATTCGGGAGAAGATTCTTGTGTATTTTCGTCAGTTAACAGAGAATCATCTTGTCCAACTTTCTCAATCTTAACAGAATTGTTGTGATTTAGAAATCTCACAAATGAAACGGGTAAATCATTAAAATGGTCATCAGTTGGAATATCAGTCAAAATGAATATCAGCTGACACGGTATCTGATTAGAAATTATCTCAATACACTCATCAAGTGTTACTCCCACGAGAACAATTAACTTCTTAAGGGCGTAAAATTTCGCATTTTGCTTGGTATACAAACGTGTTATATCCCGTATAGTATCAACACTAACTAACGGACATATGTCTAAGATAGAATTCTCATTTCCAGACAGCAGACGTTTACAATTAGGATAATCACAGAGATCTGCTTCTTCCCCAGAACCATAGTATACTAGTACTTGACAGCCAGGCTCAGTACTATTACTAACTCTCTCTAAACTAACTATATTAACAATAGACGAATATTCCGACTGCTGGAACCCAATTAGAAGAATATTATCTCCCCGAATAGAGAATGAGAATACTTCTGGGTAGAATGGTAAGATTGCTTTAGGATTTATCCCGTGTTTAGCTGAGATTGTTTGTAATAGATTTATACTAACGACGCGCGGCATTGTACGTGAATCTTCAAACTTATGGTCTTCTCTGTTCGTAGTATGGAATCTGGATTTATGGAAATCTTGGTTTGTGTTAAATTTCTGGGGTAAACTCGTTTTCTCACGAGTAAGCTCTTCTAAACAACTCAAATCGTCTGGTGATATCTTAGCTCCCGAGAAAGGCTCAATGTTGAGGTTATTTTCATGCTTTGCTACATTTACAAATGGTATTTGAATATCACCAGCTATTGATTCTATTTGACATTTAAGCATAGCAAGGAACAGCAACCCTTGTGGAAATAGCTGTGTAATATCTTTGAATTTACCAATGGAAATATTGTAGAAGACGATAATACGACCAGTTGAGTGGAATAAATTAGGGAAAGATTTGAGAACTGATAAAGTTTTCGAGCTTGATGCAATTATTATCGTCTTGTCTTTAGGAATATCATTTAATGTTTCTTCATCTTGAAAAATGTACACGGATGGGTTTGCCAATAATTTAGAATCTTTGAATTCTTTACCATCATGACATATTACTACGTGTACGGGAGCTGTCAGATGTCTGTCAAACTCTTTTACAACTAAACTTATTAAGTTTATACGTTCAACAGATTTGTATCCTGTTTGCACAACACTCAAACCTTTGAATAAATAGTTGAAGACGAAAACATAAAAGGTTGGGACTTTTAATGATAAATCGTGTTTAAGGAAGAATTCAATTATCTTGTCTCCTGACTCGAGTTTGCGTAATACTTCTAAATTCGGCGTTTCTTGGATTTGTTCCTGTTTTGCAGGTGAATATTCTGTATTTGCTGGTGAGATATCTTGCTTACTGTTATCTTGTGGTTTGGGGATAGTTTCTATCTGGTGGATTTGTTTAAACATCCCCGTTAAATGACTAGGACCAGACATTTGCATATCAACTGATAAATGCATTGCATTTTGTGTAAGGAGTTTTGTAATCAATTTGTAGTCTATGGTAATAGTTTGATCTCTCATAATAACGATCTGATTGAATTTTGTCAAATTTGAAGTTATTTTATCCATTAAAACGCTCTGCTGTATATTAATATTGTATAGACATAGTATTATAGGTATTTTAATGACGTTAATTACCCCGGAAAGTAATGCAATGCTCTGCTCACTTCCCATCATAAATTGGTGGTCTGCTACCTCTCCTGGGTCAGTGACCTCAAGTTCATCTAGGTTAATCGCCGTGACTTCTTCTGATAGCAAGCTTAGATTCATTTCAATTGTTGAACAATACACCGTATTTCCTGTAACGATAATACCTTGTATACGCATGCTACTGAGTCTACAGCGTTGTAGTAATAAGATATAGAGTGAGGTTAGCTTACCAGTCCCTGGTTTAGATTCAATTAGCATTGATTTACCTTGAACTAACGGGAATAGAATGTGTGATTGAATGTCTGTTGGTTTGACATAACCGTTAACTTTTAGGTTCGTATATAGTTCAGTGTTAAGTTTAAGTTCTTGGAAGTTTTGTATAATTTGTTCTGTAGGAATATTACTAAATATTTGTTCCTTTACATTCGGTGTAACTTCGTTAGTGGGAATACTAGAATTATCTGGTAAATTCTCCAATTCACTACACGAGATTATGTTAGCTGGAATTGCTTGTTCTTTATCAGTATTGGTAGTAGTTGACATAATATTGAAAATAATATCTAAATTAAGCTAAAGAAATTATTTAATAAGTTTCGTTTCTAGGAGCTCATCTAAATATTCATATAATAATCATTACACTGAATAATATGAAGCAATAATTATACAAGCAAATTAGGAATTGACTAATTAATTCTAAAAATTAAATTCTACAAAATAACTTTCATTATTCTTTGAGAAATCAGAAAATTTGATTTCACAATGAGGAGATTGGAAATTATCAAATCTTGGTTTCTTGTCTGGTAATATGAAAATATATTGAAAAGCTATGTTCTTCGTCAGAACTTTGATTAAAATAGGATTATCTAAATATTTGATTTTAGGGTCCTCAACATAAACTAGAATATGATTATCTAGAAACAGACTGGAATCGGTTTGAATTAAAGAAACGAGAGATGAAACTGGAATAGAGAGAATCTGTAATTCTTGTTGTACAATGTAATCACACAAACTGTGAATTGAACCGGCCCTGTATAAGAATCCACGGGCTGTGTGTAAGTGAATTGAAGCTAGTTTTAAAAGTTGAGAACAAATATCAGGGTTTTGAGACGTAATTACAACCTGTAATGTATTACGTAGACAATCCAATACGTCAGCTATATGACGTATTATAATGGTGTAGTATGTAGTATCTGTGCTGTATAGGATTGTATGGAGGCCTGCTTGCAAAGGAGAAGTTACTAATTGGATGCCGAGGTCAGAGGGTGATATTATTATAGGCTCGGTAGTATTTGATTCTATTATTGTATTATCTGGTAGTGCTACAGGGCATAATTCTGAGAGCTCTTCTGAGACTAGTTTTGTTATATAATCTGTGGACAATATGTTCTTTTCATTAACTTGTTCTGTTGAAATCGTATTCGTAGTCGCAGAACTTTCAGCCAAAATTTGTGTCTCTTTCAAAGGAGATTCGTCAACCTCTTTATTCTCAGATAATTTCTCTTCCATTTTTGAACAATCGCTTTCTTTCTGCAGCAATTCACTATCAACCTTCAAAATATCACTGTCAATACAAGTATCATTATCTTCAGAATTATTACAGATAATATTTAAATTAGATTCATCATTGCTTTCTAGATTATCTGTATTAGGAATGTCAGGAGTATGGTTACCTGTTAAATTAATTAATCTAGTAGAACTTTCAGTACAATTTTCAGGCAAACAAGCTTCTTCTAATGCAACAACAAACTCCTGATTTAGTTCAGGAAATACAGTTTTATGTATGGATAAATCGTTACAAGAATCTGACAATTCAAAATCTGTGTTTTCTACATCATTAAAATCAATTTTCACAGAAGAATTTTCAATTATTGAATCTTGCATAATATTGAGTCGAATCTTGTCTGGTAATTGGGTTTCAGTGGATTTTGCTGGTGTAATGTCCATTGGTACTATTGGAGAGGTCGGAGTGTCTGAAGTAAAAATTCTTGGAGAGAAAGGCAAGTTTTCTGTATCGAATCCATCCTTAGAAGATACATAAAGCAAATGTTTATTAAAAGAACAAACAAACACACAATCCATGAACTTATATATTCTAGTAATATTAAGCCCTGAGTGCTCCAATATTAACGATACTGCATAGGATAACAAGAAAATACATTGATGAGTTGTCTTTATAAGAGAGAAAATCTGTTTAAGCTGTCTATGATCTGTTCCAATTAATATCCATAGATGTCTGGGGTCATTATTCTCTGTTAAAGTTTGTATTATATCTATATTTGGAATTACAGGGATATCTTTCAATTTATCTACGGGCAATTCAACGTCGTTCCCATAATGTATTTTCACTGGAATACCTAGCTCTACGCATTCAAGTGCGAATACAGTCAATAATGGAGTTACTAATGTATAAGCAAATCCGTCTATACAAACATTCCTATGATCCATAAGAGTAGTCAAGGTTACGTTATATAGCTCTGTAGGCAAATCTGTGTATAGTAGTTCTATTTGATGCTTATTAAACAGCTGGCATATTAATGTAGTGATTGGGTTCTGTTTATTAAGGAATAAAGGGTTAGTTATAGGAGGTAAATTCTCAGAAGTTGTAAGAATACTTTGAGTATCTTTAAGTTTATTATCATCTGTAACTTTATCATCATTTGGATAGTTAAAATTCTTACTCTTTGTTTTCTTGATATTGTCTCTACAGTCATTAACCTCAAGTTGATCAAATTCATTCTGTGTGAGATGAATGAAGGTTTTTTTCTTTGGAAATAATTCTGTTCTATCTACACACAATCCTAATACATTGCAGTTCATTAGAGAGAAACTACGTTGGAATCTTCCTTGTGGCTTTTTGTAAAGATGTATTAGTAGATGAGATTTGTCTAACTTTAAGCGTTCCTTTAGTATATTACCAAATTTACTTGAAATATCATGCAATATCAAAACCTTTCCATTATAATCAAAAGTGCCATCTGAGTTTATACAGGAATATTGACTAGACCTTATAACGTCCAATACCTGTAGTTTAGTTTGTAAATCCTCCTCACTACATAAAATCAGAGTCTTTGTTTCTGAGAAAGAAATCCTTCTAAACGTCTTTATGGTAAGAACGAAATCAATAATATAAAGGAGTTGAAGCTGGGAAAAGTTATCGACAATCAAAGACTCTCCTTCTTCGATAAAATAATTCACAGTAGAACAGACATTTGAATTCAGATAGCAATTATATTTATTTGAGAGACGAAGTAGTAAACTATCAATATCAATTAATTGATCTATTTTCTTGGGTAACACATTCGTATCCATAATACAATTTGATGTTTTCTGAGGTTCGTTTGGGATATGAACATTGAAATCATTCAAACGATTATATTCTACTGTTTTTGAATCTTTCAAATAAGTAATGAGTAGAAACGGCCTAGAAACTTTGGCTAGCAGCTCTTTACTAATTCGTGAATGCGATAGTGATACAAAGAGACAGGGTAATAGATTCAAAATCGGAAATCTGTCACCATAATTTGTATAATTAATGAGTATAAGCTTTTTATTTTCTGAATTCAGTAGATGCAAATTTGAAAGATTCAGTTGAGTGAATAATACCTGTCTTGGTGAACTTAATGAATCATTAAAACCATTAATACTCCTTATTTCTAAATTTATCAATTGTTTTCGAATAACTTTTGTAGAATCAATTATAGTGTGTAAGTATGGACTGCGAAAAGATTCCATTCTCTTAACAATAATATAATCCAATAAACAAGTGAGTATGTTCTTGTCGAATCCTTCTATTGCAATTGAATCTCCTCTCTCTATACATTCCATTACAGTAGATATCATATATTCTAGATTACAGGTATCTTCAATAATATTGTGTTTTTGAACGAGCCCTAACAACAGTTCAGTATCTGGGGCTGTACTTACTGTTGGAATGATTATAGGTTCTGTGATAGCATCTTGTTCTGCATTAATTATTTCTTCTAATTTCTGGTCTAAATTTCGGAAGTATTGTCCTGGAAATTGTTGTTTTACTACTCTGGTGGTGTGAACAGGAATTTGATCTATGACTCCATACCTTACTTCTTCTGAATGACTCAAGCGGGTATAAGTTTTAGTAATATTTGCTAGCGTACGGTCTAAAAGCTTACTAGATGTAGTAAGAGAGACGATTGGACCATCGAACAATCTGACTTTATTTAAACTACAGCCAGTTTTAGTATAACTAACCAGTATACAATTATCAAGGACTGAATTCAAGACAGGAGTTCTCATTGTTAATAGCTTTATGAATAATACTCTTTTCGAATAATCAAAATCATGAGTTACATATGAAAAATCGGTAGTTTGCATTACTCCTAGTTTGCTCAATTCATATCGAAAATTCTCTGTAGAATCAACCAAAGTACGTAAACAATTTTCAGTTGTCTCTAACCTCTTTGTGATTATATAATCTAACAAACAAGTAAGTACAGCTAGAGAGAATCCGTCTATTACAACTGATTCTCCTCTCGCCATACACTCCATTGTATTACAGGTTAGGTATTCTAATACACGAGTATGTTCTGGAATGTTGTGTTTCTGAATGAGTGAATTCAATGAGATATCAATAGGAGCTCCGATTGGGGTACATGTAGGGGCTGGAATAGGTGCAAGAGGGACACATAATGAGCCTTGGATAGTTGTTGGGAAAGATAGCGTTGATTTCCTATCAGAATTCTCTGAGTTAACCTTTGTTTTACTAGGATTTAAATAGTACACATTTGAGTGTAAAAGATTGTGATCTCCTACGAATAAATGAACAAAAGAGTATGGAATATCACAAGCTGAGCTCGGCAATAACTTAGAAGCAAGAATGAAGTTCTGAACATTCAGTAATCCAGGCATTAGCGAGACGTTAAACGAATTATTTCCAGTATAAAAGTATACAATTTTATCACGAGTGAGTTCGGGTATTAATGTAAATAATCCATGCGAGTATTGGTCATTAGATATCGTGAATATTCTCTTAGTAGTATCCAATGTATTTGTTAAGACACCACCAAATAACTTTGAATATTTAATATTTAACGTTGGAATCAAAACTTGTTCAACTTCAGAAATGTGTAAAAGTATGATCTTTCCAGAATTCAATTGTAATAACTTGAAGATGAAGTGTTCAAGTATGCAGGTACGTAACGCGGAAGGGTACTCTGTAATCAAAATAGAACGGCCGTTGATGAAATATTTATTAACTGTGTTACAAATGGATTTTAAAGTGGTTATATTTACAGCATATTTATCACTGAGTTGAGATAATTGCATTTCATCCATGGTTGTTTTAGCTAGAGAATCAGGGAATTCAAAGTCCGAATCCCAACTTGCCATTTCAACGCTTAACTAATTGTACAAAAATCTAAAAATATCTAAATTCTACAGATTTTATTTGTATTCAGAGACAGTTAAGTAAAAATAATGGAGTTTTATCAATAATCTACGTAAATGTGTAGCTATTCGTAACCTGGAATGTATTATAGTGGAACCTCCACAAACGGGGTGCTAGGAGGAAGAAAAATGCTACCTCGATTCCCCGATGGAGGTTGCACTGTATGTTACCCAAAGTAGCAATAATATAACCCATTAAAGCATAATTTGAGTTCATTATAGATCCCAATCTTTTACTTTCCAAATACTTGTCATTATCCTCATAAAAGCTGGAAATATACTCTCATTAATGGTAATAGAAATATGACTACGAAGTACAATAGTTTTGCTGTAAATGCTGGTCAGACCAGAATTTGTCTGGAAATTCAATGTCTATGTTTAATAGATAAAATCTAGAAAGAATAATTACAAAAAAGTAAGAATAAATTGTTCTTTAACTAGCTCACTAGATTCCTGTACATGACAGTAGGGTGTGTTAATATAGTTAGAATCTATTCTCAAGTGATCTTTCGTAACTACTATAATCTGTGTACTCAATTGAACTTCATCATATAGACAAGCTAATGTACTTCCTGGTAGCAAATCATTAGTATTGTTAATAGCTATATACATCATAATCCTGCAGTTCTCTGTCAGAACAGCTGATCTATTAACAACAAGGAACTCACTAGATGGTATAAATAGGATCTGTGTCTTCTCAGTTATCAGTAATGATTTTAAAGAACTCAATTTTCCACTAGAATAACAAAACACATTACAGTTATGCCTTATATCGCTTGTAGCGAATTGTTCGAACATAAAATTCATTGATGCTAAATCTCCATGGACAATAACCTGTAGCGTCTCACTGGTGATATCAACTACTGATATCAAATGATTCAAATAAGTATTACAGTCAAATGAAGATACATATTGTACTACGATATTACAGGGAGATTGTAGTAGGGATTCTAAAAGAATATTTGAATGATCTTCAAGGCTAAATCTATTGTCTATAAATATAGGCTCGTCTGGGATAGGCTCACTATTTTTTGTAGGTTTCTTTTTAGTCCTTCCCTTGGCCTTAGGAGAGTGTGCATGCAATGGTCTTGGTTTAAACAATGGTATATAAGGCAGTTTAGAGAGATCTAATAGTTGAAATTCATGTGATTTATAACCAACACATTTAACAGGACGTATAGGATAACCAGAGAATAGTACAAATCTCAATTGGGTCATAATCTTTAACAAATCTTCATTATAACATGCAGTACCAATTAATACTGTATAGCCAGTAGGGAGGTTAGTTAGAAATCTAGTTAATTCTTTTGGTATAGAAGATTGTAGTGCAATTATCCCACTTTTTCCTTTTAGGATAGGTGAGGATTTGATTTGGTTAAATTCAGTTGCGGTAATTAAATAATTGCTATGGGATTCGTTATTGATTGTCTCTAAGATTTGAGACTCATGGAAATCTACGGAACGTTTGAAGTCTAGGAGTTTCTGACGGTCTTCAAGACTTTCTATACAAATAAATAAATTACCATATTCACCGGTTTGATTCTCAGAAGCAACAATACCGACTACATGTATAAAGTCAATCTCACTGTAAGTATGCATAATGACATTCTCCCCTAGGAGTGTGTATATAAGCGAGGGAAGTAAAGTATCATTCATATCTATAGCGAATCCATGGTTCTTACACATTAATTGAGCAGATGAAGCAACAATTTCAATTGTATTAGTTGGATAAGAATGATTCTGTGTAGCTATTTCTGATTGAGGAATATTTTCATTTAATGATATTTTAGATATCCGTTCTTGCACTCGCTCAATTCTAATGACGTCACTACTCTGTGCAATTTTCAAAAAGTTTACAGATATATTCTGGCATGAACCTTCAAACTTTGTTATAGGTATCACAATAATTTGCCAATTCGGTTGGAATATAAGACTAGAAATAAGATCATCGATTAGGAATAAGACAAGGGTAACGGATACATCCTTGAGCCGAGGAATATTATTCTGATTTAACTGACATAGTTGTTGTAGATTTAATTCTACTATAGGAGTCGGGGGAGTACTATCTGAGAGTATAGGGGGGTTTAGTGAGGAGATCTTAGAGATTGTTCTGCTATTAGAACCGAAATATATCAGATGAATATGTTTGTCAGTCTCATAATTTTTAGCTTGTTCTAACACGAATAAATCAAATAATGCAATAGATAGGTTAACTTCAAATCCTTCTAGAACTAGGCTCTCTCTTCCCAACAGATATGCAAATGTGTGTAAGTAGAAATCTGGGATAACTTCGATATCGACCTTATGCTCCTCAATGAGGCTAATTAGAGTTGATTTTATTGGGTTTGTTAGCGACATTAGATATATGTGTGTTATGGAATGTCTAAATATCAAATAAAAATAGATCAAACAGTGCAAAGGATAGGAAAACACATAGATATTTAATAAGGCATCATGTAATACTAATTGTAATAGTAAACTACTCTCATGATTTGTGTAGGAAAATTGAGAGTAACTTTATTCCCAAATCATGTAAACATAATCTGGGAAAAATACCACAAAAATCCATAAAATAATTACCGATTACTTATATAGAAATTGCTGAAAATAATAATTGTATAAAATAACTAAATTATGTAAATTTTGTGAAAATATAAATTTATTTATTGTGAATGCTAGCTCAGGAAATGACCCCTCTACTCGCCCAGGGCAGTAGGAATCGTGTAACATGTTCAGTGCTATATCTAAGAAAATTATTATGGTATACTCCAGTAATCTTATATAGCTTTTTAACACTTGAATTCATTCGATATGTTATCTCGAATTCAACCAAAGTTTTACCAAAACGTTACCAACAATCGGAAAAATGTAACAAAATTGGAAAATGTGTTATGAGAATTGGTCAAGCGTTAATTTTCGTACTTTTCACGGCACAAGTTGTATTCCAGTTCGTTCTATTCTGGATTGATGAGAATGTGAGAAACAGTCGTAACTCTACCTCATTAAATAATGATATAATTGGAGAAGTATTATTCGTTACAGATTTGATTGATTCGCTTATTTCCCTTGGTTCTTGCTACTTCATTTTTGTAAACTCGGATATTTTCAAGCGAATAACTTTCAGAATTCCGTTAGCTCCATCTACAAAAGACGAACTCAGTTTTCCTGCTAGTAAAAACAAGATCTTCTCTGGAATAGCAATCTTCTTCGCATATTTGATTATAATAATTCTCCCATTCCTTATGGCTTGTATTATTTTCAGCAAGTTTAAAAGCTTATCATGGGTTAACACGTATATAGAAATCTTCCCACTAGAATTGGAGACTAAGAACCCTACGAATCATGACAACGAGGAACACAATTTATGGTACAAATATTTGACGTATATTATCACAATACACTGGCATTTGAGCCCTGTGTTTGCATGTATTACAGTTAGATACATATGTGAAGAGTTACAATATCAAGTTAAAATCGCAGTTATGCAATCGAAAGATTTCATAAAAGCAGGCAACATGGAAAATTGGAGTTTGAAAATTCAAAGGCCAATTCTAGCATATTATGAATTAACTAGTCGTGTTAAGGAATATTCAAAAGTCGTTCACTACGTTGCTACAATAAATATCATTGCAGTTTTCCTAATACTAACCAGTCTATTCACAAGCTATGTAGGATCAGATAATATTGGTTTCACCCAGAAACTGGCAGAAATTGGCAAGACAAATGATAGACTAGATGTTTTGATCGCGTTTAGAACACCGTTCATATACATGTACCAATTCATAAGTGTTTGGCTGATGAGTGATGCTATAATAGCTCTTAATACAAAATTGGAAAAGTTCAGTGACTCAGTTCTATCAGAAGATGAAAATGCTATTACACATTTTGTAATTGAGGAAGGTATGGATAAGTTTAAGAATGATATGAAGCTAGAATTGAGCATGATATCTGCCAGTAAAGAACGTTTTGAGATTGCATTTCTGGGAGATTACTCTATTAGTGTGTTTAATACTATTATCCCGTTTGGTGTTGGTGCTTTGCTAAATTTTATAATTAGGACAATCGATGCAATGAGATTTCTCAATTTTGATAATTGATAAGAATTTTGAATGTTGTAAGATATGTTTGCTGTTCTGTGAATACGTAATTACTTAAAATAAATATTTTCACGTTTCTAACTGCGAGAATTTAACAATTAACAATTTTCAAAAGAGAAGAAAGGGAAATTAACCAATAGTTTACATATAAAAATGTGTACAAATGTCAAAATTCTGGAGGGAATTGGCTGCCAACATACTATTCATTACACTTGTAACTCACAGGCAGTAATCGGCTCGACCTGAAACAAAACGATAATACAGTAAAGTCTCCGAATAACGGACACGTTGGGGACATCGCTTCTGTCCGTTATAGGGAGTTGTCCGCTCCTCGGAGACTGCTTAAGCAGTAATTACATGCTTGGCAAATTCAATCCGTGCCAGAAGGTTTGTCCGTTGTATGGAGTTGTCCGCTTCTCGGAGTGTCCGTTTTTGGAGACTCCACTGTGTAATGAACTTGCAAGATATAATTATTGAAAGATATAATTATTGAAAGATATAATACCCAGAAAAAGAGAGCGTAACATTAAGATAATCACCAAATATATGTAAAAGTTATTCGGTTAACCTTGAAGATCCATGACAGATTATATCTGTGTACAGGTAGCAAAAGTTAGATTATGGATTAGAATTTAGTTTAACCATCGAACATGTCAATATAGCCAATTAATTGTTATTGAAAAACGTAACTAGATACTTTTCCTTCTGTTCAGTACTTCCAATTTCTTCCTTAATATGCCAGAAAGGCTTCGGCATGTGAGATTGTAATATTTCCTCCTTGTCACTCGGATGAGCAATCGTTATAATCTGTGTAGTATTCGGGTTAAGTTTTCTAAAACAACCAGAAACCGTAGTAGGCACTTGTTTAGTATAAAAACTCCCATATAGCTCGTCACAGCCCAGTAGTTTACAGTTCTTTAACAAAGCAGGGCTCTTAGATTGTAGAGCAGGTAAATGAGAATTTTCAATGACTAAAACATGAACCTTTTGTTCACTAATGTAAAGAGATAATTTCTCAAAATTTCCTTCAGTATACCCAAATGCTCTAACCTCAGTTATATCTTGTAAATTAACGTATTCCTTTAATCTCAGGAATAATTGTCCAGATGTTTTGGGATTAGGAGCAGTAAGTATTACTTGTAGCATATCTTGTGTAACATCAACTTTACTAAGAGCAAATTCTATTAGGAGACAGGTTTTACCTTTATTAGGGCCTGCTTGTATAAACATGTTTATATTAGCTTTGAAAGAAGCTTCGGATAAATGCCTAAGACCATCAGATGGAAACCTAGTCCTTTCTGTAGCGGAAACACAGTTTGTTCTAACTGGAGAATTCTCTTCTGAAGGTGTGGGCTTCTTGGCGGCCTGTTGTTGTTGTTGTTGTTCGGTTGGTCGAGGTGGTGGTTGTGTTGTCGTTTGTTGGGTCACAACAGGGGGTGTTGGGAGTAACGTAGAAGGAGAGGGTATAGGAGAATTATTCAGGTAAGATAATTTATACTTTAACTTATCAATAATGGTTTCATTATTATAAGCTACGTCTGTATATTGAGTACCCCATTTTCGTATTACAACATGTGGAGGCTTATATGAAATTCCGTTACAGGAAGAAGTGAATAAGAAAAGATATTGTAATTCAGGGGGAAGAAGATCATGAATTATCAGCATATGAGCTGGTTTAATATCCACGAATATTACAAACGTTACTGACTTATAGAAATGATCGTTATTACTGGTTAGAAGATTAATCATCTCAGGGAATTTTATTGTAAGAACTTTGACCTTTGTACTTTTGAATTCATTAACATTAAATAGTTTAACTCTAGAAGATTTCTCCAGTTGAGTGCAGTCATAGACATCTTGCATTTTACATACGAGGATAGCTGGTGTTCCTTCCAGCTCCTCTTCACAATCAAAAGCTACTGCAGTAGCAATGTCAATACATAAGGGAATACTCAGGTCTAGAATAGCAATATGTGAACCTCTGTATATATAAGGGAATGCTAGAGATAGGATAATTACTAGCTGTTTTGTGATGTAGACGTCTTCCTTTTTAAGCAATTCTATTATTTCAGCGTTACTGAATATTATTTCATCTCCGGTTTCGCTAGGAGTTGGACTTGGGGAGTGCGAGTGTGGAGAATTTAGGGGAGCGGACGGTTGGAATTTCGGAGGATGAGAACTTGGGTGGAAATCTGAATGGGAAGGAAGAGGAGGCGTCACTGGTGGTGGATAAAATGGAGGGTGTCTCATTTGCTGGGGACCATGAGGACCAGGGTGTCTAGGGGGTCCATGGTGTCGATGACCGTATTGAGAATAATGTATTGGATGATGAGGAGGAGGCAAAGGAGGGTACAGTGGGGCGTGTTGAGGAGCACCAGAACCCCAAGAGTATTTGTTTGGAATACTCGGATGAGGGAAGAAAGGTTGAAGTCTAGCATTATCCCTCGCTCTTCTAACATTCTTAAGGTTTGAAGTTACTTTTCTTTGATTATTTATTAACTTCGTAACATGCTTAATTTCCTCACACGCAACACCATAAGCAATTGGCCCGCTTACACGGACAGTATCTGGGATAGAACGGAGGAAAGATTCAATATTTCTAAACCCAAATTGTCGATAAGAAAGTGATTCTCCCATAAACGATCGGTAATCTGATTCCACCTTAGCAAGAGGAGTTCCTTCAGGGCAGGATATCAAAACTGCTCGAAGTGACTTTTTCATTTGACTCAGCTGGTCGTCTGTCATAGTGTAAGTTTTTACAAGTTATAATTGTAAAATGTTTCTTTTCGAGAATGACAATTCGACAGTATTTAATGCTCACTTGATAGAACTAAGATGAAATGAGAACTAAGATGAAATGATGCTAATCAGTTTCTCAAAATATTAGAGTAATTACATGGAATTATAGCATAAGCAGAAACATATAAAACACAGTCAACTCCCGCTATATCGTAGCTCAAGGGACCGCGAAAATAAGATCCATATAACCGATGAAAATATGTTACTTTGACGGTTTGGGACCTTATTTATACAAAGGCTGCGGCAAATACAGCACCCTGGATACGCCTCTGGGTCCACAGGATCCCAAAGTTTGTACTGCAGCCTATGGTAGGGTGTCCACAGAATGTGTTAAAATTGGTGTATAACTGTATATATACGTATATATACAGTGGAGTCTCTGAATAACGGACACGTTTGGGACATGGTATCTGTCCGTTGTAGAGAATTGTCCGCTCCTCCGAGACTGCTTAAGTAGTAATTATATGCTTGGCAAATTCAATCCGTGCCAGAAGGTTTGTCCGTTGGATGGAGTTGTCCGTTTTGGGAGACTCCACTGTATAGTTACTTACCAACCCCTTGCAACTGTTTCCTTGGATTTTTTGACAATTCCTATGAAAAAAATATACTCCAGACGTGTCTGTATATCAGATATCTACTCTATATCCACCCAGACAAATGTATAATATATTCTATATGTAACATACACGAAGTTTAATCACAATCAACTCTATATCCTTCTGACAACACATACAATACCTTAGATGCTAAAAATTAAAAGCTAAGTTCAAATGAGTCCACTATTATTGAATAGTTAAGGATACGTACAAATACATAGCTAATCAACTAGTAGTTACAATGTACAACAGAATTGCCATTGTTTCATAGCAATAGAATATTCAAATCAGAGTAATATGTAAAATCACACAGAACTAGGTTTCGTCGTTTCCCACTGATTCGGAGACAGCATTATCGTCAACATCGTCATGATCCGAATCTGCGTCTTTGATTTCAACTTTTTCCTCCTTGGCAACGGCTGGTGCTAAAGGAATGCATGTTTTCTTTACGTAGAATAGAAGGTAGCCAGCTTTGGTCACTACTGAATCGTTTTGTGCGAATGAAGTCACAGAACTATCATCGAAATTATACCATTTACTATTATTCTTTTGTTTAGCATATGCAGTATAATGACCACCCCCCAGACCTCCGAAATGGTTAGACACACCGTAGAGTTCATATTGAAGAGAGACCTGTGCTTTTGATAGTGTGTATTCAGTCATATCGAGTTCTAACGGGTAATGAATTAAACTATCAAGTTTGTCTCTCCAGTATTGATTATATGAAAAGCGTTTTAGGTGAATTACTAGACAATCAGGTATTTTCCATAATTCTAGTTGTTTAGATGCTTGCCTGAAGTCCTCACATACTGGACAATACCATGGATCATCTTTTGATAATATTTCCTTCTCAGTGAATAATTTGATACAATCAGCCAAGTGGATTTCTCTTTTTATGTCTTTCTTGTGTACACTTTCATCTTCAGAAATATCTCTTAGTGAAGATTCACTGTAGAAATGTCTATACTTTGAGTTCCATTCCATAGCAATAACTGATCTGTTGAAAAGTTTCAAACAATTCTCGTCATCACGTAGCTCTCCCATCTCGGCAGATCCGTATGCATTCACTAGTTTTAGTTTGAACATGTCTGCGGGGTATTGAGAGATGTCAAAATCGTCTGGGACGTATGCGTAAGAGGATGTGGACTGGGCTGAAGCTCCTTCGACTTCCATTTCACCGACAGGTTCATCATCTGAATCCGGTTTCGATCTGACAGCTTCATCTTCGATTGGATTCTCATCCCCTCCTGTTTCTGGATCATTGTTTGTATCAATAGTACCATCCTGAATATCTGTGTTTGATTTCTTATCTTCCTTATCGTCACTATCATTACCAGAATCAGAGTTTTCCATATCAACATCATCTTTAGCTTGTTCTGCCTGCGCAGCCTGTTTTAACTGAACTTTATAATCTTCGGGTATAATGATATATCTGCTCATGAAATACACACATATCTTGTATAGATCTTTGTATGTAGTTTTATCTCTAGGTATAGGAAGAACTAATGGCATACCGAAGAGATAATGATGGACATAGGAATGTGTACCAATGCTAGTGTATTGAGTACGACGTAGCTCACGGTTATACATTGGCAGGCATATTAGATCAGAATCATCCATAGAGCTAATAGGTGTTTCGTATACGAATATATCGTCTCTTTCCGTTATACCATTCACGGATTCTGAATGCTCAAATATCTTATGGAAACGGTGACTATACACATCGCATACAACTAGACGATCAGCCTCAATACCACAGAGCTTATATAGTTCCTCGCAAAGCTCTGCTACACTGCTGTTCTTAGGTATTTTAACTTTGAATATTGTGGGTCTGTTAGCAGGATTGAGCGTTATTAAAGTTAGCTTAATGTTTCGCGTTTTCTTGATAGGAAGCGGTAGTGATAGATACATGAATGGATCAAATGTAATAGAAACTTTATTACACTCAGGACATACTAGAGTTGATTTGTACTGTCCTTGGAATGTATCTACTATGATAGACTTATTTCTCATCAAATGTCTATCCCATGATTCCTGTGCAGCTATATCATCAGGCTTGTCTAACTCCTTAAGCTCTATATAAGGTTTGTTCATTACTCTATTCAAATCTTCGTGTAATCCGTCCAGTAGGAAAGATATGTGTTCTTGGGAGTCCTGTTGCGCGTAGCCTGAGAAAGTTGGTGCAAACTTACCTACAGTCAGTTTGTAGTCTCTAGGGGCTAAATAGGCGTAGTCTCCGGACCACATGGCCTTGATGAGCTCACCGAATGACTTGGCTAGCTCTCCTTTCATACCGAGCGGATTTTTCGTGTTTATCTCTTTCAAGTATGTATCGTTCTCGAAATACTCGATCAGGGGAGGTATATGGATCAGACACTGGAGGCCTGAATTCATAAAGCAAGTATTTCCTAAATTAGATAGACCACACAGTCCTGGTGTAGTAGGCTGTCTACCCGAATAATATCCATAATTATTAGAATATGGATAGTTGTAGTTACTATTAGTAGAAGAGTATGTTGAATGGGCCTGAGATCGTGTCGTAACACCGGCGTTAGATGGCATCTGCATGCTACGAGTAGCGTGGTTAGTCCGCGGCCAGGATGCGTCTTGGTTTTGAACTTCTAGAAGAACACATTGTCCATCAAACAGACCTACATCTTGTGCTTCGAGGTTCAGATCTTTAATTAGCTCGTATGTGTACGTCATGTATCGATTATAAACACGGACTTCTTTGCTTTGTTCTATGCTGAAAGCTTTTCGTATTTTCTTTTCTAAGACACGAATAGTGTCACAACGAGATATCCGTACGATCTTAAAGTCACTCTCTTTGGGGAATAGACAAGCCTTCAATTCCAGAGGATAGATTTCCACTTTGCATTGCTTCACAAACTTCCCATACTCCACAACACGACGGGATATAGCCCGTGAATCAGGGGCTAGCCCGTACCAAGAGGCCAGTTTCTTCCAAGCGTCCTCTGGAACCAGTTTATAATCTATCTCATCTACTTGATGACGACGTAGTTTAGCATGTTCCAGGAGACTGGTGTTGTCAATCGGACCAGGTCGTCCTACCTCTTCTCCCGCACTACTTTTATCCCAGTTATCATACCCGACATAACGCTTCCATTGTTTGAACCAACGTATGTGTATAAGGTACCATTTCTGTCCACTTAGCAAGGGTTTGGATAGCTGAGCTTGTATCTCAGATTTCTGTAAATCATAAGTAGGAGCTTCTATAATCACAGGATTATCCTCTGGATCCGAATCTACGTCATCAGCTTTAGAATTCTCCTTTTCAGCTACTCCATTGACCTGCACGTCGTCAGCTTGGTTCTCTACTTCCGGCGGGATGTTTGTGGTATCCATGATATCGTCGGCATTTCCGTTCTGACTAGAGGGGTCACTACGTTCAGGTTGTTCAACCTCATTCGTATCATGTTGATCACCTTCACTTGGATTAGTTGGGTCACTCTGAGTCATGTCTCCTTCCGTTTGAGCTTCTGTCGATCCTAAATCATTCGAATTTATTGTTTTACCATTTTCTTCTGGAGGAATTAGGTTTTCCACTTCTTCTTGTCCATTCTCCCCGTCTCCTTTAGCTTTCAATGGAGAGCTCTTCTCTAGCTCTATCTCAGGTTGTGTAGGAGAAGATGACATATATTTATTTAGTATCTAACTGTGTGTTTGTGCTATTATGAATACAGTAATTACTCAATAAACATAGTTTCATACATATATTATTGTATACAGTAAATAGTCTGCGATCTTCCGTAGCTTTCCATATTTTACATTTTAGAAATTTACACGAAATTATGACTTTGGAAATATTTCGAATTAAGACAGCCACGGATTGGTCTGGATAAGTATACATAAGAGCGTAGAAACCTAGTCTCTCACCTCCAAATGTGACCCTTGGAATATAAAGATAAAAGCATCTGATAGTGGAAAAGGATTCCTAAGTCAAAGTTTGTGAGAGAAAGTGGAAATTCTGAAAAATAATCCAGAAATATATTTGATTACAGTCGAGTTATAAATTAAAATATAACATTGTGATCATATTAACATTTCCCAGTTTTCCTCTTGTTTGGGAACTTCCTATTCAGCTACTTAACTTATGAGTAGACATACACTGCGTACTATTTTATGATACGGTCAGTATTCATGAATACTTTATCGAATACTGTTAATATTTTGCAGGACGTATTCGGTTGAGAGTCAAACATCAATAAATAGGCTTGTATGAAGAACGATTGAATTGGACCAGTTACTCTATACTCACTGTGCTAATCAATCTAAAGTTGGTCCCGTAGAAACATGACCAGCCGCACCATCTCCTACAGTAAATAAGGTCATGCCATATTTGGTTGTAATTTTACTAATTTTGAATGAATTTGGTAAGACAGTGTGTTTAGTGAATACAATGTAATAATTAGTGACTAGTACAGTGTACGAGTTTGGATAATCGAGGTTGTATTAGATATATCCAAGAAGTTTGGCAACCAAATCAACCCAGAAGGACAAGGAGAGAATAATGCTTTATAAAAGATATAATAAGCAAATTAAATATAGAGGTACCAGGTTCATTTTCATATTTATATCTGTGGAATAAGCAATACTGTGGTATACTATATTAAGAATTCAGCAGGAATAGCCCCAATACGTATGTAGCCATTTAAGGATGAGAAATATTGCAATAAAACTTCAAATTAGATCATATTAGAATTACAAAACAAATTTCATTAAGATAACGTATGCAGTCGCTTTACATTATTCTGCATATATATCCATGTGAGTGAAATATGAGCTAATCTAGATGCCTAGAACCTCCGATAAGACTTCTCAAATTTGAATTTTCCTGTTGTAAAACCTCCGCTTGTTTCGTTACGACATCTAAGCTGGCTTGAAGTGCAATATTTCGCATGAGAGTATCTTCTACTAAAACTTGTTGTTGTAGAGTTCTTTCATAACTCAGTCCATCTGTTAGTTCATACATATTGGAAGATTGAGTAGGAGATTTCATTCGCGGATTGTCACTACGATTGACTATGTTTTGCATAATTCTAGCCTTTTTCTGTAGCTCTTTCGTTAGCTGTTTCAGGTGATCTTCTTGAAAAGTAATTTTGTCCTTTTTCTGGTTTAATTCAAGTTGTAAACGTTCTATCTTTACAGCAAAGTTGTTGATTGTTTCAAATAAAACTGAAATATTTTCATCTTTGTCGATTTCAGAGTGTGCTAGTGTTGGGGTGGAGCAGGACCGCTTAGAGGCGGGGGTCAAAGGAGGCTCCTCTTGGATTCGTTCCATCGAGCCAAGTTTATCGGCTTGAGCTTTGACAAGTTTGGAAATATCTCGCATGATTTGAGTCTGTTTCTTTTCGATTATTTTCTTCTCGTTTTTTTGTTCGTTTAATTTTTGCTGTAATATTTTCAAGTTTGTATCTTTCTCCTGCAATAAAGCATTTTGTTTATTTACTTCCAACTTCAAAATAGCTTCTTTTTTCTCAGAATTTATAGTTAATTTCTCAGTTAATTTTTCAGAATTATCTAATTGTTCTTTTAATGATTTTAAGTTAGATTCAAGTTCTATGTTTGTATGTTCAATTTTTGAGTTCGAATGGGTTAAAGTTTCCAAGTTTGTTGTTAATGTCTCATTCCTTTCCAACAGTTCTTTGACTTGATTCTGTAAATTTAAATAATTTTTATTACAACTCTCAAAATCAAGTTTTAAAGATTCTATAGTTTGTTCTAAACGTTTCTCATTTTCAATTTTACAATTATATCTGAGTGTTTGTTCACTGAACTCGTGACATTTCGCGATTAATTCTTCATTCTCTTTAGACATTGCGGTATAACCCTGTTTAAGATCGTTACAAGTTTGTTCAGAAACAATAAACTCATTTTTAACCGAAGTAATCTCTGCTTTTAACTGTGTTTGTTCATTTGATAAAGTGTCATATCTTAAGTTCAACTTTTCAAGTTTATTCTCTTGTTGTGCTAATTTCTTCTGTTGCATCTGATTAATGTCGGATAAGGATTTATTCTTCCCTCTTAATTCAGTGCAATTTTCTTTTACAGCTTTCGTATCTTCTTTCTGGAAATTAAACTGAGTTCTTAAAAGCTCTAACTCTGATTTGAATTGTTCACTCTTTTGTTTCCATTTTTCTCCCTAAACACAAAAAGAAGTAAAGTTTATATTCGAAGAATGACTAATTCTACTAATCAATCATTTAAATGTAGTCAATTCCCGTTATATGAAGCTCTAGGGACCGCGATAATTACTTCGACATAACCTATGAAATGTTGCTTTGACGGGTTTGCGGGTTTGGGACCATATTTGTACAATTCGCTATAACGGCAGTTAACTGGATTAATTAACTGAAACTATTTGTATTACTTAATTCACCTTTTCTGTTTGTTTTATAAAATACAGTTTCTCATCTCCCAATTTAGCGATCTGTTCTCTCAGTCCATCTTCTCTCTCACAAACTCCCCTCAATTCTCCCTTACAAGAATCTAACTCACTCTTAAGTCCATCTATAACTTCTTTCTGTAGATTAACACCTCCCTTATCTTTATCACCTATTCTCTGTACATCTGTATTATTTTCATACTGTAAAATAATATTCTTAAACTCACTGTGTATTTGTTCCTTCTCTTCTGTAACCTGTTTAAGTTTACGTTGAGTTACCTCTAGCTCTGATTTACAGGTTACGTGTGTTTCTAGCTCTGTTTTCAAACGGTTCTGAGCCCAGTTCATTTTTATTGTAATGTTATTGTTATCTTCTTGAAGCTCTTTCTTTAGTTTGTTTAGCTTTTCAGTTTCATTCTCAATTCTTTGTACTTTGGACTGGAGACGTGCTAGCTCTCTTCTATTAGATTTTAATTCTTCATTCAGTTTATTTTCTTTCGATTTATTTTCTTGAAGCGAAGAACTCAACTATAGAGAGAATATTATAAGGATATAAACGAACAACTATCCACATACTTGACAACCCTCCCGTCCCGTTAATTACGTCCTATCAAGGTTAAATCTTAAAATTTCTTGGAAGTTTTATCTTCGAGTGGAATAGGAGGAAACGCGTGATATGCCTGGAAAATATTGAGAACTTAGGATTTGGTAAGGAAAATCCCGGGAAATTTGTAGAGAGGGTTGTTAAGTATTTATTCGTATAATATTGGTTGCTATGAAATGGCTATGATTATGAATCCGTTAATTAGAAAAGATATATAGGATAGCTATAAAATTATAATTCACCTGCTTGTTAAGTTGAATTATTTCATTGTCTTTCTCTTTTATAGTGTCCTTAAATGTTTTGATTTCTGAAGATATCTTCTCTGCGAAAGTTGTCACTTTCTCTCTTTCAATGACATAGTTTTCAGAATCAGAATTATCTTCACAAATCTTATCCAAAAGTTTATCCAATCCAAGCGTGTATATTGAGGGAGGAAAACTATTCTTTCTTTTAATTGTATTTCCTTTGCTAGCCATATATATATCTCACGAAGTAACGCACATAATAACAAGCTAATAATCTAATACCATAATACAATTTCGGTTGTTAAGATTTTAAGATAACATTTAACCAATTGTTGCCCAGTTTAGCGGGGTAAACAGGGTTGCCAGATCAAGTACAAAGTTCAAAGATTTTGGCTTTGGCATGGGACAACGCTTGGATAAGAGAATACACGTAGTTGCAAGTCAAATCAAATATATTATAATGTGTGAGTATAAGTGACTATTGCTGGCTTACTGTAACGAGTAATATTAACATACTTAACTATTCTACGTCATCAGTAGATACATAGATAATCTTGTGTCCCTCCATAATCTCGATATCTTTCTCAAGTCGTTTCATATCAGCTTCTAATCTCTCTTTCCTAGCCTTTTTAGGAGCTGTGTCTGTCACTACAGATAGCCCCTGATACTGTTTATATAGATCTTCCCAGTTTTTCTTTAGACCCTCTATAACTGCTTGTCTATCTTTATCGCTCAGCTGTTTTAGAGCTCCAGCTTTCTGTTGCTCTATGACGAAATGATCATATGATTCTTGTGCTTGTATTCGCTCATCTTTTCGTTTTTCTAAGTAGCCAGGCACTTTACCGTAGTCCCGTTTCATGACATATTTCGGTACAAGTCCCGATGGGTCCAGTGTATGTGAGGTACCAGAAGGGGAGTCTACGTATTTAGGATCGGACTTTTTAGCAGTTGAGTTGATGTTCTCCATTGCATTGGATTTGATAAAGTTCTTATCAGTCTTAGTACCCATGAGGGGTCGCTCATCGTGTTTAGGTACAGGCGGTTTGTGAGTTGTGTCTCTCTCGAATTCATCAGAAGATCTTCTAGGCGGTTTCATATTCGCAATAGAGTTCTTCTTGAGATAGTTTTGTGTATCGGGTTGCGTTACTTTAGCTGGTCCCATTGTTTTTGTTTGCATTTTATTAGTTTTTAGTTGTTTCTGTACTCTGTCTGCATGGACAGATTTGTATCTAGGAGCTTTGTAGATAGCAGGAGGGGTATGAGGGATTAGCTTGTAGATACTCTCCTCTGGTTGTTCTATTGGGTGTCTACCACCGTACATTCTACTGAATAGCAAGTTTATACTATAAGTAAAATTAGTAAGAAAACTGGTTTGGCTGTATATATTTTCTTCGAAAACGTCCCAATTACAGTCATCCTCCGTTATATATAAGTGGATATAGCTAAATACCCGCATATGTCAAAGTTTGAAATAGTACAAATATGGTCCCAAACCGTCAAACAAATTTCGTTGCTTATATCGGAGTAACTATATCGGTTCCTTGAGCATCGATATAACAGGAGTTGACTCTAATCCATTACTATTCAATATTATACCGTGGAATCTCATAGAACACAGGGTTAATACGAATTTCCTGATAAAGATGAACGCATATTTACACAAAACCAGGTCCCTATAATGGGTATTCGATTGCCATTACTCCGGATAAAGCGAACACATTTTTGACCATCCATGGTGTTCGTATTAACGAGATTCCACATATGAGTAACATCGTTTCACAGCAGAGAGGAAATAACATTTTATTTAATATATTTGGATAATTACCCTAGCTTGATTGAACTGTCAAACTATAATACTATCAGATCAGATAAATCTAAGATATACTGTAATAATCTCTAGTAACGCATACTCTATTTCTTTACTATGGCTTGCAATGCTTCAGTTGTCATTGACTTTGGACGTTCTATTGGCAGTCCTAATGCTCTGTCCCATACAAGAGAGGAGAGGACCCCGAGAGCACGAGATACTCCGAATAGGACTGTATAGAAGCTCATCTCTGATAGCCCGTAGTACTACAGTAAGAATTCATAGCAATTACGACAGCGGTTCCCAATTTGGGATCCATGGTCCCTTGGTGGTCCGGACAATACTAGGGAGTTCACAGGATACCAAAAATTTGTTGTACCGTTAATGGGAGAGGATATACGGTCCATGGGTGAAAAAAGGTTAACATCTGAATTATTTTATTAAAGCGATTACGTCATTGAAATTAGGGAAATTAAAGGGAATATATGAAGGAAACTGGCAAATACAGTTTATTTCCGTAAAATTAACGAGAATAACGATTTATGATTCAAATCAGTTAGATATCGTTCAACAGAGCATTGCATGTATTAAAAACTATTCTAGAATATTCCATACCTTGAGGAGAACTCCGGAATGAGCATCTACATTAGGCCATGGGTTAGCAGCCTTTCCGTGTTCTTGCATTACAAGAGGAGCTACTCTATACACCTGACTAACTAGCTTGAATAGAGGATCATTTGGAAGGTGTTTCTGAGCAAACTCTCTCTGACAAGTGTATCTGGGATCAGTTTTCCTTAATACAGCATGTCCATAACCGGGTACAACCTATAGACATAGTGTAGCAATAATGATTGTTATCTGTCGAAAATGATTCATTGGTAATCGTCTTTACAATAGATGGATTGAAGAATCGAAAGAAATTCTCTACAATTATTCATATATTTCAATAATCCTTTGGTCAGTGATCAATGTATTTAAGTACATCGAATTACGTTAGAATTATAGTCAACTACTGTGATATCGAAGCTAAAGGGACCGCGAAAAAGTACTTGGATATAACCGATGAAAGTTATGCTACTTTGGAGGTTTTTGATATATTCGTACAATTTAAGACTTTGATTTTAATCGGCTATTTTGATATATCTGGGTTCGAACTAACGGGAGTTGACTGTACGTGTATAAATATTAGAATACAGCCCAATAATTATGTACTCTACTTAAATATATAACATATGATGGTAGAAATAAGTTATACGGGTTTGAAGCCAATTATCAGTAAGTTATATTACAGATCTCACCTGTCCGTTATTCAGAGTGTGCCATATGAATTCTCTCATCTTCTCATCGCTTACTTCGCCTCCTAAGTCCTTCTGTAGCTTTGTAAGCCAAACCAATACTTCCTAATAGATAATAACAAAGGCTCTATTAACAGATACAAAACTATATAGTAACTTGCTCGCATTTCCAGTACAAATCCCTATTAATATAGGCATTCATAAGGAGAAGATAATTCGTTAAAATACCTAATAGATCGTCTGTATTAGGATATTCTAATTTAATAATATTATATCAAATTTAATTATCAATAATTTTCAATGGATATTACGCGGCTGTACCGAATATTGAGTATAGTGTAGCCTCCGCAAACGGGGTGCTAGGGAGGCCGAAAAATACTACCCCGTTTGTGGCGATTCCACTGTCCACAGTATCCTTATGACGTATTAACTATAATATATTCAATCTACCTGATTAGCTAAACCGTGTAGGGGACCAGCCAAACCATTCATAGAGGCAGCAAAAGAGAGATAAGGGTCACTGAGAGCACTCCCTACCAAGTGACAAGTGTGTGCTGATACATTACCTCCCTCATGATCAGCATGTATTGTAAGATACAGTCTCAATAGCTCAATGAAGTTAGGCTCAGTGAAACCTAAACATAGTCATCAATGTGATAGTAGCATCAACTAATGACAAAATAAATGACAAATGTTTATGAGCAGTTATATACACTAAACTCCTGTTACATCAAAACTCAAGGAACCGCGATAATTACTTAGGGGGATATTACCTATTAAATATATGTTACTTTGACGGCTTAGGACTATATTTGTACAATTTCAGTGTTCGATATAAAGTGAGTTGAGTGTATTTATACCTAGCATGTGAGCAAAGTTAGCAGACCAATCTGTTTCAATAGTAGTTGCCATCTTCCCGTCTCTGTACAGATGTCTGAATATGAGAGCTGCCAGTGAGGGCAGCTTAGCGATGAGATCCATTGTATCCTCATATGTAGTCTGTAGGGAAATGGTGAAAATATAAATAGGTCATCATCCTGGACAAGAGGTTCCCAACACTAATAACCAATGGACCCCTATGCGTAGTAATTTTAACACATTTTGTGCCCTTCCCATAGACTACAATTCAAATTTTGAGATCTTGTGGATCACCAAAGGCCATAGACCCCAGGTTGGGATCCGATGTCGATGTCCTGGACCAATTTTACAAGCTGAATACCCTTACGACCAAATTTTCCTACTATTTTTAACCAATACAACAGTATAATATTAAGAATTCTGCTAAAGTATATTACAATTAAAGCATTAAAGAATAGTTTCAAATGTAAGCACAACAAGATCCTCCACTCTGAGAACTTTGACTCTGGGGTCTAGATTCTGTGTTTGAAGGGTCTCTACCTAACTCTACCTTCATTCTAACATCAACCTGAGCTCCATCCTTGATATTACATTCCTTTAGTTTAGATTCGTTGTCAAGCATCTCTCCATTATAATACAATTCTTGCAGATGACTAGGATAGCTAATACTAGTCAATTTAATACGAGACTTAAATTCATGGACAGTATCTTCTTCAGATATTCGTATGCTAGTTGTCTGTCCGGTTAATGTCTTAACTTGTACATCCATTGAATTCACACAGGCTAATTAGCTTGTGTAGAATAACAATTATAGATTTGTAAAGCTGGGTAATGTTACTCCAGTATGCTTATACAAGGAATTCAGATTAATACGAAGATGTTAGATAAGGTACAGTGATATAGAAAGAACTACGGACAATAGGAATTAACGTAAATGCTATAATGCTTATTACTTACTTAACCATGGATGGTGGAATTTGTTTATTTTATGTTTACTTCCAACCAGGCGAGGAGTTCCTCAATATAACCTAGAACAACATCCAAGCAGATGAACTAATTCCACCATTCATGGCTAAGTAACTAATACGCATCGAGTAATTTCTGACAAAACAGGACACGGTTGTTTTTATGAAGATAAAGTATACTAATGAACCCTCAAATAAATATTTCGACCGAATTTTAACCATACTCCTAATTCCAAAAACTACTAAGAACATACCTCCCAATATTTAGCCTTATTAACACCCTCTGAATAAGCCTTAGCAAAATGACTCTCTGACTGCATAGCAGATACAGCAGATGATAATTGAGACATGGGGTGGAGATGAGAAGGGAAGTGTGATACCATGTGAACTACGTGCGCAGGGAGATCAGATCTAGAAGCCCATTCCTTTGAGATAGCTTGTACCTAGAGAATATGCATTGATCAGTCATTAGTCAGAACTTCTGTCAAATGTTAAGATGTAGTATATACCTGGTCCTTGTTAGGAATTTCTCCTGTGATTAAGAGCCAGAACAGACCCTCTGGGAGTGGAACTTCTCCTCCTTCAGCAGATGGGAGTAGCTTAAAATGAGAATAATATTATTTATTTTAAATGTAGGAACAAATATGTATGGCAAATTTTGGTATGCAGTCAAAACTACAGTTGTAACGGACAATGATATATTGAATTACCCGCCTATATCGAAGTCTGAAATTGTATAAACATGGTCCCAAACCGCCAAATTCATATATATCTCATCGGTTAGATCGAACTCCGCTTATAATGTGTAATTATCACGGCCCTTGAGCTTCGATATAGCAGGAGTTGATTGTTTTATAAATACAACAAATTCGCTTGCATATATGATCAAGAGGTAAACACTGAATATATTCATCACAAGAAGTCTCAAGTATTCACCTTTTGTAATTCTGGAAGAGTGTAGCCGCGGAATCTGATCCCCTATCACAAAATAAATGCAAATAAATAAACAAAATATCACAGAAATCCCATCAGTAACAAAAACAAAACAAAATAAAAGTTGTATAATCTGCGTTACTGCGTAGTAGGTAGAGTTAAAGTGTTACCAATGATAAATCTATAAATAATAAGAGTTGAGGTAAATTAATTAAAATATCTAAATAGACTATCCTGATAGTATGACGTAATAGCTAAATCCAAATACTAATCAATGTTTCAAAGTATTTGGAGAATATTCCTTGTTTTCTCACTGCATACACTAACTATTTTTCCGTCGCTTCTTAGTGCGATACCCTCTGGGTAATGGAATTGTCCTGGCTCGTCCCCTTTCTCTCCGACGATACATATCGTCACTCCTGTTGGTGAGAATACCTTGAGGCAATTCTGGTCGCGATCGGAAAGGATCATATTCCCGTGTCTGTCTATGCAGAAAAAGTAAGCAAATTCTACTTGCTTGTCAGGACCCCTGCTTATGAAGCTACTTAGTTTAGCTCCTGTAGCTTTATCAAAGTTATGAATACAAACTGTATTCTGATCAAGCACAAATACAGATGATTCTGTTATCTTGACGTCATTAGGAAGATGCAGTAGGTTAGATCCTATATTCCTTCGGAATTGATTGCTAGTCTGGTCGAATAATGACACACGGTTATTGAGACAATCACATACGTATATTAGCTTAGTATCTGAATCAATATCTATACCATAGGGTACATCAAATTGCCCATTCGCTTCTCCCTCAGATCCTGTCTTACTTAGCAATTTCTGTGATTTTATAGAGAAAGATAGATACGCATTATGGCCCAGATCAGTTACGTAGATAGTATCTCCTCTAACACACAGTCCGTAAGGCTCAAATAGTTCTGATTCACCGAATTCTGCCAAACAATTACCGTCAAATGTGAATATTTGAATACGACGATTTTTGTAGTCCGCTACGAATATCCGTTTTGATAGATCATCAACTGCTAGACCGCATGAAGACTTGAGCTGCCCCGGGTCTCCACCAGTCATACCAACAGATAACAATGGTTCTGATATTTGTAGATAGTCTCTAGGCTCATCTGTAACGTAATCAGGAATAGAGTTATGTATTTCTACGTCATTTCTAGGAGGTGAAATTGGAGAACCGTTACCCACATGGTCATGGAATAATTCTTCCTCTCTCCCACTCCCAGACATTACCATGAAGCTACCTAGCTCATTGATAGCTTGCTCGAGTGTTGAGGTGTCCCAACCGAACTGAATAACATTTCCTTCTTTCTCAAGCTCTATAATGCGTGTTTGTATAGGTTTCAATGCTTCTAGTCCTGTATCTACAAGTGATGTCTCCGAGAGATTAGTCTCCACCATTTCATAGGTTTTACGTAGCTTCTCTAACTCAGCATTTCGTTTCTTCTTCCGCTCTGAATTCCTCTTGAAAGTGCTCTCCAGTGTATCCCCTAACACAGCTTCTCTCTCATCTAACTTCTTGTGGAGCTCTCGGAAAGAAGCAGACATTGTAGCCCTAAGCTGTTTGAATTCTAAGTCATGATATATTGCTTTGTGCTCACTACTGGGCCGATACATGTTGTATGTGTTTAGTCAATTGATAAATGCTAGTTATTAATAAGGATAATGGTAAGTATAGTTCTATACGTAATTATACATGTAATATAGTAAATAAAGTGTGAGATATTTCTAAATTATTCCTAGGACAAGCTATATACGAGAGGATACAATAAATGTCAATTCGAGGGTGGAATTCGACACCTTTTAGATATTTTTCTCGGATTATTCTGTGCTTACCCTAGAGATTGTAACAATACAGTGTTTTAAGTGGTTTGGGTGTTTTTAAATAAATGTAAGAATGAACTATCAAACCAATTTAGAGTTGACAGCATATATAATATCAAACACCATGGATATAAATAATACAAGTTCTGTTATACTACCAATTTTATATTGTTCTAGAATATGTGACTTTCCATCCAATCAACTAATAAACGAGTATTTTGCACTGAAGAATCCGTTGCAGTGAATATTTTCGATTTTTTCGTGGAATCGATTTGGAGTTGAAATTGATTTCTTGAGAAAGACACATTAACTGGAAGAATATCGAAGAGATGAGAGTTACAAATCAGAGCTACTACCCAGATATCAAATATTGTTTGAGCTTTTCCACCTTTCAAACTATTCCAAAGTTTCCTAAGAGCAAAGAAACAATTCGAATCAAATTTATTTCTCATCTCTAACTTAGATATGAATTCCATAGGAGCATTACCATTACTAGGATATTGAGTTGTAATACAGTAAAAAGGAATTCTGTATTTCTTCACAATTCTAACGCAATTTTCAGCTGCTATTCTATCTAAGACTATATTGAATTGTTCTCCAAGAACATTATCAGAATGTGACCATGTGAAATACTGTGCATGAATACATTCAACCCTCGTTACTAAATTCCTATCTTCTAGAAGTTTAACCAAGGAAGTAGCTTGAGCCAGTAGAACCAACCTGAGATTACGTCCAGGAGACTTCAACTTAATATCGCTATGTAACTCATCTAAGGAACGTATAGCAGCACTGATACAAGAATCACTACGAAACTCAAATAACTCAAAACCATTTTCTATTTCACTTCGAATTAGCTCAGACCTTTTCTTACTATTCCTTACAGATTTTAACCAATTCTTATAATCGTCTGGAGTTATGACATCACCATAAATACCACCAAACAAATCCTGTCTAAAGAACACATAATCATGAGCATGTACCGCGTGATCGATAGCAGCTAAACTAGGCGAAGCCTGAGCAAATGCTCCTATAGGATAATCTCCATGGAAAATACGAACACAATCCATGGTGTAGCAGAGCGGTAAACTCCGCTTCTCATGACCAAGTGCCTTGTGGAGATACAGCCATATTCTAGTAGCTGAATCTTTAAATATTAATTCGGATTCATAGCAAGAATCAGAGGATAATGGACCAGGGATTAACATTGATAAATTGAAGGTTTCTCGTTCAGAATCAAATGGTGCTACACTCAAATCAACTAATCTGGGCATTAATACTAATCGCATAGGACTATCAGGTGAAACGTTAAGTACTCTTCCTAACAACAGGAGTGTGTATAAGTTATCCACATCAGCTATATCTTGATATATTACATATAAGGGAGGATGTTTAGGATGTTTCTTAGTGAATAGCTTTATCAGTGTAAAGATACAGAACACTGAGAAAATGAATAGACACACTGTATATAACATTGTAGCTGTGTAGTTTAAGAATATTCAAATATATAAATAAATATATTTGGTGAGAGGAGGAATTACATACATTATTAAGAGATAATTGTACGTCACGCTTATATAATACCATACTTACCAAACTTTAATAAATTGGATTTCCAAGTTTACATCAATAAATTAGTATTTTCAGGCTAATATTTGGGAAAAAAGCCACATACATTTGCAAATATTTTCCTGAATTTCTTGGAAAACTCCGGATAATCCGGGGAGGGTACGAGTATGTTATCATACTCTTTGAAGAATTCAGTCAACATTTGGTAACTCGAACTTCGCCTAGAACGAATTTTCACTTCCCTTCGTTGTACTTTTAGTACTTATCGCATCCGTTGACTCGAACATACTTTGATTCCCCTTAAGTTTCGAGTTACCGGATGTTAGCTGTATATGCATCACAAAGACTGAAACAAATAACAAATAATACTCACCTCTTCTGGGTCTAATAATGAAGTTTCTGTCACTAGTCCTTTCATTCCTCGCATGCCTTTATACAGCTATAGAGCATAAAATTATAAATTTTGTTACTTTGGGAATCTTTCGGTAACAAGTCAAGGGGTTTGCTTGTATGAAGCAAGGTCGAATCGCTGACAAAGCATACTTACCATGCCTACAGTGATATTTCCAATTACAGTTTTGTCATGAACCTCTTTGAACTTTGCAAGTTCTAATTTCCTAATCGGAATTAACTCAGCTAAACGAGCCTTCAAATCCTAGCAACAAATAGAAAGAATAAATCACAATATTATTATGTGTTCTCTATTACTCACAGTTGTATCTGATAATTGTCTATAGCTGATAGAAGGTCTTAGGAACATAGCTCCCACTGATAATCTTTTTATCAGAGTCTGCATGTTGTAGATTGTGTTTTACAAGCTAAAGATTCTAATAACAGACAAATAATAAAACAGTTTGATGGTGCTTAAGTAGATGGACAAATTGGAATAAAGTGATTTACAAACATCATAAGCTAATATATCCTGAATTCAGAAGATTATTGTAATCTCTATACAGTCTAAAGCTATTCAGGTTCTATTGGCATAACCAGGTGCATATCCAGATAGCGTTGAAAAGTGCTGCTCTGATGGCATTTACAGGAAACTATCAGTGTTTGCATTATAAAGATATTTAAAGCATAAAAGGTAGACTGTAACAAAAATACAAATTTTCGAACAATAAACTAAGAATCTACATTTAATGAATCAAAATAATTTCAGTAAAACAACTCATAATCTAGACTGAATACCACCTGTCATAGATATGCATTCCCCCGTGACGTAACTAGACAGCTGATCACAAGAGAGGAACACAACTGCCCCCGCACAGTCATCTGGCTGTCCCAACCTACCAAGAGGTATTTCCTCTAGAAACTTATTCCTTATGGTTTCATTTTCTGTCAAACCCTTACTGAAATCTGTTTTTATTAATCCAGGAGCAATACAGTTAACTCTGATACCATCTACTGCTAGCTCACTAGCCATCACGCGGGTCAACGCAAGGAGAGATGTCTTGCTAATAGAGTACCAGCCTCCCCCCACAAACGGCTTATACGCTCCTATTGACGTCACGAATGTTATGTTACCCTTTGTAGCTTTGAGATATGGGTAACAATCTCTAGCTATCAGAAATGAACTCTTCACATTCACATCAAATATTTTATCTATCTGTTTCTCAGTTATTCCAATTGTTAACCCGAAATGTGGACTAACTGCTACGTTAGAAACTAATATATCAATCTTCCCGAATTTCTTAATAGTCTGCTCAATAAGATTTTTCCTATCTTCTTCCTTCCCGACATGACAAGCTACACCTAGATGAGGTAAATTCTCCTTCTTTAGTTCAGCTATTGCAGTAGTTACATTTTCCTGTCTCCTACTGCTTACTACTACAGTAGCTCCTTCTAATGCTAGTTTCTTTGCTATAGCAAATCCTATACCCTTTGTTGATCCTGTTATGATGGCGACTTTATTGGCTAGTAATTTACCAGCCATTGCCATTGTATGTATGAACTAGAAATATAGAGATTTTATGGTTGAATGATTGAAAAACGGCGTATGATTTATAACAAAGAAATGGATTTCTGCTCACATTCCTAACAGGCGAAGATATGCCATATGCTGATGTAAAAACCGCCATATACTACAGTTGATTCGCCTATAGCAAATCTATAGAATGCTATGGCTAATCGTATTTTGTAGCACTTTTCCTACCTGAAAAAACGCGAATTATTTACCATCAAAAATGTAAAAAGTTGCTATTAATTAAGCGGATGTGTTATTAGACGACAAACAAGGAAACACTGCTGGGGCGGAACTAGAAAACACAGAGCGAAGAGGTAGGAATGAATGTTTCCCTAGGGGATGTTCAAACGTGAAGTAATGCAAAAATGCCTCAAAGCTAGTTACATCCATAATACTAGACACCCTCTCACCCAATATCTAATAAAATAATAATAAGAGATTATAACAATAATTATAATAGTACATTGAATTAATTAATACTCATAAAAGAATTAATACACAAGGAAATATATATACATCAAGCTCTTAGTGAGATGGGAAGAATAGCATTAAATTTGTACAATCTTTTTAGGTATTTTTTAAATAGAGGCTACGAGGGGCTAAATAGGTACCAAGTGTGTATTCATTAGTTAGGAATAGTTCCAAGAAGGTGCTTTTTAGTTTATGAACTTGAGTGCCACCCCGTAAGTCCTTCTTTTCAAGTTTACCATTCTCATTGTATTGGATTTTAGGTCGTAAAATACACAAGGAAAATACGGAGGACAAATATAGTGCAGTTAGTCTGTTTACTTTAGAATTATTCAATAGCTCTTTCAGGAATGCAATTAGATATTGAAATGTAGAGCGATGAACTGGAGGGAGAGATTCAATTATTAATTTAGCTTCCTTAAAGTTGTTAGCAGCTTTCACACAATCGTCATGGAATTTAATAGGAATTACAGGATCATCTAAAGCCATAAGGAATGTGACCAGGAAATCAGCTGCTGAGTGTACGCTATGTAGTTCAGGCAATTTAGCTCCTGTATCGAGAGATTCTCGTATTAACCTCATCTCACTCTTCAAGCCTTGAGTCATGAATAAATCCTTTGTTTGAAGTGCATTCGAGTGTAAATACTTCAAAATTGTCTTTATTTCTTTCGGTATTTCTGCATGTGTATCTGTTTTCTTACTGACACGACCAATATCTATGCAAGATAGTCTACGAATTGGATCTGATTTTTTGGATAACAAATCCAGTGAAACTCCAAAGCTTGAGGGTAGGTAGTTACCAGTAACATATATGTATTGATCTATACCTGTCTCAACATGAAGTACTAGCATTAACTCTATTACAAACTGTCCTTGTGATATGAGAGGGATCGTTTCTAAACCTACCATTATAGTCAATGAAACTTCCATACAGCAATCACCTAGTAACATATAACTCAATGGGGAAATACGTAGATATGGTGAAGCAAGGGTTTTAACGTTGATAGGCTGTCCGAATGAGATTTTAACTGGGATAGGGCTATCGTTTGTAATTAGGATTTTCTTAGTCATTTGTTCGTGAAATTGTAGATCTTCAAATCTCAAAACTGGTGGTGATACCTTGATAATTGGTGTACCGTTATATTTATGGTTTTTGTCGGCTAATTTGTCACGGACTTCCTCCCCCACTTTATCCAGTTTCTGTTGATCAACTCCTCTAATTTGTACGTTAAATAAAGCAGATACAGGTTTGTGATCTGATGGTAATATAGTATGATGCATTGAGTAGGATAGCTGCTTTACTTCCTCTCCTTTCCAAAGGATTCTGTCGCACCAAGCAGGACAACGCTTCTTGGCACTAGAATCCCAGATATTCGTGCCTAATACAAAAAACATATAATTGATATAGTAGATATTTTCGGTATTGGTCGAAAATCGCCCCCGAAATTGGTCCTGCATTACCTCATGGTTCTAGTTTTTGAGTCTTTGGAATCGATATCTAGGATCGAATTCCAAATTCCATTCGGTCCCAAAAGGTCCAAAATTTCGTGGTATTTTAGTCACAAATTTTCCAACTACCAAAACTTCAGTAACCTAACAATGATAGAATAATTGACTCACCCGGATCATACTTGTAGCTAGGCAGAAATGTAATTTCCCCCTCCTGGAATTCACTGAATATATCTCCTCTTTGATGTTCTAAGTAGAACTGGTCATGTAGTTTAAGAGCCTCTGTGTCATTCTCCTTACAAGCAACCATGACGTCATCATAACAAAATGTATTACTCATTTCAAATCTATAGTTTAGATCTCCAAACCAAAACACAATGTTATGGCTTATAAGTGGTATTGTTCTATCTCCGATTTGGAATAACATATCTGTCATTATTTCTTTGTATTCTGAATTGCGCTTTTCTATCTCTGTGACATGAGCAGAGAAATGAGAGTTTACGAAACATAGTGTACTGTCGTGGATCTTAAATCGGATTGCTAGAATGATAGGGTTTATATAAATTGAGAAGTAATATAACTGTAGTTTTTCTCATGGACCATACAGTCAACTCACATTATATCCAAGTAACCATCGCGGATCCTTGAGCTTCGATATAATGAGAGCTGACTATATATTAGAATTATCGTATAACAGGCGAATACGTATGCAAAAGAGGTAATCCAAACCTTTTGAATGAATAGCATTTGCAATCCATTCCATAAAAATAGAAATCGACATAACGAATATAATTATTAAGAAAATAGTTGTGATGGCTATTATCCTATGTAGTAATATCTTAATTATCTTATCAGGAATTTGATAAAGCTATAATGAGGATTGAAGAAGGAAGCTGCACGTAATTCAAGGAAATTTGTTAGATAATTCCATATATGGGCATTATTAACTATATAGGAGCTAATCTAGTGTGAATGAACATCTTTTCGCGCCGAAAGTATCTACCAAATCATTCGCTGTAATTGTAATGGAATATCAAAAAATTCAAATACGTACTATTATTAACCATTCTGAAATAATTCCCATAAGATTTGTATTAAAATAAGATCCCATAAAGTCATAGATATCTCTTTATAATGGCGATATCTTTGGTCCCGTGGGGAAGATATTGTTATCATAATACCGAAACCTTAATGAAATCTATTAATAAACTAACCCATAGAAATAACTAACCACCACCACCATGAAGGTAATTACGCACTAGTATACTACCATACAAATGCTCACATGGACATATTTCATAGAGATATTAACTAACAAACGGGTGTTGATGTAATCACAAATTTATATGACTGATAGAAGTTTTACAGGACGAAATAATGTAGCTAATGTATTGAATAACAAAGAGATGTGTAACCGAAATTTTTGAATTGTTTTGAAGCAACCATATGTAGCGATGGAATGTAATTACACTAAACTTTCGTTATAACGAAGTGCTCGGGACCCTGGTATCATTTCATTTACATCCGAATTGGTGATAACGGGAGTTTATTGTATAGTATTTAACAGCTAGAACGTAATATTCCTTATTTGGTAATAATGAAATTGATAAAATACAATTCCAATAAAATGTATTTCGCCTCACATCTGTCTGGGAAATGGGAATATCAAATTCTTACCAAATATATACAATTATACATGAATGTATATTAGAGAATGATTCAATCAAGACCTAATCTAACTAACCAACTCCTCCCTTATTAGCTAATATCCCTCCTATTCCAGTAGATATTGCATGTACAGCTGTCTCTGTGATATGTCTGGAGAGCTCTTCTCTCACAAATATCATCAGGAACATAGAAGAAAGACGATTTGTCTCATGGAGCACGTAAGAACCCATCTTCTTGAAAACAGAAGACATTACTGTCTCCCATTGATTTTGATTGCTAGACTGGTTCAGTATCAGAACTTCATATCCTGTATCAATCTCCTGTAGACCTATAGCGTATATGTCAGCTAGCTGCTTAGGTTTGTTCAACCATTCTCTTTCTATGTCTGTTACAAGCGGAATCTAAAATGAAGTAATGGTAGAATAGTATAACACGCCTCCGGCCACATATATGTGCTACGTTATAATTAAGTCAAATATATCTTTTTCTATAGCCATTTGACCAAAGCTGACAAAACATGATGAGCATGACAAACGTGGCCAAAAGTGCATGAATCGATTCAACAATCACTATCGTAGTTTCTGTGCAAATCTAAGCTGGAATAAGCCCAATATTTCCTAGTTTGCTCGTTAGTATTGTGGTAGACGTATTAGAGAGGGAGAGGAATATCCCGGGTCTACTATTAGTCGATATGGTAATTATACTACTACTAACCTTTCCGTGACAATTCCAAGTCGTGCAGAAAATAGATAGTTCATCCTTCCAAATGAATTCATTCTCTCTCTCAGCAAGTAAGGAATGCAGAAGAGAGTTTGTGATAGATCCGCAGGTATCTGGGATAGGGCTAGTAGAAAGAGGGAGACTTGACGTAGGACTGTGTTCTAAAGCTAGAGAGTGGAAAACCGAACAAGACTGCACTGCTGAGCTCTTACGAAATCCCACACGAGATTCTGAGTATGTTTTTGTCAACTTAGCAGGTCGGGATTTTATCGGGACTGTGAGGTAAGGCTCGCTCTTTTGTGGTTTTATCATCCTCAATCCAAAGTTCTGATAGAGGGAAGGTCTTTCTAGAACAGAGTCAGAGAGCGGAGAGACAGGACTTACCCCTAAGTCACTGCCACTCGTCTCAATATCTGAATTATGTCGAGGGAGATTTATTTGGAAAAATGGACTGGTTTGATTATCTGACGGGGAAATAATTGAAGGCGTATCGGATTCCATAATAATATCTGTGCCGTTACCAGAACTTGGAGAATCTTCTACCTTTATATTAGGGAGATCAATTGGAGCTGTTGCTGTGCCTACTACAGTATTATTTTGATGGCGCAGACAAGAATTACCCATTAACGTGGTGTGTTGTGTAGTTCTTGGAAATCACGAAACCTTGAGACAAGTTCTTTAGCTTTTACTATTACTCTTTACTATTACATCAGTATTTATAACTTTCACTCAGAAAAAAATATGGTTTCAAAATGAATTATGTCTAGAACTTTATAGCTATAGTTTAGAGTGTTACTTCCAGTTTGTGGTGGGCCATGTGGACAGGGGCGGACTGGCTCAAAGATTGGGGCCGAGAAAATATTATTAAATTTGTTTTGCTGTGCTTCAATTTAGAGAACGATCGTTAACATGCAATTTGTGTAACTGATATTGTTATAGAAAAGGTATGATCCTACACATACATGTTGTATCTTAATACCCAGTCCTGATATTGTGTATGAAATGTTTTGAGTAGGGGGTTGTCAGAAGCTCACCGGCCCACCGAGAAATCTCCCGGTTTCCCCGTAGGCCAGTCCGCCCTGGCATGTGAATATATAATTGCAGCCCGTTTAGAGCATTCGGTGACACGGTAACACGTGGATTATAAGAGCCACAGTGGACAGATAAATGAGATTTGATGATCTCGTTTAGTGTTTTTGCAAACATGCAAATATGTAAATAGATTTAGGAAGAGGAGGGATGATGCAATCAAAGAATTTACTAGAAGGTCATATTTCTGGATGGTTGAAAAATAAATGAATAGATAGTCATTCAAATTGCAAAATCAACTACGTAAATGTGTACGCATACATAGGTTAATATGGAATAAGACATTTTATCCGACTGGAATGTTAAGATTAATTTACAAATAATCTATCAAAGTGGGGTGCATTGAAAACGGAGGTAGGTCAAAAGGCTACAAACCAACATGACCGTTTCGGTCAGTAGCAGTTTTGTTGTAACCTGTAATCCTTAGAAAACTATCGTAGAACTCGGGTTAGTAATCGGCTTAAGACGCATAACAAACTCTTATCTAATAACTATGCCAGTTTGTTCTTCCCAACCTATACTAGCTGGATGCTCCACATTACTATTTCAAAGCGAAACGACACATTATACCTAATATGATTGGATCTAATGATTAGTAATTATCGTGTTGAAAGTACAAAAGAAATATCCAAGCGACACACAATTATGTTATTCAATACGCGGATATTACGCAAACATCTTACATCTTGAATAGATTCATAATTGTTGCAAATTATCAACAACATAGCATACAAAAATATTTACTGGAAAGAATTACATACACCGCCAACTGATTCAAGCAAATGTCCCTTGCAAATAATACCCCTAAGTACAGTAGAACTCGGTTTAAACGTTCCGCTGTTAGTACATACTTTTTCCATAAACTGATTTTCTATTCTTGAACTAACTGTAAAATATTCGCATTAGACGGATTTGAGTTGGAAATTTCTACTAAACAACAATACAACAATAGAATAATGAGGGTAACTCAAATTACAAAAAAGTCTCATTTAATTGATATAAAAGGCCTGTTAGGGCCGGCAAAAATAGCACCAGTTCACCATATTCCAGGCTCATTGGAGCGGGGCATTGGGTAAAGTTTTCAATCAGCAATAATCACGCCTCGGTTGTCCCTCATAAGCTATGATACTGCCACTGCGCAAGGCATGAATAAAACTTACTTATGGGTCTTTATAATATAAATTAAATGAAGTAGAGCTATGGTTGTATAAGAAATATTGATTTGATTAGTGTATAGTTCATAAACGGGTTAGAAATATAGTAAGCCGTAGTTCGCGAGTAAGCCTTGTCATAAGCTACCCAACCAATGTGTTTCCTCTTTATCAACTACGTGGGTTAAGTTATTGCAATAAATATTTTTGTAAATATGACACAATAATTAGATAACATAGCCATGCAGTTTAGATTAATGTAATTAATATTTTCATAAAGGAAGGCATCGTGGTATTCGTGTTTAGTATAATAAAGTTATAATTTTGCACGATCTACTTCCTCAATGGTTATTACCTACACAAGAGAGGTCAGGGGATACACGTTAGGGCTTATTAAAATAGTTGATTTCTGACAAATATTATGATCTTATTTACGACCATAAAAAAATAAGAGATGAAAGAAGAGATGAAATGATACAGTAAATATCGATTAATAATCAGGGAAATATAATATATCAAATCTGGGCTTCCACAGTAGTATGTATATTGATTTGAATTTGGCCTTATAAGAACGAGATAATTTGTGTAGAATTAATAAAATTGAAATATGCAGGACGACGCACTAAACCTCATTGGCTATATAAACCTGGTCCTTTCTTGCATAATAATATGTACTATTCTCTATTGGATCGTAAAATTACTAAAGTACACACAGTTTGCTCGGAGAGAGTTTAGAGCAATAGCTCTTAAAAGGATCGATGCAGTCCAGAAGAGAGAATTAGCGAATGCACGTACTGATTACCACAAGGGTATATTGTTATTGTTAATCTTATCATTAGAGTTAATACAGAAAGTAACTGCAGTCGCTACATACGGAGTAATTCACATAACAAACCGCAATAATACAACAAATCACCTGAGCGATCCATGCACTAATATAACCTTACCAGACTTTGTATTCTATAATGCGACATAATCCTAGTGTTATTGTACTGAGGGCAATTAGCAATGCATCAGTATTAGGCATGTTATCTTGTATTATACTAGCATTGGTTTATCTTACCAATGCTTATGGTGAGAGGGGAGATAGGAGGAATTTCAGAAATATTTGCATATATACTGTAACACACTGTATAGTGATATTAATACTAAGTCTTATCGTGCATACTTGGTTATTCGGCTACGTCATGTATGAAGTGGTATCAATAATAGATTTTATTCTTATCCTCAAAAGTGCTAGAGAATTAAATAAGGTATTAACAGGGAGAATAGCAGAAGCTAAGCTAGAATTTGATAAGTATAACTTCAGGTATCGCTACAGGATACAGAGAAGGTATAAACTAGTTATTAGCGGTGTCATACTATGTCTATTCATATTCGTATTAGGAGTATTTTTACACAGAATAGCGACTATAATTTCAGTTCTTAAAGATTATCCTTGCTTTTTCAAACAAGCTTATAATATCCCTATCTACTTGTTTCTATCAAAAGATCAAAAAACTGCTGTAGAAATAGCATCAAATTGTTTTTTAGTTAGTTTCTATGTGTTGATTCTTATATTCGATATTTTATTTGTATTCCTGAATATATCAGCAATATTACTACATTCATTCCCTAAAGTACTGGCGTGTCAGTCCTGTCATAGTGACAAGAAGATCAGGAGCACATTAGAGCCTCTACTAAACAAGTATCATATGTCAATCAGGAAATGAATACTGTAATCTGCAATTTTGTGTTTGTTTATTATTTTTGAAATAAAAGTATATAAATAAATATTACAACAGTATAACCTCCATAAATGGGTACCAAGGAGATCGAAAATCGCTACCCCGTTTGTGGAGGTTCATTTGTATGGGACTGGGAATTTGCTCTATTTATTCTTACTCCGTTTCCATAAGTTCCCCGTTTGTGGAAGTTTCACTGTAGTAGAATCTTAATACACAAATATAAGGATAATACGAGAGTCCTTGATATGCTCAAGGTAAGGATTACGATCTCAAACGAGAGACTAAGTGATACACTTTATCCCCCAAAACTAATGATATCTAAATACAAAATGGATTATATAAAGTGATATACAAAATGGGTATCAATCCTGTTAACATATTCCTCAAATTTATTTAGGAATAGCGTATCACAATTATACGGTATGATACATACATACTTTAGATAAGCTATAACACAATTAAGCTATTGTAAATAAGTAGTAGGGTTGTCACTCGTAGTATATGCCGTATACAGTAGCTATTGCAAAGAGGGTAGCATTCTTAAATGTAACAGAAGCATAGTTATCTGTCTCATGATCCCACAGACATCTGCTAGCTACTCTCATGCCCTGACCTTCTACTGAGCCGATAGTTACCAAACAAACAAACTTGTATCTAAATAATGGAGATATCGATCAATTGAAAATGATAAAAGATTGAACTATTTTAAAGGATATAGATTATTTAGAAAAAGGAAGTTTGGTTCACTTTCTTAGAAATGAATTAGATAATAATATCCATATGTAAGTAAGATATTATATATTTTCCTTATTATGTATGATCAAGCAACAGATAACTAGCATAAATTATCGTTAACGACATGGCAGAAAGATACGAAAGTAGAAACGTAGTATCTGATAAAGAAATAGAGAGAGTAGATCAGGATAAATGTATTTCAAGCTATAAACGTGAAAAGATAGAGAAAGAGAGTAAGAAACATTGGGATCTATTCTACAAAAGAAATTCTACAAATTTCTTTAAAGACAGACATTGGTGTGGGAGAGAATTCCCTGAACTACTAAGAACTAGTGTTACAGAGATTGATAGCTCTCATGAAGTAACATTATTAGAATGTGGATGTGGAGTAGGAAATTTAATGTTTCCCTTAATTCAAGAGAATTCTAGTTTATTCGTATATGCGTGTGATATTTCGCATGTAGCCGTGGAGTTAGTCCAGAAGAATGAAGCGTACATTGATACAAAATGCAATGCATTCCAATGTGACCTCACCGTTGCAGGGTCCCTGAAGAAGCATATAAAAGAGAAAGTAACCATGGCAACGCTGGTATTCGTATTGTCTGCAATCAGTCCTGATAAAATGTCAACAGTAGTGCAAAATATATCAGGGGTTTTGGCACCAGGAGGGAAGATTCTATTCAGGGACTACGGGGTATTCGATCACGCTATGATGCAGTTTGGACAGGGACACAAGATTGATACGAATTACTATTTCAGACAAGATTGGACCAGAGTCTACTACTTTTCCTTAGAAGATACTGAGAAAATATTTACAAGCAATGGGTTCGAAGTTTGCGAGAACAAATTTGTGAAAAGGAAAACTATTAACGTGAAGGAAGGTGTTGATGTAGATCGGATATTCGTACAAGGGAAGTTCACATTGTTGAGTTAAGTTTGTGGTATAATGGAATTAGATATTATTGATATCAATTGTGTATAATATACATTTAATATATTAACAGGATGTGGGGGAATGATATAACTTTAATTGAATAAAAGACTCTAAAAGAGTCGTCAATTAATGTGTATATTAATTTAACACTAGTTAGTATGAATATCAGCTGATTATGGCTGATAGAGATGGCAAATATTTGGGATGTTCAACTTCAAAGAATTCCAAATTGAAACCTATTATTATCGAATGGAATGCAGAATATTTTCAATGTAAGAAATGTAGGTTTAGTGTACATAGAATTCTTACATTGAAATATTTTCCATAAAATATTGTGGAATCTCAGAACAAAGATTAATTTTAATAATTTACAGCTGGTTAACAACATTTTACGTATTATGACTAGGGTTAGTTCATGTTCAAGTCATTTTAAGTAGAATAGCTATTACAGCATTTATATTATCATCAAATTTGCCACAACAGAAAAACGATATACAGTGGAGTTCGCCTATCAGCAAGTCGAATTTTACACGGAATTGCCTTGCTAATACGCGAGCTGTAATTAGAGAAATTTTTAATACAAAATAGACTCTAAGTCAATGAAAAGAATTGCTATTTTGGAAAATATTGCTAATAGGGGAACACCATTGTAGAGTAGAAATGGGATTTATTTACTGATATCTGACATACCTAGGAAATCCCAGCTCTTTAACTTTCTGCAGCAGTAGATGTGATAGAGTCTTAGAAAACTGTCTACAGGACTCTACAGCATAAGTATCATTCTTAAGTTTCTGTAACACATCAGTTGCTACCTTCTCAATAGCTGATATATTGAGTAGTTTATCTGGTTTCATTTTATAGGTGGGTTCATATTCCTCAAGGGTTTGATGAGTTTTCTTTACTAAAACAAAAATTTTATAATTATTATAATCTCTATTCAATAGTTAATTTATCGGATATGTTAGTTCATATATACAATAGTTCAGAGGTTCTTGACCTTTTATACCCACGGACCCCTCTTGCCTCTGATCAATTCCTGGATATGAAGTGGAATCCCGGTAGGGTTGGCAAGAAAGTCTAAGGAAGGCCAATACTCTATTAAATAAGGACTCAAGGTTAGTAACTCTGGAATTTCTTGGACTACAGGAATTGTTCGAATTAGACTATGGATGTCAAAAGTACAACTTACTAGCATTGATAGAGTTAGTAGTTGCCCTAGAGGCAGTGGCATGTTCGTATATTGAGCTTCCCCTCTCCATTTATACTAATATTATATTATAATACTATTCTTATGGTGCTTACTTTGCCAAGGTTTATCGTCAAATATTCGAGAGGATCCAGTCAGTTTGGTACGAGAAGCGCGGAGTAGTGCGGAATCTTTGAGGATAGACGGTCGGTGAGTGAGAGATTTAACGCTTGGCTGCTTTTCCATCTCTTTTATACGTACAACACTTTTCTCTGCAGCCATAGCCTATTCAGAGAATACAGGGTACATTGAATAGGAAATGTGATTATTCAAAATACTTTTAGAGTAATTCTAATAATAATTACCTTATTTATTTAATCTTTATATATTCAGATAATTCAGTATATCTATACAATAGTAATGCTAAAGAGAATGAGATAAACGCCGAAAAAAGAACTGGATTTGGGAATTCGCTTGAGATCTGGGAAGAGACTTCCCATGAATCAAGGACGAAGGGACCCACATTAGTGAAAATAGTTTATGTACCATATCCGTGAAAAGAACCTCGTTAATACGTACACGGTCAATATGAATTTCCAGACGGATTTTTCCCTACAATGGATATTCAATTGGTATTACTCTGGTTAATACAAACTCAGGATAAAGCGAACACAAATTGACCTTCCGTTGTTGTTCTTATTAACGAGGTTCCACAATACGTATTTGTATTAGAAATTATCAATTGTAACTTGATTTAAACAGTTTACTCATAACCCATAACAATACATGTTTAAAAGGAATTTTAAGAATAGTAATTAATACATTGCAAAAGAGATAAACTCAATTACGGACCGGAAATGGTTCGTCCTATTGGGCTGAGCAAGTGAATTCATCTATACAATTTGCAGTATAAATATTTAAAGAAAAATGACATGATATGCATTTTTTACCGCAAGGCTTTTCCTGCAAATAGGACAACATTTGTATTTTGCAAGGGAAACATCAATACAGCATTTGCAGAAAATGTGTCCACAAGGTGTCGATACCAGATTTTGATTGTGAGCTTGTAGATAGAATTCATCTTCCCTGCATATACCGCAGAATATAGGGGGTCGAGATACTTTTAGTGATGTACGCTTTTTCGCGAGTTCTTTGAATTTATTATCTAAATCAAGCGATGGTAGATCTAAATTATCATCGTCATCATCGTCTGTAATAGTCAGCTGATTGTTAGTTACATGTTGTTTAGATGTTGTATTATTATTAGGCGCAACTACTTGAGATAAGCTCACAAACTCTACTGCATTATCTGGTTTAGACTGACTAACGAATAATACAGAATCATCAAAATTTTCATCTGTTAGGTCTATAGTATCTGGTGGTGTAGACTCTTGTACTGTGACAAGTGTTTCCTTGCCAGACATTAATTGTTAGCTGTACAATTGTTACTAATCTATATCTATGGATTGCTATAATATATCACTCATTAAAATTACAAATTTCATAATACGTACAGTGGTCAGTGGATACCGGATAAATTCTTATAACCGGCATAAAATATACAGGAATATGAGAAACTTTTCCAGAGGATGGTACTAATATCCAGCATAAGATAGATAGCACTAGAATAGTCGTACAATGAAACTTCGTTAATACGAACACAATTTTACACAATTTTAGTCCATACAATGGATACTCAATTGTTTTTACTCCGGTTAATAGGTACTCCGGATAAGGAGTACAAATCTCAAAGGTCCCTTGGTATAAGTATTAACGAGGTCCTACTGTATTTATTAATGTCTCAAATTAATCTCGCAAGCACAACCGGCACCAAGTTTGTAGACATGGGTGTAAGTTCTGGGGGTTATATCGGATACCAAAAACGCCTACGATTGCAAGGTGTCTGGATACCCTACCCTCTGGGACATTGACAATGCCAAGTACATTAGAACCTCTATAAGTGGGGGAGATCAGGCAAGTAAATCTCCTGATACCTAAACGAGAGAGATTCACTTCCTCCAATGACTGTTTTATTAATTATATTTGATTATTATAATATGCCTGAATTTAAAATTTGGAAGAAATTTTCTTCTGAGAAACCAAAAATTCAATTCGTCACAGCGATAAATCCGTGATTTTTCCAAATTTAGCATAAAATTGATTATTGCAGAATATTTATATTATAATCCCCCACAAATATAAGTAATTTCAATGGTGAGGCATAATTACCTCTAAAGTATGCCCATTCCCCATTCCTCGCTTATTGAGGTTCGTTTCTATGGAAATGAATGAAAGTGGACCAAAATTGCCTCCTCCCCCCATATGTAGAGGCCCCCACTTATCGAGGTTGCACTGTATACTTACACATTGTAAAATTTCTTAAGTTGCTACCCACAACAATCATTGTATGTCCTATAGCCTCAGAACATTAGTAATAAAAAAGTTAGGAAGCATACAATTCAGTTACCAATGTTTATAAGACTTAATCTCTTCAATCAAGTGATCATACTGCTGTAACAATTCAGATTGATGGTACTCTCTAACAGAACAATCCAATTCATTATTGTATTTATCAAATAGTTCAGGTAAGAACTTTGCAAGCGTTTGTCTTAGCAATTCACAAGCCTTCAATAATTGTATATCACTACTAACAGTGTCAATACAACTCTCAATATGTCTTACAACAGACAGACAGGCATCAATACAGGATTGATTGAAGAGACAACTGCGTGTAGAATGCTCCAAGAGTGTTTGTTGTATTCTCAATTCTTTCTCAGTATTTCTAAGCTTAGACACATGAGCACGATACACTTTATTTCTATCTCTTAAATCATATAATTGCTGTGAGTAACTACCCCTGATATCTTTTACTATATCCTCTATAGAATCCGAGGAATGTTGTTGTGATAATAGAATTAATTTCGTACGATACTCACGGTGTATTTTATCAATTTGTAGCTCGAGCATGTCAACTGCTTCTGTGACGTTTGACAAGTGTCGTCTGGCTGTGTCTAACTCTACATTTAAGCATTGTTTATCTCTCTGTAAAGTTTGTATATGTTTTTCATATGATACTATTCCAGGCACGAATTGAACATCAGAAGAGAATGGAGCGGAATTGTAACGCTGTTTATGAGTAATTTCTTTTGTTTCTAACAATTTTTTCTGTGAAGTTAGAGACAATTTGAGTTGAGCATTCTCTACAGTTAGTTGTGTGTTGTGTTGTCTTAGTGTATATAGTTCTTGTTGTAATCTCTTTAATTGTATTTGCTGGTCTCTGAATATTGAATGGAATGAATTCGTTCTGGGTTGTGATAGTTTTAAGCTCGATGTACTCTCGTTTGGATCCATAATACACTGATTGTTCTATATAAGTTAATCATAAGCAATCAGGGATACAAGGATTGGGAAGTTAAAGTATTTCCCTGAATAAGCGTTGGGGGCAAGAAAACACTCAGGACTTGTGAATAAAATTTTCTTATAGAAATCCCACTTTCCAACAGAGCGAGGAGTGTCTTAAAATGACCAAGAACATCCAAGCAGATAAACGGAATCCACCCTTCCATGGTATTTTGGACCAATATACTATATTTCTATGCAACAAATTAGTATATTAATTTCCCAAAATTTTGCCTATTTTCAAAAATCGAGAAATTCTACTAAAATGCACGTCAAATAATAAAATAGTAAAGTAGGTTACTGGATTAAGAAACTTAAATTCTGTTGATGGAAACTGGAAAGTAAACAAAAACACATTGTGTTGTTCTAATAATTAATTTATAATATTTACAAGACAGAGTCAATTACAAAAGCAACGACCTGCTAATCGCATAGATACCACAAGTCAGCAGGGCATGTAATAACCGTGAGTGAGTGTGTTCTAAAGAGACAAAATACAAACAAACAGTAAGCATATATATGTATATCTACAGTAGAGAAGTGAGTTACAGGCTTACACACTTAGCAGTATCTCAGTGCCATGCTATTTAGAGCGGTTAGCTTTCCAGGATTCTATTCTAGCTTTGAGATCGGGTAACGGGATCAGCTGATCCGGGGTGAGAGGCTGACGATTGAAGGGGTCGTCTAGAGAGTTCAGGAGGTGACGAACAATAACACTACGGTCCATGACTATACCACTGTCTGGGAGACGGACAGGATCAGACATTAAGATGTCCATAAGTGGGTCTTTGAATTCGTTGGGAGCATCATCGTATGTCAATTCCTGACGCATTATCTCTATTGATCTGATTCTTATCTGTTAGAAGAAATAGTATAAGTACAGCCAACTCCCGTTATACCGAAATACCCGCTTATATCGGAGTGAAATTGTACATTATTTCGAAGAAATTATCGCTGTCCCTTGAGCTTCGATATAACGAGAGTTACTGTATGTAATTTGACGGTTTGGGACTATATTCGTACAATTTTCAGACTTCAATATAAGCTGGTATTGATATATCCACGTTTGATATAACGATATAATGGGAGTTGATTATGTAAGTTCTTGGAAAGAATCATTGGAATGAAAATTGTTTGGTTGTTTAGATTTTAGAATGACAACACACAAATTATCCCTTATAACACTGTATAATAAATACCTTTTCAATGAATTCCTCAAACTCTCTAATCCTAATATGAGACTTCACCTGAGTTCTCATCATAATTCTACAACACTCAGTGAATAGTTCATGGGAATATGACCTATCATCTCCTGCTACAGCACTCACAAACTTATCACAGTCAAGATGTAGATATATGTCTGTTAAATGATCAAGGAGACGCTTAGGGTAGAAACAGAATGATTCTGGATCTTTAACCCGTAGATCACTACACTTAGGCCCGCATAACTGTTGTAGATTACAATTCAGCATGCTAGCTACTCTATCCATTAGTTCAGGCCGTAAGAATGGTTCTTTAACGTCTTGTGTTAGAAAATGTACCATCTTAAGAGTCTCATTAGCTAGCATTAAGTAAGCACGACAGTTACGTTCATCTTGTAATAGCTGATGTGATCTGAAGGGATAGATTCAAGAATAACAGCTGATACTTATTACACAATATACAGTGTAGTTTGGCTTAGCAAGTAGTATTTTGCACGAATTTCCCTTGCTAATACGGAACTTTGTAACATCCATAAACGGGAAACAGGGTATCATTTTTCGGTGTCTCTGGTACACCGTTTATGGTTACACTATTGAGGAATTCTTTCCAATACAAAATGGACTCTAAGTCCTTGAAAAAACTTGCTATTATGCAATGTTGATAATAGGCGAACACGACTCTAGAGTCAACTCTCATAGTAAATTGTCGGTTAAGAAAAACTCTTTTACTAACCTATTTCTCTGCAATTCAGGTGGCTGCTTCTCCCAATTAACTTTATCCTCAATTGCTTGTTGTGTCTCGTGTATAGACTTAAGTAGGTCTAGACTCTCATCCAGTAGGAATGTAGTATCGTTAAGCAGGAGATTCACAAATCGTATGAAATCAGACATGGGACGTTTATCTCCAAAAGCTAAACTCTTAACAGACTCTCTGTGAGCATCTCCTCCTATCCACAGATGTCTCAATAGACAGGATATGTGATGACGTATTGAGAACTTGTCAAAGAACTCGTTAGAAGCTCCTGTGCTCTCTACTGCTACGTAGAATATTATCAGAGCTGGAGCTAAGAACTTCTCTGTATCCCTATATGTGTGTAAAATTAACTAGTAGCTCTATTAAACAGAGTCTATTGTATATTTCCTGATTTCTTACATACCTGTTAGCTATAATTATATCTCTAAACTTCTCCAGCAGATTCACAGGTACACTAGGCTTAGGGTTTTCAGGTGGCGTGAGTATATACAGAGCTTCTACACATTTAGCTATAAGATACGGATTCTGTATTAATTCTCTGTTATGTGCTGATATGTATACTGTAATACAAGTGATCATATCATTCATAGAGGGATCATCTATAGCACGTAGATTGAATCTAGCTGAGTTTATTAAGAAATCTGCTATGTCTGCTATGTAGTACTCAGGGAGAGAGGAGAATGACATTGGGAGAGCATCAGGTGAATATACTACATAGAAATTAGTATACTGTAAGAATTTGTACAACACAGTCAACTCCCATTATTTCTAAGCTCAAGGGACCGCGATAATTACTTGATATAAGAAGAGTTTCATATAACCGATCACATATATGTCATTTTGATTTGGGTCCATCTTTGTACAATATCAGGCTTCGATATAAGCGATACTTCGAAATATCCGTGTTTGATAGAACGGTAGTTGACTGTATATCGAAAATACCCGCTTATATTGAAGTCTGAAATCGTACAAATATAGCCTCTACCCGTCAACGTAACATATATTCAGCGGTTATATCGAAGTACGTAATTATCGCGGTCCCTTGAGCTTCGATATAACGGGGAATAGACCATAAATTTTCCCTCAATCAAGCCTTTATTAGGACACACAAAAGAACATGCCTGCAGGTAATGGCAATACAGCATCAAGAGTAGAAGGAGAAGGAGAAGGAGATAGAGTAAGAGCTATCCATTTAGCTTGTCTTGCATAGAAGCTTAGATGTTGTTTTAATAGGGATTCGTTAAATACAGCTATCTCTGTCAATGCCTTCTCTTGTTTCCAATTGTCTAGCTTGTCACGAAGCTACAAGATCTGAAAATAAAATCCTGACGAGATTTTCGCTTATGGCGATTAGACAAAACATAGTTATACTGTCCTTGACAACATAAGAATGCCATTGGTTTGTGAGAAACATACCTTAGTCTCAATCCGTTGTTCTCGTCCTATAGCAGATATATCCTCAAGGAATCTCTCTCCATGTCTAATCTCTCCACACAGATTCTCAAACCTCATGAAGGAAGGATTTACAGTTAGATGCATACATTGAGCTGTTAGGTGAAAGCACTCAGTTGGGAATTTAGGGTTCTGTGACAGCTGTCCGTTCTCTGAGAGTTGATCTAACCAATTGCTAACCTAAATAAAATATTTGTAAACATAAATAATATACCGTGCCTCCCATTGCAACTTGTGGACATAGAACATTGGTTCCCAACCTTTTTCACTCATGGATCCGGGCTCCCTAAACCAATTTTAACACATTCTATGGAGTCCCCTGCTGTCATCCGTAGACCACCAGGCGAAGGAATCTATGGACCCAAACTTAGAAACCGCTGCCTTAGATGAACCATGGATACTTCGGAGCCTCTAAACGTAGGCTACTATCCTGACTTATAAACACAGTATAACCTCAACAAACTGAGTGCAAGGGAGGACGAAAAATGCTACCGCGTTTGAGTATCTACCAAATCTCCTGTTGTAGAGGTTCATTTGTATGGTACTAGGAATTTGCTCTAGTTATTTTCACTCTGTCTCCAGAAGTTCTACACAATACTATATAAATTAAGCTGTAATACTACCTGTTGGGCAGTTGCTTTGAGCAGAGTTTCCTCTTTAGCAGAAGCTCTGGTAGCAGGATGATGTGGATAAGTAGCATCTACTATAGTAAGTTTAACCTTCCGTGACAGAGCCTGTAGAGTAGCCAGCAGATTACACATAAACCCAGAACTAGCTACTGTAGTCTCTTCATAGTGTAGTCTAGCTCTAGTAGAGTTCTTACAGATAGCTGCCTCTATCCAATCTAGCATGTGATTACGTGTAGATACGTCTTTGAGGAGATTTAGTACTAACTTGTGTAGATCTGATTGCATTAGACATAAGTCATTGTGTAGTGTAGAGGATAGGGTAGTGTTCTGGAACTCTCTCATCTCACTATGTCCTCTACAATATTATAATAGGTTATAAGTTGTAACACCGACCACAGTAATTAGCCAAATGAGAACAATATACGTACAATATACTCTCATTATATCGAATACCCACTTATAGCAAAGTAATTATCACAGTTTCCTTGAGCTTCGATATAAGGGGAGTTGACTGTAATTTCTAGTGAGATTTATGAAATTCATATACGTAATAGAAGAAATGGGAACCGAAATAAAACTATTCGATTTATCACTGTTAAAAGCCAGGCTTTTGGGATATACAGGGCCGTACCTTAGGAGCCGGTGCGGAAGCTGCAGCGCTTGAAGCACCAATAATTGCCAATTATGAGAAGGGCTACACAGAATGTGTAAAATTAATATCTACGAGAACATTTACATATAAGTCTTACTTGGGGAAATAAGCTTCTCTAACTGCAATTGCTGTAATACTAATCTGAAAGAAAGCTCCTAACACAGACTCCTCTTCCATCTGTCTACCATTCCATTCCTTCTTGTAGAACTTGTTATGAGATGTAACCAGCTGACAGAATGGTCTATTCTTACTAACAGAATCTGTGACTTCACAGAGATCATTCATTAACATGAATAAGTGTTGATACTGTTTGTCTATTAGATTAGATTGTCTGATTGCACTGGATAACTTATCCAGGAGAGGAATGAACATCATTGTGAACTCGTCAAACCCTTCTTCCTATAAGACAGATTCTATTATATAAAATAAGATAGACATAAAGAATTTCATACATACAGTGGAACCAGCTCGAGGGCCACTTAATTTCTCCCATACCATTCCCATGATATTCAATCTGAGTTAGCTGTTACATAACGATCACTTTTCCAGTCCATTTGGTGGCTAGAGTAACATATCCTACAGTACATCCTACATTACTTTTTGCGTAATAAAATGTACCTGATACACGTGTAGCACCAATTCAGTTAACACTCCAGAAGGTATCATAGATATATTAGATGTCTTATCTCCCGTAGACAGACCTAAGAACTCAATTAGTACATCTACTCCTTGTTCATTCTCTTTCTCATCAGGCAGTAAGTACTGGAAACATCCTTGTAGTAGTAGAGACATGTGAGATATAAGGATACTACGACAGGTTAGTAACATGCTATTGAAATAGTGTATCTGTTCCCTCTTAACATATCTACGTATCTCTGTATTAACACCCTCGTAACAGTCCAATAGGAATGCTAGGAGGAGAGCTGTACCCTTACGACTTTTAGTACGATCTTGATAGGGAGATGGGGAACTGTCAGAAGGGGTACCTGTAAATACCAACAGGTAGTGAATTAATAACAATAAAGTTGACTACGATTAATAGGGTAACTTCAGTACCAGGCAATTTTGATACGATTAACCGGGGCAATTTAGTAATTGTGAGTAGTATTTGTTTCTGGTCAAGTTACTCGATTAACAGGACCCAAGGCTACGACCATGAACTGTATATTTCTCGTGTAAACTATATAGAGTGAACCCTCTACAAACGGGGAACTTCTGGAAATGGAGTGGACATAAATGGAGCAAATTCATAGACCCATACGAATGAACCTTTACAAACAGGGAAACGATCTAGCATTTGTCGGTGTCCTTGGCACCAGTTTGTGGAAGTTACACTGTACTACAATTCTATCTCTACCAATTTACAATAACTGAAGGAATATATATAATCCATACCAACTGATACTACTGTTGCAGATGAAGACTGAGAGGAATCAGAAGTTAGATCACAAATCCTCTCAAGTAATAGTTGAGAACATAGAGATATGACGTCATCACTGAGTGAGGGGTGTGTAATTAGAGCAGCTGTAGTCTGAGGTAAGAGAGGAATAGAATCTGAATTCAGAGATCTCTGAGATGAAGAATGGAATCTGCACTTGAATGCCCTTGTAATACTATTCAATCTCTCTTCTTCTACCTAAACGGGCAAATATGTATTTTAGTCTACTAGATTGATACTATGCGGATCTAAAACTACTAGCTTACTTCTTCTGACGTCAAATCAACAGAAGCTGATTTATCAGATGACGCATACTTGTACTTACTCATAGGACTGCTGGATAACGGACTACTACTAACCGCACTCTGTGATGAAGATAATGAACGGATAGTGATAGGATGTGATGTCCGCTTAATACTTGTATCCATTGGTACCTGTTCCTCAATAGAAGGTTGTTTGCATTCAGAGGACTTGCTCTGAGAAGAGAACTTAGCAAGACGTCGTGTTCTCATGTCTTCTTGAGTAATAACCTCTTCTACTATCTCATCTTCTACTGTCTCAGTTTCTTTCATTTGACTATCTTCTGAGGTTATAGTGACATCCGGAGGTGTGTCTGTTGAATCCATTTGTTCTGTTTCATCAGTCATTGCTATATAACACAGTTAGATTACAGTAGTGTTTGACTGTTTGCCTATTAGCAATTTGTCTAATAGCAATTTTCCAGGTATATCAGTTTCAAGTTCATATAATAGTTGAAATAACCTCTATTAATAACCTCTATTAGCAAAGTTCGCATAATAGCAAGGAAATTAAATTCCTGCAAAAAATACGACTTGTTATTAGGCGAAATCCACTTATAGCAGAGGGGTTTCAGCCCTTTGTCAGGGTTCGCCTCAAAATCTACAATGTTTCAAAAAATATTAGAGATAGGGTTCCAATATTTTTAACAGAGATTTGATTGATATAAACTCAGCATAACGCAATAAAATCATTTTTGGGATATTTTAAAAAAGTGGCCATTTTTCAGTAGCGGTACTTTGTAATATACTGACCCTTGTACAATAAAATAGCTACAGTATATATCACCTGTTATACACAAATTCATAAATATCATTAATAATATATATGTATTGCTAAATAAATACTTGATTCTGTCCTAACACATTCAAGAACGGAGAAATAACAAATCTAGCTCCAAAGAAGAATACTACTCCGAATGTAATTGATATAGGCAGAGCAGGTAATGCTCTCTGTACAATTACAAGGAATAATAGAGTTGCACATAAACCTACACAAATAGCTAAGTAACAAGCTAGGATTGTGTTGAAATCTCCTGAACTATCATGAGCAGCTTTACCCAATAGAATACTGTAGAATATGAAATCACCAAGACCCAGTTGAGGGCCGCGTGTTTCAAATACTCCAAGGGATGGGTTCTCTTGGGTTTCCGCGGGTCCTGTCTGTTTGCCATCCGCATTCCTATTCTGTCCATTAGTTGCTATGTCTACTGTACCCATATCATCTTCAGAATCGCTAGGCTCGCTATCACTAACTGTATGACCTCTATCTGCCATACCAATCATCCAAATCATCGTTGAGGAGTATATCAGGGCGGGGAACAGCTGTTCATCTCTCTCACGTGCTATATTAACCAGTATACGTAATGGTCCTATAGGACATAACACAGCTACGAGATCATATATAGAAATAGCTATTAGTATAACCCATGCTGTCCATGGTGGTAAATACTTTATGAAAATGAGAGAGACTAATGCGCTGGATAAGATTAGGTATGCTTGTTGAAGTTTCAGAGGAGCTTTCCAATGAATCGCAGCTATGCCTGTACAACCGAAATTCCACAGCATGAAGAACAATGTGAATATATCAATAGGGACATCATACATTTTGAAAAGATCCAAAAGATAGAAGAATGATATAAAGAATAAAATCACGAATGTAGCTAGTAGCATCCAACCATATAGAATCTTATAGCAACGGAATTTGTATAATAAAACCAATAGAATTGTCATCACTAATACTACAGCTACGAGTATTAGTGCATTAGCTAGAGCCTCTCCAAACCTTATGCCAGGATTACTAACTTTCTCATGGAAGGGTGTATAGAAGAAATATTCATTATTAGAATTATCAGTGAATGAGGTTACAGATAATACAGCTGTAGTGACTAGTAACATGCATATTGATACGGGAAGGATTAGCTTTAGACCCATTTCTGCACCAAAGCGTAGAGCTTGGTAAGGGTGATCAAATGTAGGTTGGAAGTTCTTTTCAGGGGAAGAGGAACCTGAGGAAGGTGTCCTATCAGCTACAGAGAGGAGTGGCGTGTTGTCATCTTGTCCTGTAGGGGTTATGTTATCTGTATCACAGGTATCAGGAGTTTCTTGCATAGGGTCATGAGGTGATGATTCAGCCATAGGAAAGCTCTAATAAATGAACTAGTGTAATATATAACTAATGTAAATGCGAACTTTTTAGAATTTTCACGAATTTAGTAAGAGTTTTCATGATTATGAGGGAAATAGGCCGAGGCAATCGTGACCATATCGCTGTCACTGAATTAGTAAAAGTATATTCATTGTTAGAAGATTGTCCCCAGACACGCCGTTTAAAATAGACTTAGAGGAAATGATATACCTTATGATAATCCAAATACAAAATTTATTAAAACAATAATAATTCAAATACTCAAATAATCAATATTCCATTTCTCTGCAAGCCATTTGAATACATCAGAGCATTTTCCACTTATTTTCATATCAATAATTCCATCTGCTCGAGTAGGACCTATATTCACTACTGCAATCGGGATCTGTAGAGATTTAGCTTGTAGAATTAGTCTATAAGCCGAATATACTTGTAGGGAGGATCCTAGCACTAACAGGGCTGTAGATTGACTCAATTTTTGTGAAATAAACTCAACTTTAGGCCTTTGTACATTATCACCAAAGAACACAATATCTGGTTTCAGTATTCCACCGCAACTCGGACAATCCAGCATTTTAAAACTACTCACAACGTCCTGTGGGACTGTAGTGTCACCATCTGGCGCCATATCACCAGCTGTTCCCCTCCATTCTAAATTCAAATCTCTAATCATGGACTGAACCTCTTCTCTAGAGGTTATACAACCACATGTTAGACATACAACACGATGTAAACTCCCATGCAGTTCAGTTACCTTCAGAGATTCAGCCTTCAAATGCAATGCATCAACATTTTGTGTTACCAACCAATGGAACATTTTCTCTCGTCTCTCCATGCGTGAGAGTATTTTATGCGTTAAGTTAGGTTCATATTCCCGATATATGGACCAGCCGACATAAGACCTAGCCCAGTAGCGTTTGCGATTAGCTTCGTTTTTCAGGAAGTCAGAATAAGACATTGGTCGTCGTGTGGACCTCGCGTACAGACCTACGCCCTCCGAACGGTAATCAGGAATTCCAGATTCGGTGGACACTCCTGCACCCGTTAGCACGAATATACCCCCATGATGTCGAATTATGAACTTGTATAGATTCGTTAAAATACTGGTGTCTAGTAATGGTGTTGCTGGAATGAATCGGTCTGTTAGAATACGGTATTTACCCATTCTACCAATGTATTGTGACATCTGGATTAACAGAAGTTATAAGATTAAAGTGAATTATATTTCTCTCGTTAATTATTTAAACAGTTTCACAGTAAAATTTGCCAGTATTCTCGGTTACAGTCGCTTATAACAAAATCTACAACTTATGGATGAGGTTCAAGCTATTCCGAGAATACACCTAACAATTTGTGGAAAAGTGTTGATTAGCAGAGTTCTTACCAAGCATGCTTGCACATATTTTGTAAAAGTTACACTTTTGTAACACCTAAGTATTATTAAAAATTATATTTACCGATAAGCTCATTATTTCATCATACAGCCTCACCTTTATGATACACATTTTAAGTCGTCCTGAATCAGAATGTACTCACTTAGCTGCCCCCACATAGTTCACATGTATTATATAGTCAGGCTGACTTAGGAAGTGAGACCACTGTTCACAAAATATTGTTAGTTTCACGGGACATGGACCGCCACGCCTTCATTTCACACCTTTCATTACAACAATGGCTGTATCATATTGTTATTTCATACAATCAATTCATTTCAGTTGATAGTAATGTTATTGCCCTGTTTGTATCTAGTAGTGAGTAGCCATGTCACAAGATACTAATATCCCAAACGGGGATAACCGATCACGAGCCTCTTCCGGTATGAGACATAAACCTGAGAGATTAGAACAATGCGACTGGTACTGGGGTAACATTACACGGGAGATGGTGCAAGAGAAGATGAGAGAAGCTCCGGACGGTTCTTTCCTTGTGAGAGACGCTGCGTCTAGCCCTGGAGAGTACACACTAACCTTGAAGAAGGGAGGATGTAATAAGTTGATTAGAATTATGCATAGCGGGTCTTTCTACGGATTCACAGAACCTCTCAATTACAGGCGAGATTATTGTTCATATTTTGTAATCTTTTGGAAATTTATGGTGTTTGTTATTTCGTGACACACCCAGTGGTGTTTAGGAAGGTGCTCCAGAGGTTTATCCAGGAATTTCTTGGCAGGGACTCTCTTGGAATATGACTTTTTTTGTACAGCCCCATACTTCTTTTACTAGGGGCAGTTCTCACCCAATTTATCTAACAACAGACTTGACTTTAACTGGGGCCCTCCACTTCATTTTTTGACAAAACACCACTGGACACACCTCTGTAACCTATAAGTTGTAGCTCATTTGTTATTTAGTTTGTTAATTGTTGTCTTTATAGGTCAGTACCAGAACTCATCACTCACTTCCAAAAATTCTCATTAGCTGTCTACAATGAGAAGTTAGACATAAGACTGGAGAATCCTATTTCAAAGAAACTATCCTCTGACCTAGACACATCAGTAGAAAAGTTATTCGATGCCTTAGCTAAAAAAGAGCTCGAATTTAAAACTCAAAACGAGAATTTTACTGTAATCCATAACTACTATTCTTCATCTAAGAATGATGTAGCAAAGGCGAATATAGAAATATCAGCTCAGAAACAAATTATAGAAATGATGCATAATCAGATACAAGCTCTGAACGGCTACAGAACAGAGATAACTGATGTTAGGGAGCTGAAAGAGCTAGAGGATAACTATCAACTATTGAGTAGACGTACTACTATACAGGAGCAAGCTCTTACTCATATACAGAAACAATTGAGGGACTTTATACTCCAGGTTAGTAACGGACACGTTTGGGACGTGACTTCTGTCTGTTTAAATATTACTTTTATGAATTCCGTTCCAGGAGGTTTGTCCATTATAGAGGATTGTCCTCTTGGAGTGTCCGTTTTGTGAGACTAGAAACCCAATATTTTTGGCACATTTTTGTACGAAAATATTGTTAAAAATATCCGGTTTCTACTGTGAACGTATGATTCAGGGATTCTCAACATTCCCAACATTTTTTACTCATGTACCTCCTATACCAATTTTAACATATTCTGTGGACCCCCTACTGTCATCCGTGGACCACCAAGTTGGCCATGGAACCCAGGTTAGCATGGATTATTTCTATTCAGGTAAATGACTTTGAGAAACAAATCAACCAATTGAAACCTCAGCTAATAGCTATACAGAGAGACAGATTGTACTATAACCAGCTTCTACTGGACAGAGGTATACAGGGAGCTGATATTATGTTAGATCTGCATAAGAGATCGGGATTAGTTACTCCAGCTGTTGAGTCAAGATCTAATGGTAAGTGAATGTATCACAAATATTATTGTAGTATATATCCCATATGTATTAATGATACAGCCAATTCCCGTTATATCGAACAATATTGTCCCAAACCGTCAAAGTAACATAGATTTTATCGTTCTCCCTTGGGCTTCCATATAACTGGAGTTGACTGTATATTAGTTTTGAATTTGTGATTTATATACTAAAATATTTGTGTCAGAGGCGGGGCCAATGGAACCATGTCATGGACTATGGCTTTATCTGTCCTTAGCAACACCACTGAATATCAAATATGTATCTCTTTAAGATTCTGATGTTAACCACTACGAGAACGAAGAATCCGTGTACATGGCAGTAGCTGAAGAAGATGAAGATGATGCTATATACGCTACATTCACAGCTCTGAATTATGAGAGAAGAGAGGATGAAGAGAGGAGGAGGAGACAAGCTCCACCTCCTCCTGGTAAGGCTCAGTATGTTAATGGGAGGGGTGTTACTATGAAGAAACTGAGCACTATGGATCCAAGTGGTATATTATTATTACATTATTTCATTGATACAGTGTAGTCTCATTGGTATGGGAATAGGAATTTCCTATATTTATTTTTTCACTTCGTTTCCAGGAGTTACTCGTTTCTATAGGCCCTCTTTTATTGAGGTTAACATTGTAGCTCCTAAAGTGAAATAGTTAGTTTAGTTAAAATCTTGCTTCGGTTAGTATGTACTAATTTTGTTTCCCGAGGGAGTATGTCTTATCCGAGTTCTACTGTATCTTATAGCTAATCCGGGAACTTTAAGTAAGACCTCGCCTTCCTACTCACAAACCAGATTTCAAGATAAAGAACCATATGACTTACCTCCCTCATATCCCACTGCAACACCACGCGACTCTATAGTACGACCACCCAAACATAATCCGTTAGAAGAACCCCAGAAATGGTTAGTATCATTTGACAGAGATGAAGCAAGAAAGAAACTATTCGAATCAAGAGAAGGAACATTCCTTATAAGGAAAGCTGGTAATCCTAAACAGGATCATGATGACCCTATGGCTGAGCACCAATACACTCTAGATATTCTACACCATAAAGACGTCAAACATGTCAAGATTAATTACCATAAAGGAATTGAAAAGTACGGCTTTGCTGCTCCATATGAATTTCCTAATTTGGTCGATCTTGTAAAATTCTATTCAAAAAAATCTCTGAAACAACACAATCCTGGTTTAGACACTGTCTTAACGTATCCGTTATATCACCAGCAATGAACAAATGCACAAACTGACGACAACAATCAAACAAGTAAATAAGATTGCTCTGATATGCTTTGTAAATATCGCAGGATTGAAACTATTTTATTATTGTGTCTGGGTTGTTGTATGTATTATAGGTTGAATGAGATAATTATCTGCCTTTTGATTCCTGTCTGATTACAGTGCTCTATACTCGCATGTTTTTCTGGTAATGTTAGCGTAAATAGTCAAACGATTTTGACCATCCTCTGGAAGATGGTTCTCATATCTTCCTGTATATTTTTATTCCAGTTTGACTCTATGCAATTACAAATTAACTAGCAGCTAGAATAAATGGCTACATTAACAGTAACTCTATTAAGAGCTACTAACTTACCTATAATGGATGTTAATGGTAAAGCAGATCCATACTGTGTCATTAGATGTAATAAGTGTAAACACAGGAGTTCTGTTATTAAAACTACTCTTAATCCCGTATGGAATGAGTCATTCAAGTTTGAGATTTCTCATCCATGCTGGAACCCAGGTATGTATTTACTATTAAGCTATAAGGTCACGATGTATCCAATTATTATTATTATTGTTTATAGACTCGAATGCAGATCACACTCATTTCGTAATCTTTGATTTATGGGATGAAGACACTCTTAAGGAAGATGAATTCATTGGTTACTTCATGATACCAGTAGCTTGTATGGGAGAATCTAAGATAGCATCTAAGAAGTATAAACTAGGACGGAGGAGTAATGACAAGGCTCAAGGTGCTGTGTATGTGAGTATTCACTTTAGTTATTGCTATGAGTATTAACGTCGAATATCGTATTTATTTCACTTTAAAACGTCTACTGTATTTTGACTGTATATTAACATATCCATGGTTATATTGTTACTTTTTGCAGGTAAGCATCAATTTGGATTGTCCCTCTCTTCCATCGAGCTGGCCCTTACATAAGTGGATATATAACAAGACTTTATCTGCTGGTCTCCAGCTGTCTGTCAGATGTCTCCTTGAGGACCAGGTACACTTCCCAGGAGCAGCTGAGCGAGTAGAGTTATACCTTGATAACATACTTGTGGAAATTAGGTAATAATTCTTAATTCAGAATATCCATTCACTTTAGCATATTTTTCTATTAGGATAATACTTACACTCGATAGTACGTGCTAATTTTGTTACACGAACTGATACATCTGATCCCTGTTCTTCTGTAATTAAGCTATTATACGAATTACAAACGATTGTATTTAGATCAGAAGGAGAGATAAAAGAATCTGTACGTGCTATTGCAACTGTAATTCTTACCAATTTCCGTCTAATAATCCTACACAGATCTCATAGAGATCTCTGTGTTGAAAATGAGAATAATATAACCATGGATATTCCTCTGGGAGTGTTATGGAGTGTTGAGGGTATCAAGAGTGACAATAAGACGGTATTTTTCTCAGGATTTGATAGAGATAAAAAAGAGACACTTCTAATTAGGTATTATATTACTGAACCATGGATGTATTTATTTATTGGTAGCTGGTACAGTAGAACCTTCGAGATCCGTTATATAAAAGCTCAAGGAAACGCGAAAATTTCCTTGATATAAACGGATTTCTATATAACCGATATAATGTATTTTACTTCGACGGTTTAGGGCCATATTTGTGCATTCGAGTATTCGATATATCCGTGTTCGATATGACGGGAGTTGACTGTAATTCATAAATAGTACCCGCATCTCGGAGGTTATACTGTACAAATACTTTTATTCTATATAATTATCAGGTGTTATGATTTCCGTTCAATTTGCTTGACTAACTTTGGAGTGACAAAGGTGCCAGACCCGACCCAGCTCAACATGTCCCTGGTCTCTCCAGTTGATCCTCAACACCAATCCCCATACGTTCTTATAGATAATATTTGTACTGCTAATGAGTCTAAATACGTGAATAATGACTCAGGTGAAAATGCTGATTATGTCAGTAACTATTCTTCTATTGCTGATGAGAGTGCTGCTAGGAAAGAGATTGAACCTCATAAACGTAAACGAGCTATTTGGTACAGTCAGCTGGCTGAAAGGAATGAAATCACTTCAGGTTGTAAGTTGTATGTCAAGTTTATAAGTTCATAACCTTTTCACCAATTTTAACACTTTATGTGGACCCCCTCCCATAGACTGTAATATACATTTTGAGATCCTGTGTACCGTTGTCGTCCATGGACCACCAACAGGTACATGGACCCCCAAATTGTGAACCAATGGTCTAGTGTTGGAATTTAATATAGATTGAAAATGTTTGTAAGAGATCCGCTATATAATATTATGAACATTTTGATTATATCTATATTACTAATTCTGTATTATTCTTGTAGAATCCGATCAATCTCAATATGAGAGTGTAGACGAGCATCTCCCTGATTATCCTAATTTTACAAATTGCCTTGCGAATAGTAGTAATAACATGTTTAAGAGGTAAGAAAATACTCTTTGATACAATACATTCTATATTAATATATGGTTATAGGTTATACTGTAGTATTCGTCTTTTAGATATATGAAGAAAATCGCTAGCCCTCGTATGGAGCCTCCCTCACAACTTCTAAAGTTCTTCTATCCAAACTTGCCCGCTAAAATCCCAGTTTGTAGCTCAGATCTAGATGTACTGAAGTCACGTTTAGAGTTTCATGTGTTTAACCACGCCGATAATCCTGCTGCATTCCAATATCTCAAACTGTTGCCTAGCGACCTGAAGAATAAGATAAGTAAGTGTAAGGGTTGGAACTTATATGACGTCAGGAAAGAACTCAAACGATTTGAGATACCTATAGACAAGTTTTACATATTTGAAGGAAACTCAGATTACAAACTATGTCCTACATATCCGTCTCTACTCATAATGCCTTCTGGTATTGACTTTGAGTTAATAGAGCAGTCATCTCAATTCCGTAGTAAGCAGAGAGTACCCACACTTGTGTGGTATAACAGTAAACAAGGAAATTTCATATTGAGGTCTGCTCAGCCATTGCCTGGTTTTATGTCACATACTTCTGCTGGTGATGAGATTCTAGTGCAAACTGCATGGTAATTATTAATATAGATGTACTGTAGCGTAGGAAATTATATACAATCACCTCCCGTTATATCGAAGCTCAAGGGACCGCAATAATTACTTTGATACTACTGGTTTAATTGATGTTATTTGGCGGTTTGGGACCCTATTTGTACAATTTCAGACTTCGATATATATGTATATATGTGTTCCATATAACGGAAGTTGACTGTATAGACAACGGCCGAAAAATTATTTCGAAAAGATCCCAATTAATTACTTCAAGTCCCCATAACTCTGAAAATCACAATCATTTACAAACCTATTTAATACTTTACATCTCTGTAGTACCGCTAGGAAAATGGATGACAAGCTCCACATATACGATGCTCGCTCCTCTATGGCAGCAGGTGGTAACAAACTTATGGGTAAAGGAACAGAAGACGTTACTCGTTACAAGAACTGTACATTAGATTATCTAGATATTCCTAATATACATACAATGAGAGAAAGTATTGATAAACTGTATCAGACTTGTTTCATGCCAGATGGCAGTAAATGGCTATCACAGTTAGAGAATACACAATGGCTTAACTACATAGTTCTGTTGTTGAAGAGTGCTAATGGAATTGTATACGAAATGAGTGTTAAGAATAGCTCTGTTTTGATACACTGTAGTGACGGGTGGGATAGAACTACACAGCTGACTAGTATGTGTCAAATACTGATGGATCCGTTCTATAGGACTGTTGATGGGTTTGTTATTTTAATTGAGAAGGAATGGCTTTCATTTGGGCACAAATTTGAGGATAGATTAGGCGAGTTTAGTTAAATAGGTTATTAATTACATGTCTTTACATAATATTAACATTTTAAACTCTGTTAAACTTCTGAGTAAGTATGCTGATCTACAGTTATTACGTCATTGTCCATATTGTTAATCAGTCTCTAATCCAATAGGTTACCCTTCCCTTCCTAACGAACGTTCTCCTATATTTCTTCAGTTCCTAGACTGTGTATGGCAACTGACAAGACAATATCCTAGTGCATTTGAGTTTAATTCGTTATTCCTCTTACACATAGCAGATAATGCATACTCAAGATGGTTTGGGAGTTTCCTTAGGAACACACAACATGAAAATTCTAAGATTAGAGAAGAAACTTTAAGTATTTGGGATTGTGTGTTAGCTGATGTGGACAGTATAATTAATTGGGATTATGAGAAGAGAGAGAATGTACTTAAACCTGTTTGTTCTTTGAAGGTAATTAAGCTATGGGAAGAGTACTTTTTCAGGTGAGTACTAGGACGGGGCCCGGCCCCAGGATCTGGCAGACCTAAAGGGCCAGGATTTTCCAAACGGGAGTAAATATCCCGTTTGCATCCCTTAAGGCCACTACAAAAACCATCAAAGTAACACAAATCGGTGTAATTATATATTGAAGTAATTATTGCGGTCCCTTGAGCTTCGATATCACCGGAGTTTACTTTATATTTCTTTCATATTGTAGGTACGATCCTACCCAATGGAATTCAGGCTATGTAACTGAAGAGATCTCTCAATCCAATCCTCAGCCTGTTCCTAACAAAGGTGTTGTATGGGAGGATGATAAGACAATAAACAAATGTCAAAAATGTGGCTTAGTATTCACTACAATACGTAGAAAACATCACTGCAGAGCTTGTGGACAGATTATATGCGGGCGATGTAGCAATAAGAGTTGTGTCCTACCTCAATTAGACTATCATTCCCCTGTTCGAGTTTGTGGAGATTGTTTTGCAAAATCTAACAGTGTTGATGTTTAACTGGTTAAGCAGGTATTTATATCATTTAATAGTTATCAGCTTTGCGGTTTGTTTATATTCTAATACAGCTAGATTTATAAATATTGCTATTTGATTGATATTATTTATTTGAGTATTATTTCTGATAATTATTGGACTGGTGAAGTGACTAGACATAGGGCAAGCACAAATGGATTACAATGTAACCTCCACAAACGGGGTGCCTGAGACGCCGAAAAATGCTACCCCGTTACAGGCCTCTTTTGTGGAGGTTTCACTGTATACCCTTTAGGAAAGGGACTTGGCAATTGGCACATGCAGTGGAGTTCGCCTATTAGTAAATCGTATTTTACATGAACCTTCCTTGCGAATGCACGGATTTGCAATTAGGCTAACTATTTACAAAGCAAAATTACACTCTAAAACTGTTGCTAATAGGCGAATTTTAATTTTGTTACTACAAACCGTTGTTGATTCTAATAACAATATATTCAGTACATAGCATGGCAGATCGACACAATATATTCTCCCAACTCGAACATCTTCAGTCTAAATACACAGGAACAGGTCACTCAGATGTACAGCAATATGAATGGTTAACTAATCAGCATAGAGATACATTTGCTTCTTACATAGGACATCATAATCTATTGGATTATTTTGCTATTGTTGAGAATGAAAGTAAAGCTAGGATAAAGTTTGAGTTTTTGAAGAAGATGCTTCAACCTTGTGGACTCCCTCCTGAGAATATGGAGGATTAATTCAATAAAAATTCAATAAATAATTGCTTCTAACAATAATTATACGCAAATTCTAGAACAGTGCTTCCCAGCCTTTTTCACCCGGGGTACTCTCTTTACCAAATTTAACAAATTCTGTGACCCCCTTCCATGGACTGCAATATAATTTTGAGACAACTAGAGGGTCATTTTTGGAACCACTGTTCTAGAGTATTATCTAGTTATATCCCATATTTGCGAACTATTGCGTTTTATGTAAACTGTAAAGATAAGAATACATGCGTTAATCTGTACGTATATGGAGCTTACTAGCACAATAGCGTGGTTAATATCGAGCCTGTTAATATTGTGCTGCATTTTTGCCCATTTTAGACAGGAATACTTTCCAACACATTGGTACACTGCACTTTAACTAAATTAGATATTGAATGGCTACAGTAACACAGACCACAACAAAGACTAAAACATTAACGATAAAACCTAAACCCAAACAGAAATACGGTTATCACAGACATAACAACCTCAGCCCTGGGAGACCTCACAAACTGAAACGAGTGAGTGAAGACCAGAAACCTCTGGTTAAGCATAGCTCTGAAAGCGATGAAGAACCTTTCTTCCATCGGGGGACTTATATAGCTGCTAGATATGGACGTACTAACCTGAAGAATAAATCTAACGGTGATCGTACCTACGTCATAGATGACCTATCAGATGATGAGGATCTAGACCTGATTATGCCAGTTCATAGTACTAAGCGTTATCATATGGGATCCTGTTGTTCATGTACGTGTTCTATACTGTAGAGCTGATGCTGGTCATTCATTAAATTTGCATGGATGTGTGAGTTATATGTCACTTGTTATTATTGGTATTATTTCTGTATTTGTTAGTTTCATACATTCTAACAGATTCACTGAATGCATTAATTATTATTGATTTTATGTAATTTGGCTATTTTATGGGATCAGAATCACGTTAAGTGTCCAATTACTGGCCCTATCCACAAACGGGTGTCAGGGACGCCGAAAAATGAGGTTCATTTGTATGGGAGTAGTAATTCGCTCTATTTATTTTCACTCTGTTCCCAGAAGTTCCCCATTTACATAGATACCGTTTATGGCAGTTATATTATGCTATTATTTATGATATAAACTAATTAACACTCTCCTAGAATGTTTTCTAAAGTATCCTCATATTTATGGGGTCAGGGTTCAACAGGTCCCCCAGGGTACGAAATGATGGATGTTATCTCAGATAAGTTAAGTTTATGGATCCTACATTCTGGAGTGAAGAAACAGACAAAAGAAGAATTGTCAATATTCGTTTGTGATTTAAAAACGAAGTCTCCTTCTCAGATTATTTTTGCAAAAAACACAATTCAAAAACTCAAAACTTTGAAACATCCAAATATTCTAAGATACATAGATTCTAGTGAGAATCCAGAATTTATATTTTTAATCACAGAACCTGTTTTACCTCTTTCGATAGCTTTGAATGATTCTAGTATTGTAAATTGCTATGGAATATATTCTATAGCTAAAGTACTTGCTTTCTTGAATGAAGATTGTAACTCTGTTGTTGGTGATCTCGGTTTGAAATCCTTATTCGTGAGTCCTGGCCTTGATTGGAAATTGGGAGGTTTTGAGTATTTTTCAAAGTTCTCCCCGGAATTGCTTGAGACCTTACCTAAGAATGAAGTTTTCTCACCTCCAGAAGTGACAAATTCCACAGGACGTACAACACAACATCTCATAGATGCATGGGGGCTAGGTTGTATAGTTTGGGAGGTACATAACGGTGCTTTAAGTCGACCGGGTCAGCTCAAGAACCTCGGGACAATCCCTTCTCAACTCGCTTCTCTCACTTCTCACCTCCTCAATCCTAGGCCCGGGAACAGATTGAGTATCAGAGCTTTCCTTGAAAGAGGAGAAGAACCAGAGGGTTATTTCAACAGCTGGTATGTTAAAGTTAACAAATGGATAGAAGAGATACAAATTCTGTCAGCTGATCAGAGGCAAACTCTATACGAGACTATAACAGATAAATCTGATTGGCTAGAACCTGGATTTTGTAGGCATAAAGCTCTTCCTATGTTGGTCCATGCATTTGATTTCTGTGCAGCTCAATCGCTTGTGTTACAACCTCTATTGAAAATCGGTTGTAAGGTAGAAGAGAGTGAATACCAGACAAAGATAGTCCCGTGTCTTGTTAAAATGTTTGTATCACCAGATCGTGCCACACGTATTAGTTTACTACAGACTATATCATCATATGTAGCATTCCTAACTACAGATGTGGTATCTAACCAAATATACCCGCATCTAGTACACGGATTTAATGATACATCTATTCCTATACGTGAACATACAATTCAAGCTGTAGGAGTACTAGCTCCTAAATTATCCTCTGCGCTTATTAACCAGAATCTGTTGAAGTGTCTAGCTAAGTCCCAAATGGATGCTCAACCCGGTATACGTTATAAGACCAATTTATGTTTGGGAAAGCTTGCTCCTTTTCTGGATAAATCAACTCGTAGTAAAGTGCTGTGTTCAGCATACACACGGGGGCTAAAAGACACTGATACTCATGCGAGGGGGGCTTGTCTGTCCGGACTACAAGAAGGAACACGTTACGTCACAGCTAATGATATGGCTAACCTCGTTATACCGAGCCTGTCTCCCTATCTCCTGGATCCTGATGAAACCTTCAGGGATAGAATAACCGAGATTATTACTCATTTAGTTCAGACAGTTAGCTCGTTAGCGGGAGACCCTGAAGCTTTGAAGCAGCAAACAATAGACACAGGAGTAGGAGATAACACATGGGCCTCTTGGGCTATCGGATCTATATCTGGACTATACAATAAATCCAAGCCAGTAGCACCATCAAGCGACACACAAACAGAGCCACAAATTCCAACAGAAATTCCTAAAGATGAACCAATAAAACTATCCCAGGGCCCTCTCAAGCTAGCTACACATTACGGTGCTATGCCTATTAATAATGAAGTTAAGGAGGCTAGTAATGAAGCTGATTCTGCTTCTGATTATGAAGGAGATGGGTGGGGGAATGATGACTGGCAAAGCATGCCTGTGGACAAATCTGTAACTAAGGTAGCATCTGGTAAGGCAGATGGTTGGGAAGACTTCGAAGTTGTTGGTAAGGATAATGAGATTGAAAGAAAACGTAAAGAAAGGAAACTTAGAAATCAATTGGCGCGTGAAAAGAGGGGAACAGCTGGGAAGCCAAAGGGTATGGGAGGTGTGAAAAAATGCGACTGAAGTTTGTTTGTATTTGTTATTTTAATACTGCATTGAGTAATATACTGCCTTATTAATATCCTCAAATTACAAGAAGGTATTTCAATAATTTTTATAATTTTTATAAGCAAGCTTCGCTTACTTGCTCAATCTACGTTTCCAATACAATATCACGGGGGGGGGGGGTAGAACATTTTAACACCTTTCTGATGGAGTTGTAGAGAAATCGTTTAAATAGCTTAGATCTTAGAACTTGTTCTTAAGAGTATTATATTCCGCACTCATGCCTAATTTCAAGTTGGTAGCTCTTACCAGTTCCTCAATAAATTCCATACGAAAGTGATTGAGTTTTTATAAATACAAACTGTTATGTCAGTAAACTTCCGTTATAACGCGTAGTTATTACTTATTAGTTACCCCTATAGCTTGAAAGTAATTAATTTTACTTGCTTATAACGAAAGAAATTTGGTCCCAAGCACTTCGTTATCATGAGAATTTACCGAATAAGATTACAGTTAAACATTTGAATATTGGACACTTATGGCTAGAGAATCAGGCCATCAGTGGGAGGTACCGCTTTATTCTAGAATCCATTAACTGACAATTCACATAGCAATTCTTACGCATTTTTAGCACATAATTACACAATATTAGCTAGCAGTAACCCAATATAATATAGCTATAATTAGGCTTGTACTTTATATTCTGTAATATAAGTTTGTAGAATATCATTAGTCCTTACCTGTTACTATACTACATGGATATATATCTAACTATTCGTCGAAAAAAAACGACGATCTTCATTGATAGCAAGGAGACAGCTACAGTGCTTGAGTTTAAGAAAGCTCTGGGCATCCTGGCCAAGAAAGATCCAGATGAGATAAAGATTTATAAGGATGATACTCAACTTGACGATGCCAAAACTCTGAAGGACAACGGAGTGACTTCTGACAATGCCAAGCCGCAGGAGCCCCTGACTCTATTCATGCAGTTTAAAGAGGAGGGACAGTGGGAGAATTTCGAGAAGCCAGCTGTATACACCTCCCCACCTGAGCTTCCTGACGTAATGAAAACAGACAAATAGTGGCCATATGGTTTACATTCTGGATACTCTGTAGTATTAGTAATTCTCTATAAATCTCTGTACTAATTTAAGTTAGTTGATTTTGAATTTAGCTATGTACCAACATGGTGGAACATCTTATATAGATGCAGACTTGCGGATTATTAATGTTGTGTATTACCCGTCAATCTATTATTAGTGTTTTTACCTAAGTTATATAGATGTATGTATATGGTTAACTAATCTCATCTATTTATAGGCGAATGGCTTTTGGTCTATTTTTAATTTTTTAGTGGATTGCTCACCCTACTTTTCGGTCGATTTTATGGAAGAAACATTACTCCCTCTCCCCTTCTGTCAGGGTGTAATCAGTAGAACCTCACAAATTGGGGCTTACACGAAGCATTTGCAATACTGTGCACCCGACTTCTGACATCTGTGTTACGACTATTATCTTTCAATTTAATGGGATTTGTCATAGATATTTTAGGCTGTCTCACTTTAACAAGGACTTGTTTTAATTTTGGATTTTCCACTGTATGCTTACCCCAGCTATGCATATCAACCACTTTAGGAGATTCATTTGGCTGTGGTCTTCGAAACAGACCCTTCCCTTCCTCCATACCATTCTGTGAGGCTCTCTACCTTGAAAGCTCTAATTCTGCAGGTCCTATTACATTTTACCCATTTTAAATAGAATTATTGTTGGCAATGTCATTCAAAATTTCTGGGTTTCACTTTATTCTTGTTTTGAAACAAATATTATATTAATAATCACACTATAGCATCAATACAATTACTCATACGATAGTCCTATGTTATGGCAACTTCTGCTTTTCTTGTTTAAGCCTCTTCCCTATAATACTAACAGCCACCCATGTCCCTAACATAGGCGCTATACAATACACTATAAACCATTCTACATAGCTTCGTTCCTTCCCGTACATGATCAGGAATAATGTAGCGTTTAGTGGGTTTATGAAGAATCCTGTTCTACTCACAAATAATATACTTAGCACTACTACCTCTGTAGAAATGAGGAGAGTGTATATTAGCTTGTTTTTGGTAATGTAAGGCGTCAGGCTAAGTAGTCCCGGTCCCACCATTTCTATAATAAATGCCTGTAAGAATGGTACATTCAGGAATTGTATATGATCCTCACTGTATTGGAGAAACCAACCCTCCCAAGCATGTGACTTTGTGAAGAAATAGTATAAATAGAAGTCTGCGAGCAGGATAGAAATCGGCGCTGTTATAAATTGTAACAACAGCATTATGATTGTTTGCTGGGTTGTTATCTGGCTCTCTAGGAAATCATTGTAGACCCCACAGGGAGAAAATGGGACCTGGTCAAATATCCAAACATACGCTACAACCTGTAGGAACACTATACCCAGGTTGAATGTAACAGGTATGTGAGAACTCATGAAAAATAGTATTATAGACCATGCTAGGAAATTGATCGTTCTTACTGATGTGAGTATTGACATTTTATATGTTCTGTCCCTTACGAACTGTCTTGTTGTCATGGTCACGAGTGTGCATGTTAAGTATGTGAGGAACATTCCAACGATTCCACCTTGTAATTGGGGGCTGTTGAATGGGTCGAATGTGTCTTCTCCCGTTTCCATTTGCGTACCCTTCCTCACCCGTGTTTATGTTAGCTATATAGACCATGATATTTAATATGTGGGTCTATTATATCTCTAGAATTATTGTAATATTACCCTTTTGGATGGTGTTATTTTGTTGAATAGAAAGGTATCATAACCCCCTGTCCTGTCACAGTTTGCGTACTATCCCCGGTCCCCCTCTGGAACTGTTACGTATCATTTGAACAGTGTTCTCAAATCATGAAAAAGTTTATAGATTTTGCTTTGGTATAAACTTTTGACATGAGGTCATAAACCATGAACTCTTGACTCATGCCAGTATTTAGTCTGAAACAGGAGCGCCCTACTTCTTTTCGCTAAAACAGTACTTTCAAATCTCTATAGTTGATACATATAGCGTTGTATTTATAACCAATGCTCCCCTAACCTCATTTCATATTCACAATACTCACCGTATACTTGAGATAATATTGACCAAATTCTCGCTTTTATATTCGAATTTTGGTCTGTGGTTTATTTATCATTTCACCTGAGCTATTAGGTCACGATGGCAACAGTAGATGAACAGATTTCTAGGTAAACATACTTATAAACAATAAATCACACACAACAATATTATCGTTATTTCTTGTAGCTCTACATTCAGTTGGGAGTGGGCTCCTAGAAACGATAAGATATTACTGACTGCTCGAATATTTGACGCTAAAGACATCGAACATAAAATAGAATCAAACAGTATTACATTCTCGTAAGCTATTACAATAGGTTTCCAAATAATGTGATTTTCGATAATCCAAAATTGATAAATGTGTGAATTATCCCTCTGGACTCGAACATGTCCGAACCAGGCCCAACCCACCCCTGTATGCCAAAAATCAGCCCTGGGGTGCTCCAGTTCTTCAATAGATTCCAATTATACGAAAACAAATTATCTATCATTTGTATTGTATAGAGCAACTGACGGAGACGGAAAGAGTCACAATTCAACTCTTTATTTGTTTGAAGATGTTGTCCCAGAGACTAGCAGTGCTACAAGACAATCTCGGGGTTTCGACTTTGTTCTAACACGAAAAGATGTTGGGAATTATTGGGTACGACTCCTAAAGCACAAACAAAAGGTAATTATTATAAATCTATCAATTCAATCAGCTGTTTATTTGTAATATATTTCTAGGCCCATTTTGTAAAAACAGATTTCTCTAAATGGAAAGATGAAGATGAGTCAGATAACGATATGGATGTATGTTTGTATATTATTTTTATCGCATATACTTACCAACCGCTATCATAATTTCCCCGAATTTTCGAAAAATTACCTTGATTTCCCAGTTTTACATCCATAAATATCAATTTTAACCAATAATTTGGGAAAAGGCACAGAAATTCCTAATATTTCTCTTGGTTTCTTGACAAATTCCTGGAGGTTTGGCAATATTTTATTGTTTCTATTTATTCTATACTAATTCTTGTATTTTTCTTTTAGGGAATGGGAGGCATGGGAGGAATGGGTGGTATGGGTGGCATGGGTGGCATGGGAGGTATGGGAGGAATGGGCATGGATGGAATGGATTTTGGAAACTTAGGGGTATGTTGCTTTATTGTTATTGTGTGTTGTTATATACATACCTATATGAACATATTGTTGCTAGGATCTACCAGATGGCATGGGAGATGATGACGATGATGACAGTGATGATGGAGGTTTGTATACAATATTATCTTTTAATATTTATAATGTTATCAGGCTATGGGCAAATGACTGTATTGATTTTACTGTCATTGTTATATAGCCAACATTTGTAATGGACCATGGATATTTTATAGTAACTAAATTTAATGCATTCCCATACCTTTATTCGAAACTGTATTAACTCGAATAGTTGCCCTACTTTATCCATTCCACCCTCTCCGCAAGGAACAATTTTATAATACATACTACATATCATTGTAAAATACAGTAGAACCTCGTTAATACGTACACCAAGGGACCTTTGAGATTTGTACTCCTTATCCGGAGTACGTATTAACCGAAGTAAAAACAATTGAATATCCATTGTATGGACTAAAATTGTGTTCGTATTAACGAGGTTTCACTCTACTGACATATTCACCAATAGTCAAATCATGCTTCTGTGGCTTTGAATGATAGCTATGCTCAGGTTTTCTAGTTTCGTGTTTGGATTTGGCTATATTCCATAGCGAGGGGCTACTATTCGAAGTATACGAGCACTTCGTTATAACTCCGAGTTTACTGTAATTAATTGAGTGTGTCAGCTGATTGATGGATGTAAGGCCATATCTGAATCCAGCTTGTCGATTATTTGTCAAATGCTTACCAGTACAATTCTCTACGGAAGATACGATTAGTTTCCTTGAAGCATTCGGAGCTATTCACGTTGACGTCATGTCGAAATTCGGTAAAATGAAACGCTCTGCTTTCGCTAACTTTATCAACACAAATGAAGCAAAACTTGCTATGAATAGATTGCATCAGTTAGAAGTGTTAGGCGCCAGATTAATCGTATTATGGGCTACCCCTAAGATAGAGGATCAATCTCTTGTTAGTATAAATACCCCTGAATCCGCGCCAGTTCATGAATCTGTTATATCTGATACAAATTCCAAATACCCCAAAATATCTCCTGATGCTCTGGCTAACATTTCATCTCTAATCTCATCTAATGAAGAATTATATACACAAGTTCTGCATGTTATAGATAGGATGAAGTTACCTATACCATTTGTACCTGAAGGAATACATTCCTCTGTTGCTATGACAACACAAAAGAATGTTTCACCTGATGGTAGTGATAGCGAGATAGAGTTAGAACCTCTAAGAGCTTCTTACGAACCTATACCACATGGTCCAATATCGTTATCAGGATTGCTAACCAAACGAACTGATGAATTATATGATTATACACGGATTAAGAAGCGTAAAATTGATATAATACTGTCTACTGCTCCCGAGAAGACCCCCTCTGCTTTGTATTCTACTTTTGACACTCCTCTACCATTTGGGACTATACAGAGACAAGATACACCTCCACAGACATTACGGGAACATTCCAAATTACCAGATACGTATCTAGGATGTTATATATCAGAAAATGAACTTTACAGAGATAGATTATCAATCTCAGAAATGAAAAGAAATTCTCTCTACGGAGGCTACTCTATAGGCAGTCCTTCTTCTCGTATTTATATTAAGAATTTAGCTAAAAAGGCTAGTGAGAAAGATCTGCAGTACATATATGGTCGTTATGTTGATTTCAGTAATGAACAGGATTGTATGAGTTACGTCATAACGATCTTACAGTCAGGGAGGATGAGAGGACAAGCATTTGTTGGTCTGTCTAGTCCCATAGTAGCGCGTAGAGCGATTGAGGATACCAATGGGTATCTGCTACACGGGAGACCGATGGTGGTACAATTCGCAAGATCTGCTCTCTAACTGTATCCTCTAATAAATTAATGTATTTATAGCAAATAGTGAGACCTGTTAATAATCGCTATACATGGGAACCATTATGGATAATGGTATTGTGAGAGTGTAGTTCAGCGGTTCCCAACCTGGGCTCCACATGGTCACAAAATTTGTATGCATTCTATGTCATGGGAATAGCTGCTGTAGTTTGTTGCCCAAATATGTCCATATGGCAGATATTGATAGGTTTCACATTATTCGTATTATTGAATATTCAAATTTCAAGTTGACGAATTAGCAACTTGTTGATTGGATTGTGTGTCAATATTTTGTTGTTGTTATTATCATTATTATTATTATTTTCTTTTCACAGCTATCCCAGACTTAGAAGTAGAGGGAGGTGCTCCAGCTCCATCCGCTGAACCAACCCCAGCTGACCTAATGGATCCACCTACCGAGAAAACTGAAGACCAACCAGCACCTGAGAAGTAGATTGACTGTTAGTTTTAATTATTAGATTCTCGGACAGGATTAGCTAGGTTGAATCGAATATTTTAGTAAAATATAATATCAGTAGACAATTTGTTAGACACTATAATTAGATATAGCAAATATTATAATTAATGAAAACTCTTTAATCTCTGATTAGATCAGAGATATTATTTGTTATTTGTTATTTGTAGAGTTTTCTTACTATTTATTGTTGTTCTGTGGTTTTTTGGGCGAAATTTTGGGTGATAAATTCCGTGAGGAAAGTTCAACCATTCAGGGATAGATACTATCGGATAAACGAATTTGTAATTCAATGGTTCCGAACCTTTTTCACCCTCCCCTCCCATACGAATTTTGAAATCCTGTGGATTTTCTGCTGTCGTCGGTCGACTACAAAGGGGGCCTATAGACCTCAGGATGTGAACCTCTGTTTCAATTACTACAGAAATAATCCTATGTACAAGTATATTAGAAACTTTTTCAATTCTTAAGTTTTCATAAGCTCAGATGGATCCACTAGACGAACCCACTAAACTAATCGGAGCTATTGATCAAGGTACATCTAGCTCTAAATTCCTCCTATTCGATCCAACAGATGGAAGAGTAGTAGCTTCCCATCAGATAGACCTACACCATAAATGTCCCCATGAGGGTTGGTTTGAACAGGACCCTGGGGATATTATCGGATCCGTACAGAATTGTATAATAGAAGTTCTAGGAAAGGAAGGAATTAGTAAAGAGATAGTTAAGACTATTGGTATTACTAATCAGAGAGAAACAACTATCTTATGGGATAAAACAACTGGACGACCGTTGGGCCCTGCTATTGTATGGTGTGATTCTAGAACAGCTGATTTAGCAGAACAATACATTCAAAAAACTAAATCAAAAAGTATAAACGATCTACAGCTAAAATGCGGCCTACCAATACATCCGTACTTCAGTGCACTTAAGATCAGATGGCTTATTGATAACGTAGAATTAGTTAAGGAAGCTCTAGAGGATGGGAGACTAGCATTTGGTACTGTAGACACCTGGTTGATATGGAACTTTACTGAAGTACATGTTACTGACGTCACGAATGCTAGTAGAACTATGTTAATGAATATTAAGACATTAGAATGGGATGATGAACTGCTGGAATTCTTTGATATTCCTAAGTGCATACTTCCTGATATTAAAAGCTCTTCTGAGGTGTATGGAGAGATCCTTGGCGGGGAATTGAGGGGTGTTACTATCAGTGGGTGTCTAGGAGATCAGTCCGCGGCTTTAGTTGGACAGGGGTGCTTCGCAAAGGGACAGGCTAAGAACACATACGGTACCGGATGTTTCATGCTGTACAATACAGGATTACAGCCTTCGTTCTCAGAGCATGGTTTGTTAACTACAGTAGGTTATCAGTTGGGCCCGGGACAGAGCCCTGTGTACGCGTTAGAAGGTTCTATAGCTCAGGCTGGAGATATCGTACGGTGGGTTAGAGATAACCTTAATTTTATAAAAGATTCATCTGATATTGAGAAGTTAGCTAATGAAGTTCAGGATACGGGAGGGGTCTACTTTGTACCCGCATTCTCGGGTCTGTATGCTCCACACTGGGCTTCAGATGCTAGAGGTATGATAATAGGATTAACAGCCTACTCTGATAAGAGACATATTGCCAGAGCTGTGCTTGAGGCTGTTTGCTTTATGACAAGAGAAATACTAGAAGCTATGACACAGGATGCTGGCATACATCTAGCATCACTACAGGTATGTATTATGCCTAATAGTAAGTATTATTTAAAGTTGGTCCCAAACCGTCAAAGTAGCATAAATTGCATCGGTCATATCGAACTCCGCTTATAGTGAAGTAATTATCACGGTCCCTTGAGCTTCGATATACTATTATGTATATTGTTTGAGCAGACCTCAAGTCTTAAATATGTATTATAATCCTTTAGGTTGATGGAGGTATGACAGCAAATAACTTACTAATGCAGTTACAAGCTGACCTACTAGGTATTACTGTAATCAGACCTCAAATGAAGGAGAGCACTGCTCTAGGAGCAGCTATGGCTGCTGGACTAGCAGTAGATGCCTGGAACATTCACGTACTGAACAACAGAATATCTGATAATTTTAAGCCATCAGTTCTATCTGATGATAGAGATGCTAGATATGCACGTTGGAAACGAGCTATACCTCGATCCATAGGCTGGGCATCTGATAGCGATGCTAGCTCCCCCTCTAACTCACCCCCTATGGTTAGAAGGGGGGTGTATCTAGGAGGAGCGTTAAGTATTGGGTTTGTATTGGGTATAGGGCTGATATCACTCTGGAGGAAGTTTAAATGAATATACGTACGAATAGGTTTGTTAGTAATGTAGTGTAGTAAATATACTATTGTATTATCTAAAGTGTAATTGCTCATTCAAGGTTCAAACCAATTAGTTAGCATTAGTCATATACCAATTTAACTTTGATTCACAGTTTACTATTTAAAGTGGATATTATACAAATACAGTTATCTAACACGGATATCTCTAAATTCCCGCTTATATTGAGGTCTTAAATTGTGTAAATATGGTCCCAAATCGTCAAAAGTAATAGTCAATTCGCCGTTATATCGAGCTCAAGGACCGCGATAATTACTACGATTTATCAGAGTTCGAAATAACCGATTGACTTAAGGGTTCATTTTTGTACGATTTCAGAATTCGATTTCGTACTCCTTATCCTGGTTACGTATTAGCCGAAGTGATATTCATTAATTACTGAATAGTTCTTGGGAAATTTGGAATTTTTGATATCCATAAAGTCTAAAGTTCAGTTTCCTATTCATGATTGTTATAACTATTGATATTAGCTGTAAAAATGTCCGAAGAGATTAGACAGAGATCTGGTTCTAAAGGTAAATGCCTCGTGGTTGGAGGAGCAGGGTTCCTTGGGAGTCATCTCGCGGAAGATCTCATATCTCGTGGTTACACGGTTAGTGTGTATGATATCCGATCAGCTGATCCTATAGAGGGTGTAACATATTTTCAAGGAGATATCTGCGACCTCACATATCTATCAAAAGCAATGGAAGGTTGTGACATAGTGTTCAGTTGTGTGACGCCCTCTCCATTAATCGGATATGCTAATCGTGATCTATTCTTTCACGTTAATGTGCAAGGCACGAATACACTTGTAAATGCTTGTAAGCAAAAAGGAGTCCCTAAGCTTGTGCAGACTAGCTCTGCAACAGTCGTATACAACGGTGTAGATCTAGAGAATGGTAATGAAATGCTTCCATATGCAGCTAAGCCATTAGATAATTATATATTAACAAAGGGATTACAAGAACAAATTGTTCTGAGGGCTAATTGTCCAGAATTGTTGACCTGTGTTATACGACCGAATGCTATATTCGGACCGAGAGATCCCTACATCCTACCGAGTATTATCGATGCAGGGAGAACCAAGAACAAGTTCATTATTGGATCAGGTTATAACAAAATTGATTTAACGTATGTGCGGGATGTAACACAAGGATTAATTCTAGCAGCTGAAAGCTTGAAACCCGGATCAGTGTCATGTGGCTCTGCTTATAATATGACCAACGAGTATCCTGTTGAGTTCTGGAATTTTAATAGCAGAATTTTGACTAGACTTAACTATCCCGTGCCTACAATACATCTACCTTATAAATTAATATATTTTTGTGCTTGGTTCTTAGTGTTGCTCTGCTGGATTATTAGTCCTATCAAAAAGATTATGCCAATTTTGACACCTATTAAAGTGACGCTAGCTGGCACCCACGCTTATTTTTCCTCTGAAAAGGCTAAGAAAGAGCTCGGGTATAAAGCTAAATACAGTATGGAAGAAGCTATAGATTTATCCATCAAGCATTTTGATTATGCAAAAAAGAAGTAATTTTATTTTAGACAGATTCTATCTGAATTGAGTGATTCTAGATTTTATTTATTTTGCTCGTTATGTATATTGTTTACTCAAGCATTTATTCTATATATTCCTATATTATTAACTGACACAGTAGACTCTCGTTAATACGAACACGGTTAATATGAATTTCCGGATAAGACGAACAAAAAATAGGTCCCTACAAGGTTATTTAATTGATATTACACCGGATAAAGCGAACAGTATTTGAGCATCCGTTGGTGTTCATATTAACAAGGTTCCACTGTATATACTTTTGCTCTGGGAGCAGGCTGACAGTTGATTAACAGTCTTGGGCCCTGGAATAAGATTTGTAGGCATGCCACTTCCAATATCCTTTCCCAGCCCCCCTAGAACCGCCACTGCATACTGGTCCCCCTAAGAACTACATATGTTCAATCCTTTTTTAGCTGTAATAACACATACTGTAATTAGGTATTTACTAATATCCTCTAATGTCTGTCCACACACGTTCAAGTTGTAAACAGAAATGTATGGTAGTTGGTGGATCAGGCTTCCTAGGACGTAACCTAGTAGATGATCTATTAACAAATGGCTATACAGTCAGTGTGTTTGATGTGAGAGAGACTAACCCTCCTGACGATAGAATATCATTCTTTGAAGGTGACATGTGCAATCTTTCAGATTTAAGCACAGCCTTAGAGGATTGTGAGATTGTGTTTCATTGCGCTTCGCCACCGCCATCGTTAGGCAACCGGGATCTATTCTACCGCGTCAACGTGACCGGTACACATACACTGGTTGAAGCCTGCAAGCTTACACGGGTTAGAAAGCTAGTATTGACAAGTTCTGCTAGTGTAGTGTATAACGGAGTAGATCTTAAAGCTGGTAACGAGCAACTGCCTTATACAACTAGTCCTATAGATTACTATACACAGACGAAAGCATTGCAGGAACAAATTGTATTGAATGCTAATTCACAAGAGCTCATGACGTGTGCTATACGACCACATGGAATATTCGGTCCAGGAGATCAACAGTGTATTCCTGGGATAATAGCTGCGGCACGTGCTGGTAAGACAAAATACAAAATAGGTGATGGTAGCAATCTCGTAGATTTTACTTATGTACGTAATGTGACGTATGGCATGGTACTGGCTGCTGAGAGCTTAAGGGCTGGTTCTCAATCATGTGGTTCTGTTTATAATATCACTAACGATTCCCCTATTCCTTTCTGGGTGTTCTTATCAAGGATTTTAACTGGACTAAACTATCCCGCTCCAACCAGATCACTCCCGTATAAGTTTGTGTATTTTATTGCATGGATTACTCAACTTATTTGCTGGCTAGTTAGTCCTGTGAGGAAGATAACTCCTACTTTAACGCCCCTTAAGGTTGCTCTTGCTGGTACACATCATTACTATTCTTGTACTAAAGCAAAATCTGAAATAGGATATTCTCCTAAGTTTAGCATGGAAGAAGCTATTCGGATTTCTTTAGATAATTTCCAGCATTTGAAAAATAAATAATTTTAGTTGTTTATCTGACGGATTTTTTTAGTTTTTATTCACTTATTTATGAATAATAATATATTTTGTATACAAAAGCGTTATATAAGCGGTTCCCAACCTTTTCACCCAGGGGCCCCTTATACCAATTTTCACAAATTCTGTGCACCCTGATGTCGTCCGTGGACCACTAAGGGGGCCATGCACCCCATGTTAGCAACCGCAGCTTCGGAAAATACATGAATAAATCAAATCTAATATTTTTGATTTATTCATGTATTTTCCGGAATCTGTTTGTTTCAGAATACAATTACCGCTTACTATATTATCAGATTCTATTTGAATACTGTAAACGTATAAATGCAGACTGGCTTCATCCATATTGTATATAATAATCTTTACAAACATTAGTTATTATTATAATGTCATCTGAAGGCACAGAATTACCACAGCCTGTTACACAACAAGGACAGGACCCGAATGATATGGGAATATGCTGCACATTCCTGATAAGATTATGGGGTGTTATATCAGCTGTTTTGATTGTTATATGTGGAATAGTTCGGGTAATTTCTATCACACCTTTATGTCTAGTTGCAGGGCTCTATCTTATATTATTTGGGTTGGTAACTTTCCTGATGGAAGCGCCGATTATTTTGACATTTTTACCGACTGCTGCGCCTCTGCTCGGCTGTATCAACAAATATTTACGTCCATGGGTTCGCTGTATTTTCTACATAATAGTCCTGATACCACCAGTCGCGATGTGTCCAACCATTAGTGTTATTCTCGCAGCACTTCTCTGGTTTGTAACATTTTCCCTGAACGCTGTGCTAGTCATAGGAGCAAAGGGTAAAGACAGAAACATCGTTAATCAGAGGCAAGATTTCTCAATGAGGAATGTATCAAGTTCTAAAGCAAAATCAGAAGATACTACAACCTTAATGGGAAATATTGAGGGAGGAAATGAGGTTTAGGATTTTCACTTGCATTCATTACTGTTATTAATTATTCTGTTGCTTGTATTCATCAGCAAACTGTGTAGATATGTGTATTGATTATAATAGTTTGCTCTCAGAGGAAACACACAATGATTTTTGTTTGACTATTTTCAATAATGGCAAATTTGAATGTGGGTGATTAAGCTGAATAAGTTTCTAACTAAGTGGAAACGGGAAACTTCTGGAAACGGAGTGAAAAATATATAGAGCGAATTCCTAGTCCCATACAAATGGACCTTCACACACGGGAAAATTGGGTCGAATTTTCGGCCTCTCTGGCCTCCCTTTTAGGAGGTTACACTGTATACGAATTATTTCTTATGATATGAAACTGTTTTCCCAGAACCTTGTAGGTGTTCTGTATTAATCACCTCTCAGCTTGACAACGAAACAGTCAGAAAGAAATTATACGAACTCAGTATAAACTTACACATACACACAAACAGCTGATTAGACCAGACACTAGGACAGTAGACAGGGTAGCGCCACCCAGGCCATGCTAGATGGCCACATTCTCAGATGGAACAGAGCCTCCCCCTATAAATACTGAGTTCAAACCAACTAGGGGGAGTAGACACACCGGTATAGAACAACATAAGGCAACAAATGAATACAGTAGTAACTGTATATATGCAGGCCCGCAATCTCATGTGTATAACAACAGGATAGATTACTACCATAATGATCACTATGGGGATAACTATAATGATTATTATGGGAATAATAACTATAATGATTATTATGGGAATAATAACCATAATGATTACTATAGGGATAATAAGTATAATGGGAATGATGTATATGAGCAGTATAGCCAGTATTCAGGGGAAAACGTGTATGCAACTAGTCACGGAGGGGGTTATAATGGTGGTGGAGAGAGAGGAGGGACTAGGGGGAGGAAACCTAGGGGGAGGAGAGGGAGAGGAACAAAATGGAGGACAGTAGAAGGTGCGAGATTTGTTATAGAAGTGAGTTAGTATCATGCCAAATTGTCCTGAAATATATCTTATAAAGGAACACTTTAATCCATGTATTTATATGTAGCGAGAAGTACATCCAGACCAGTTAGAGTGGGGAGTTAATGAAGCTGATAGTCCTAAGAAAAATGCTAAGAAGAAATGGAGGAAAGAACATTGGGAAGACAGGCAATTTAGTAACAGAAGGAACAGTAATAGAGGTTGTACTAGTTAATTTACAAATAGTATACTACAGTTAACTCCTGTTATATCGGAATATCCGCTTATATAAAACTAATCAAGGTCTTAAATTGTATAAATATGCTCTCAAACCGCCAAAGTAACATAAATTACATCGGTCATATTGGGTAATTATCGCGCTCATTGAGCTTCGATATAATGGGAGTTGACTGTAGTTCGAAACAGGTCATTTGACTAAATTTCCTTATAGGGAATTGGCGTAATACCCGAGAAAGATTTGTGAGTGATTTCACACCTAGGGGTAGACATGAAGATATAGAATGGAGTGAGAGGATAAAGGGAGCTACAGTACAGACAGAGGAGCTCACACAACAAATAGTAGACTTATCTTATGAATGCGTGGTTCGTATACTATTAATAATACTGTGTTTTATTTCTGTAATACTTATGTTAGCTGTGTATATATTAGGTATGTTGTGAGATAGTAGAGCATAAACAGAGTGTATGGTCTTGTCAGGAATGTTATCAGCTGTTCCATCTATCCTGTGTAGTTAAATGGGCTACTGCACCTAACTCACTAGCTGACTGCGATCATCCAGGTAAGTTAGACCTCTGTTAATATTAATCGATAAACTTGTTTCAGCTCCCCAGGGGTGTTCCAGTTTCTTCAATCAATTCTGAACATACAAACATATACATATATTTATTAATTGCGTTTTAGTAGTATAGATATTCATGCTGGCAGGGAAATTTGATGCGGGTGGTGGAGTTGAAACAAGTTTCTAACTAACAGTAGCTTAATACTTATTTCAAACTATAGTTCTATTACATATTCTTTAATTAATCTGTTCCATTAATAATTACAAGTTCATGTGCTTAGAAAATGGATGGAAGTGTCCTACATGCAGACACACACATCTACAAGTGCCAGACAAATACATCTGTTTCTGCGGAGAAGTAAGTGCTTATATGTACAGTACAATTATCCTTCTAATCAAGGGTATAGCCCTCCATATCTAACCTTCAATAGATCTTGCCATGCACAGCCTGTAGCTCTGTATTTGTGTTTCTTAGATGTATTCATTACTCCTGTTGATATCGAGTAAGCGTCGAGTATCTGACAGAAATGTAGTTTTAACAAACGTGATGGTATTTTATGGATATCGAATAGATGTGGATTTTGTTTGTAAACTTCCTCGTTGCATTTAGTTAGTCTTTTCTTATATTTGTCTTGTGCTTGTGCTACTTTTGTCCTGATAGCTGGAACATCGTTAATAGTGAGGTGAGATTTTGTCTGACTTCGAATATCTGATGCCTTTACGAATGGCATTTCTGTAAGTGGTTTAACGTCCAGACGTTGTGGTCTTTCTCTGCATAACTTTCTATATACAATAATTTGAGTTATAATTGTAGAAATACAGCCAAATTACGTTAATTGTTTCTATAAAATCGATCAAATTGATGATACTTTGATTGTTTAAGACCGTAATTATACAATCTCAGATTTTGATATATCCGTGAGGTGATTGTAGTTTATTTATTTATTATTTTAACATACATTCTGTTAGTGAAATCTTTCTGTATCTGATGACGTAAGTGCTTCTTCTTTGCTTTGTTAGAAGTATTTTTTAGAGAATTTGAGAATTTAACTTTTAGGCCAATCTTTCCTTTCTCTTTCTTTTTCCTCTTGCTCTCATCTTCAGGAAGTTTACATACAGGCTGTGAATAAGGGGAGTCACCTTGTGCACATTTGAAAGGCAAACTAGCTAAATGCGCTGCCATCTGTTTTTCAGTCAGGCTCATAACTCTAGCTCCAGCGGCGTAGTGTGCTACAACGTGAGGTGCCTTCCTCGCTTTGTTATTATAATATCTAGGAATAATATAGAATTGTATAACAAGAATTAAATTGCAATTGCAAACCTCTAAAGTGAGCCTTAGAACTGAAGGATTAATCGCCACTTCCAATTGGACGCAGAGGGCAGTGGCGGTTTCGGGGGCAAACAGGGCATTCGCCCCGATTTGAAAATCCTGGCTTCCGCCCGGCTCTGAGTCGCCAGATCCTCAGACCGTCCCTGATCGTACGTTATATTAATTGGCATACCTTTCTATTTCGCTTAGTGAGGATAGAGCAGATTTCCTCATGAATCTAGTGAGTGCATTGAATAGAATTCTCTGATAGCTGTTACGTCTCTTATCACCCATAGTAGCTTGAAATTTCTCTTTAGATGTCATCAAATTCAAAAACTCATTGAAATCAATTTCTCCATTCCCATCTTTATATATAACAGACAATACATCTTTCAATTCTGAATCTGTCAGATTTATTTCCACGGATCGCAAGGCTTGATTCAATTCACCAGCATCTATAGATCCTTTCCCATTTATATATCAAACAGTGTGAATACTTCTCTAAAAGCCTCGACTTGATTCCTCGTCAGTCCGTACACTTCATCAGGATCTCCTTTCAATTCATTAGGCGTGATTATAGCTACTGACATTCTCCTTTTACCACCACCATCGTTGCCTGCTTTATTTTTTGGCATCAGATCAGTTTTCTGTGTGAGTTGTTTGTCCTCTTTCAATGTTAAATGACTGGTGACTATTTGGTCCTTCCCTTTACTCTCTACGATTTGTTCACTACTCATTTCCATGCTCGATTCTTTGACATTGGATTCCTCTTGAATCTGTCCGCAAGTTGTCACTACTTTGAATCGAATCGACATAATTGTGATTGTTTACAGCAATTCAGTTATTTATACTCTTGGACAGCAGGGCCTACATACCTACAATCTCATTTGCCCATTGTCATGCCCTGTATTTGATTGGTTCTCATTAAATATATTGCAAAGTTTTCCAATAAAATATCTCCCACATTTCTAGTAAACAGGTCCGTTGCCAGAGGCAGGAGGGGGCACCTGAGTATTTACCATAAGCGCTGCTTTGTAGGGGGCGCAAGAAGGCCAACTGATCCCAGAGGGTGGCCGGTGGTGTATGGGATCGTATTTACGTGAATAAATATTTTGTACAAATATTTTTATGCAAAATATCTTCTACTATTTAAGTTGATCAGATTAACCTGATTTAGGTAGAAAACCCGGTCTGGAAGAAAGGAGAGTTACCACACAGTTGCACTGAAATCTGCGGTAAATCTCTTAACACAGATCCTAAGCATAGTCAGTGTCAACACAAATGTAAACAGCTCTGTCATCCAGGACCCTGTCCTACCTGTGCAGCCACCGTACAGGTCTCATGTCCCTGCAAGAAATCTATGTAAGCACTAAGTACCTTCTAGTCTATACATTTCCTAGATAATATCATACTATACAGTGGAACTCGTACAAGAACCCTTTGGGGAAACAACTGCTATCAGAGTGTACGTCTTATCCGAATATGGATCTTATTATAATTAATGGGAACTGATTTTTGATTTGCAATAAGTGTTACGAGTTCTACTGTACGCATTTATAATCGCATACAAATTTATCTCTTTTGACTTCACAAGCTCTGAGATGCGGTGTAACATGGCAGTAAATGTCAGACCTTGTAATTCCACCTGTGAGAGAAAACTGACATGTGGCAGACACAGCTGTTCACAACCTTGTCATCACGGTAAGTTGTACATAGACTATTATCGTGTGTTTCTTATTGTAATATTACAAACGAGCTCAGACAAGGCTGAAACTAGAAGGATGAATCATAAATTCCTTCATAAACAGTCCAACATCATAGCTAAGAGGGAAACCAATACATTTTAGCTTATAAACGACTTTAAATTGCTATATTAAGGGCTATTAGGAATATAGTATACTCCCGTTACGACCTAGTCAGATATACCGAAACTCATTCTAACGAAGTGATTCTTTACCCCATATAGCTTGAAGTAATTGGTTTTACTCCGCTTACAAAGAAATGAAACCTAAGTCCTGAGCACTTCGTTATAACGAGAATCTACTGTATACGGTTTATTTTGTTTAGGTGAATGTGACAGTTGTAGTTTTGAAATTACACAGAGCTGTTATTGCAACAAATCTAAGAGAACTGTATTGTGCTCTGAGCTACAGATTGATATATCTGTTAAGGAAGGAGAAGGAATACAATATTCTTGTAAACAGCCTTGCTCTAGGTAAGAATTATAAATTAATATAATGGTCCCTAATTGTTCAGGGATACTTCTGGATATTTGATAAGTAGATTTTGATCCTCTTGATTCTTGTAGCCTCCTGGTGTCGTCCGCAGATCATCAAAGGGTCCATAGACCCCCAGTTTGGAACCGCTGGCCTATTAGCACATTGGTTCTCAACCTTTTTTCTTCCGCGGACCCTGCCAATAAACATAACGAAAACCTTTTAGGGATGCGGACCCCGGTTGAGAACCATTGTATTAGCAAATCGTATATTAGCGCAATCCGCCTATTAACAGCATTGTCATTGACATGGAGTGAATCTTTGTATGATAAATAGTCGCTAAAAAGAAAACTCGAATTTATGCAAAATACCATTCGCTAATAGGCGAACTCCACTGTATCAAATTATGTAATACGTACTCATCTTTAATATCATATGAATAACCACATACAAATCTACCCTATTAGTTATCACTACAATCACACACACACACAACTACTCAATCACTCAAAATATTTGTAACATATCTGATTTCTTATCAAGACATACAGTGACTACCCGTTTGTCACTCATGATACCCACACCTTGAGGGGTCATGAACTCTCCCTTGTCTATGCCCACCTGTCCTAAGGTCTGCACCAGCTCTCCTTTAAGTGAGAATATCCGCAGGCAATGATTGACCGCGTCTGATATAAGAACCAAACCTTTCTCCCAATTAATCGCGAAAAAATAGCCCCATTTCGTCATGTGTGGCTCGTTATCATTGACACCATGGATAATACTGAACACTTTAACTCCGTCTATGTTGAACGCGTGGAAACAAGGATCGTTTGAATCCAACACGAATATCATATTATCTTTCACAATGACGTCATCTGGCCTCATTACTTGTAGCTCGCATTGTTGTTTGACAAAATCCAATTGTTGATCTAAGACAGTTATTCTGTTATTGAAACAGTCACAAATATATATTAAGTCATCTCCACCACCATCAATGCCATGTGGCACGTTAAATTGACCATTTCCGGTCCCTTTTCCGCCACTTTTTTTGACGAGTTTCGATTCGCTTATTTTAAACCAAAATACACTGTGTTGCCCCGCGTCAGTAACGTATGCATTGTCTCCAATTACTGCTACACTCCATGGTCCGGTCAAATGTTCATCACCAAAATGTTGGAGATATTCGCCATTCTTTGAGAATATCTGTATTCGTTTGTTGTACTGATCTGATATATAAATATTGTCCAAAATGTCGACTGATAAACCCCTTGGGCCGTGCAACTCCCCCGGTAGATGTCCCTCCCTACAACCTGTGAAGGGACTGAATTCCTCTACCTCTTTCACTTTGAGAGAGTTATCAATTACACACATATTTTGCATAGCATTATCAAACTCTATTTGATTCCAATTCAATCGTATATCCCCCAATACTTCTACTTCACCTAGCTTACCATTTGTTTCATTGAATAAGCTCCCTCTCGTTTGTCCTAATTCTTGTAATTCTATTTTCCATTCAACATCACGTGAATCAGAATTTGGTGTAGTAGCTTGCTGTATAACTCCATTCAATAGTCTATCTAATTCCTCACCGATCAGCTGTTCGTATTCATCTAATTTAGAGTGAAGAATTTTGAAATTCATTGAAATGTTTGTTCTCAAATCTTTGAGCCTTCCTTTAATTGTTTCTAGATTCATTGAAACTCTGTGTGGTGTGTAATGGCAATATTTTAACACTTATATGATCCAACAATTCTTTGCGTTATGGTCTATCTACATTACTAGATAACGGACTCTTTTGAGATTATTCGTTGACTTAGCAAATACGTAGCTACTTAGTTTGTGTTATAATCTTATTGTGTGAGTTATAGGAGCGGAGACATTGTATTTTGTGTAAGATGCAATTATTTAATTTGTGTGGCTATTGAAGTGCTGAAGTTTTAGGAAACTAATTATCCTAATTAGTAGCGTAAACAAAGATAAATATTATTAACAATTTTTGGAGCTATTTTCTAGGCGGTTATTGAGGGAAATACGGTAAACCTCTTCTTAACAAACATTGGTGAACAGCCCCGAGAAAAGAGGCAGGTATCCGCACCCTAGCCCCTGCTCCAATAACACACCTCCCTGGAACATCAATTAATACGTACTAACCGAATGTACGTCTTATCCGAATTCTACAATATTCAGATTCGGTAAATTGACGCCAAATTGCAAAGTTTGAATGAATTCAAAGAAAAGTCAATTCGGCTATTTGTTTAAAATATTTGAAACATTTTAAGTGGCACTAAACTGGTAACGAAGTCAGATGACAACTTTGGTAAAATTTGGATGTCTTCGCTCATTATTAATTTGTAATGATACCCACAGGCTAGGACCGTGTATACCCGAAAATAAAATGATTATAAGCATTAACGTGTTATGTCAATCTTCACAATTAAATAATTCAAACACTCTTAATAATTAACTAAAACGAGACAAACTATAGAATAATTCAAATCACCAATCTTTGATTTGTTAATGTAATTAGACTACGTTTGATTTTTGGGTTTGTATCTTGGTATGACTCCTGATAGACTTATACAACCTTCCTGGACTAAATTGTGGGATTAAAACAACGAAAACTGATAGCCATACTAACCGTAATAATATTGTAGATAGAATGAAAAGGAAGGAAGGATAGATCATCTCATTATCTAAGAAATAATCTTGACAGCTATTTATCTCTATAGCGGAATATTCCGTAAAGAATATCTTTACAAGTTCTAAGCTCTTACTTGTGTAGACATTACCTTCTAGCGTAAAAGTAAGATTACTATTTAATGTGACGCAGCCTATGATCTCTTCCAATTGCCAGAAGTATCTGTATTCAATAAACTTGTATGCGATTACTGTAGCATTCACAAATATGTGAAGAATAATCAAAATAACTGAATGTACCATGAATCTAGTTTCAAATCCTCCAATACTCTGTTTCCTACCGGACGATACAGTCTGCTTAAGTAATTTCATTTTTAGCTTAAATACAATTATAACATTGAATGCGAGTATAATTCCAAGAGATATGAAATGAGGCCATTCATATAGGGTACCGTATAGACTATGATCTATTAGAAATATAGTTCTGTATATTTGTACCGGGCCATAAGCTGCAGTATACTCTCCATTGTAGTCAGGGCCTTGAACTGCTAGGAAAATTGCGAAAAATGGTACTAAAATCGAGATTAATAACTCGGTTAGGAAGATGGTATTCTTTACTTTGAAGTTTGTTGTTATTTGTAAAGGAAAGCATAACACTAGAAGAATATTTAACCAGGAACAGACTGTCCATAGCAGATAGGATAGAGTGAAATAATGGAATAGAGCTCCGTATACTTCTATCCTTGCATCGCTATGTAGAGAGACTAAAGAGAAATCAAATCCCAATTCCGATTGAACTGATTTACAGAATATATCTTCGTGTTGTGGTATATCTAGTATAGCATATAGTAATATTAGAATTGCGACACTCAATAGAAGCATGAATAGAGTCAGTCTAGGCAAATTAATATCAATTCCTGATAAGGAATTATGTCTGTTATGGTAAGCATAGCGAATGAATGGTACAATCCACGCACTGATACTGATAATACTGAGGATAATCCCTGTGACATCTATTATAATAAGAATTGAATATTGCATGAGGAATGCTATGTTTCCTGCTGGATGCCAATTACACTGAGGTAGACAGAGATAGTTATTAAACTCAAATTCATAGCTACAATTAACTTCTGTAACCTCTAATCCGTAATACCGCAATAGAGTTAGTTCAGTTGTTATTCCCCATAGACTATTGTTAGTAGTAGGAACACCTTGTGGAGGTATTTTGGAGAGGACGAGGGGAGATATGACGAGAATAACCGCAAGGCCTATAACCGAAATTGCTATGATTAGCCACAATATCTTAACACATCTGGGAGGGCAACTTATACACTTATTATTGGTATGGTCGTTTTTCTCGTTTTGGATGTTATATATCTCTTCATCTATGATATTCTTGATAGAGAAGCGACGATTCTCTTGTATTAGAACTGTCGGTTGTGTATCCAATTCATCGCAGCTCTCTCCTACACGCTGGGGGGTACTCATTACAATTACATCAAAACATAATTATGGCTTATTTATATTGATTGAAGATATCATACTTTTGTATTACAATTGATTTGTGTCTGATTATAATGACTGATGTATTGAAGAGCTGCTGGAGATATTCTATTGTAATTTCTATTTGTTTTCTGTAGGCCAATTTCTTGTGGGAATCATCTCTGTGAAAGAGAATGTCATGAAGAGGATTGTGGAAGATGTAATTTAGCACCAGATACAATCACAACTTGTCCTTGTGGTGCATTCCAGCTGCTACAACTTGTTGCTAAGGAGGAAGAAAGGACATCTTGCCTCGACCCGATACCAACATGTCATTCCTCTTGTAACAAAGTGTTACTATGCTCTGACCCAGGTAAAAGCTTCTATAATTATTCTACCAGAACGCATAATATATTTATTTCCATTTTAGGAGATCCTAAATGTCACAGATGTGACAATAAGTGTCATATAGGAGATTGTGTTGTCTGTGATAAACAGCAGCTTGTACGGTGTGGATGCGGGAAATCTAGAGTTTTCATTCAATGTATAAATCTGAAGAATTCTAAACCTTTACAACAACCAAAATGTGATAAAATATGCAACAAGAAAATGCTATGTGGAAGACACAGGTAACTAAATGATTTGAAAATTTGTTTATATTTAATATTATTATTGTTTGTTTATAGGTGTCAAGATAAATGTTGTACTCGTGCTAGTCATCCTTGTAATGTTATTTGTAACAAACGGTTACAGTGTGGACATAAATGTATGGAGGTGTGTCATACACACAGATGTCCTCCGTGCCCTAATACAAGTCAGTTATATATGGTCCCAAACCGTGAAAGTACCATAGATTTTTCGTCGGTTATATCTACTAATTATTGCGGTCCCTTGAGTTTCTACATACCGGAAGTTGACCTTATTTGTTTGTAGGTTTTGATGAGTTACACTGTTTCTGTGGTAGAGAAATAATATACCCTCCCATCCCTTGTGGTACTCTACCTCCTAAATGTGACCAAATGTGTACAAGGAAACATCCTTGTGGTCACACCCCCAGGCATAGCTGTCACTCAGAGAAGAATTGTCCTCCCTGTGCTGAGCTAGTTGATAAGCATTGTATGTGTGGAAAAGAGGTATTAGCTCTATACGATTTGTGTATTATATACTGTAGTTCATTGTTCCCCGAATTCTCATTAGCTATAGCCATACTTTGTTTAAAATTCTGTATCATGACCACACCTTCACGGGAAGAGGTTGGGAATCTCTGTCATAGATGATCAACTAGACTAACAACGGCGTAAATATCTCTGTTGCCTAATTTGTGACCAAGTTTGGCCATATGGTCACAGGTTGAGAAAACCTGTTCATCTTGATTGTCCGTTGTATTTACTACAGTTTTCATATTTCTTAAGGCTCTATGTAACGTTCCTTGTCACCAGAAAGACCCATCTTGTGGTCGGCCCTGTAGTAAGCAGCTTAGATGCGGGACTCACAACTGCATTAAGCTATGTCATCGCAATCATTGTCAATCAGAGAAAGACGTATGTATACAGAAATGTAATCATGCTAGAAAGCTGTGTGGTCATGCGTGTGGCACCCCTTGTCACGGTAAAACATCCTGTCCACCTACTCTATGCACTGTATGGGTAAGTTATTAACTCCTTTACATATTTATCAAATTCTAATTGTGGCAATCTGTTGTCTAGGTAACTGTCAAGTGCGGATGTGGACGGAAATCTTCCCAGCTGTTGTGTCCACTGGGCAGTGATAACGCAGACATTCAGAAACGTATAAAAGAGAAGGGATTGTCTGGAATAGTGACTGGGATTTTGAGTGGAAAGAAAGTCGACATTGGTAAATTCATGGAACTGAAGAGTATAGGAAATCTAGATTGTGATGAAGAGTGTCAGAAAGATGAATGGAAGAGGTGAGTAATATTATGACGTCATTTTAACGTATAGTGGAACAATAATACGAACATGGTTAACCAGAACCTGACTACTTAAGTTGAAATTGGGAGTAAAACCAAACAGCCAGATTCGGGTTTTTAATACAAATTTTCCTGACAAGAGAAACAAATATTTACACCAAATCAGAATCCTATAAAGGCTATAATTGTTATACAATTGGTATTACTCCGAATAAGGAGAACACAATTCGACCTTCCGTTAGTGTTCTTATTAACGAAGTTACACTGTACTATACCCGTGCCATACAATGGAAACTGCTAAACCGCAGACACCTCTATAATCCGCAGTGTTTCTGATCTGAAATAGCTTCCGACAATGCAAATTCACCTGCATAATCTGACAATTTGCTAAACCGACAAATTTCAAGCCATCGAGTGTCAGTTTATGCAGGTTCCACTGTATTTTAGACCAAGAGGCCTGAAGCCCCATCCATAAATCTCTGAAATACTGGCCATTACATTAGAAAACAAAACTATATCATATTTCTATAATTAGGAGATTAGCAGATGCATTTGGTGTTGATACCAGTTCTCCTATTGACCAAGCTATCCGAGAAATGTACAATCCATTCCTGAAGGAGCAGGTTAAAATTGAGCCAGAGTTCATTAGCCAGTTAGAAGATCAAATGAAGAAACTGATACATTCTGTACAAGCTAGTCAAGCGAAATCTCACCAACATGTATTCAGAGCAATGCGGCCTAATCACAGACGTATTGTACACGAATTAGCTTCTTATTATAATTGTCAGTCATGGTCACAGGACCCTGAACCTCAGAGACAAGTAGTAGTCCTGGCAAATAGGTATGTATGTGTTTGTTGTTAACACCTATTTTAGTGCAGCTCCTATTGATACATGGCTACATTTTGGGGTATGGATTTGCACCTGGGGTGTGAATTTTTCCTAAAGTAACATTTCACACCTTTCTATGTAAATTTTAAATCATGCTAAAGGTGAGGTTTCAGCATGTTGTCAGGGGGAATTGGGTGCATAAAGTCCAATTCTGAGACTTTCAGAGCATGAAACTTACAAATAAACATATGATCCAACAGTTTAACCATCAGATATTAGTTACTAGTTATTAAATATCTATGTTCTTTATTGGTCGTTATGATATATATATATATATATATTTAGGAACTCTATTATCCCCTCTACCAGTCTAACGGATCTTAATAATCCTACCAAGAGACTGAAGAAACCTATATAGTCAGGTATTAGATTGTAGACATTATAATTGCTATACGTATTGGATATTAGTATATTGATGTCGTCAATGAAAGATAATTATAATTCGCTTGTGTTCATTTTATGGTGTATCATCACTTTAATTGTTGTCTAGACGTTTGAGGATTACTATCTGTAAAAATGTGGTTATTATGCGAATTTCGTGGATTCATTACACTTAAACGATCATCATTATAATTTGAGAAATTTCTGTCAAAAATGCATTAGAGCCTTTCGTGTGAAATTCAGTTCAATTATTGTAATATTATTTGTTTATTTTACGGTCATATCTAAACTTCTCAGGCCCTCTGACTGGATCGGAGAGGGCCAAGGCCATATTTTCCCGAAAATGAGTACATATTACCCAAATATTGTGATGATTATTCAATGAAATATTGATTTTGGAGGCCTCTTAGAGCGTGAGGCCTAGGCTAAATGGCCCTCCTGGCCCCCCTCTCAGAGGTCCTGATCGTAATGAATGAGTATAGCCAGTATTTGTCATGAAAGGCCAGGTTTATAGAATAATTATCACAGGAAACCAACGGGCAGAAGGACGCCTTTTTCCAACAGTTAAATAGCTAAATATACCTAGACAATGAATCTTAGTATCACCTCAATGTATATCGTGATCTAATCATCATCACTGGTAAACATTTTCATGTCAATAATACAAAATTACGAATTATTCATTACGCTTCAATTTCTAAAATGGAATCATAAGTGAAACTATAAATACAATTTTTCTAACGTCCAGTAAATAATAATATGAATTATAATAGTAAGTTTGTTAGTTATAAACTTGGAAATGTCCGCAATGAAGATAGATGGATTATTCAGTCTCTACAGTCTACTCTCAGAGATTTAGAGAAAATGTCAAAACGAGCAGGGAAAATAAACTGCCCGACTATTTGCTTAACTTTGTGTGATGATGAACTTCAGACTCAACCCATTTCCAGTCGCAACACCCCCCTGAGTCTCAAAGATTCAGACCGAAGCTCATCGACTCTAAGTAGCTATAAATCCAATTCTTGTTGCAATAATCTTACAGTCCCATCCCATTTATAGTCAGGAATATAATTATTATTGCCTTTGTTGTTAATTAATAAACATACAAATAAACAATTAAAACCATTGCAATACACAACTATCAAATATAGTTTCTCTATAAAAACTGTTCAAAATCTGAACAGAATTTATACCAGCTGATAACTGATTTTCGAGAACATGTTTCAAATCGTTCCCTAGAATTATTATATTTTGTTTACAGAACCTGTTTGTGTTGATGAGATTCTCAAAAAGGAATTTTTCTCCATGAAATATAATAAATAAAGTTCTTTCTTCAACTAATCTTCTTCCTTCCTCGTTTACAAGAATTCTCTCAATTTTGAATCCTTGAATCGCGTTTAATTCCACTTCAGTTAATACAGGGTCAAACACAAGAGCCTTTTCTATTTTTAGCCTGTATTTTATGTGTAGCAGCATTGCGAGTTGGTATTTGGGAGCTTGACAGTATAAATTATCTATTTTCCCCAAAGCATAGCATACAATAGATTTTGGGTTGAGTTCTTTTAATTTATCCACGATCAAGTCTATTTCTTGTATAAACGGACTGTTCATTAGTTCTTGATAGCATTTTTCAACACTGGCTTTTAGTTCTTCTTTACTAAATCCCGCTGCAAGATCATGAGGCGAATAGCCTTTATGCGGGATGAATTTTGCTTTCTTAAGTTTTCGTTTTTTATTTGTGACCAAAGTAAATCCATCTTCCTCCATCAATCTGAGCTAATTAATCTTTACTTGGAAGATTTAATTTGGTTAAAATATATATATGACTGAAAGCAATTCCCCAATTTCCTAATAATATATTACATACTTATACTTGTGCAGCGTATTCTTATATAACATACAGTGGATTCCTTGTTGAGAACCACTTTAATGTATTTACAATGTTGTCTAGCTATAAATCTCTTATTCATGCTGTCCATGGATGTACGTATAAGAGTTCATCTTAATAGTTGATTCATGTATTATCATATATTCAGGTAGTGCGAGGTATTACAGTGTAACCTACACTAATAGGTGCAAGGGACGCCAAAAAATGCTACCCCTTTTGTGGAGGCTCAATTATATGGTTGGACTAGGAATTCACTTTATTTTCGCTGCGTCTCCAAGAAGTTCGTTTCCACAAGCTCCGTCTGTGGAGGTTACACTGTACCATATTTCCCTGTGTTAAGCTAAGGTTCTACATTACTTATAACTATTTTGCATGTATGTATTATGTATAATGAAAATCTGTTCGTTTCTTACAATAACAAAATATTAGCTCCAGTAAATATGGCAACAGCTAATGACTTAATACAAGTTTCTATTCGTACTAATGATGAAGAGTACTCAGATGTCTCTATTGAATGTGAGGTATATTGGAATATTTCTAGAGTCAAATCACAAATTCAAAATATTCATCCAAGGCACTATTCTACAGAAAATCAGGTGAAAAGGGTTGTGAACCACTGCTCTAATATACCAACATACTATTATGTGTATTTTAATTGAATTCTATGCTATTTCAATAATTACTACTTTTGCTGGTTGTTGAATTTCTTCTTTATTTTTCGTTTTTTCTTTGGGATATTAGATTCTGTGTCTATAAAGTCGATGTGGTAGCCTTGCTTCCTCTTTACCTTCTTACCAATTGTTCCGATCAGATTGTCATACCTTGATGAATAGAAATTATTTACAGCAATTTATATCATTAATATGATTTTCATATGATAGTTTTAGTACATACCTATCTGCCATTTCGTTGTCAGAGACAGATTTATCACTCTCTGATAGTTCCCCTGTGTCTCCCCGTTTCATCGCTTCCATCTCCTTCTCCACGTTTACGTTAAAATTCCCAAACGACAAATGTCCGTTTTCTAACAAATCCATACAACCGGCGTAACTTAGAGTCTCCGGAGGTTTTCTCGGCTTCTTGGTATCCGGGGGGGCCAGAGCGTACCAAGCATCAACTGGAGCTATTTTGTTCTCATCTGATTGCTCTTCGTTAACAATTCGCCGTTTCATGAACTTCATGGCCATGACTGTACGAGACAACTGTTTGGGTCCTTTCACTTTTGTACCTTTCTTAAGATATGACGTCATTTGTTAAGTCAAAATCTAATTCAATTACATACACACATATTTCTAATAAGATTCCCTAAACAAAAATATTTTCAAATTGGCGCATTAAAGAACGAGTAGAGCTGGGAATTTCTCAAGATATAATGCTAACAGTAATTGTGTTTAATATATTGAGCAGTACAACTAATCCACTAGTCCCCAACCTGGTGTCCATGGACGACAGCAGGGGTCCATAGGATCTTGAAATTTGGATTGTAGTCAATGGGAGGGGGTCTATAGGTGAAAATGGTTTGGAACCGCTGCGGCGTAATATGTGCGTCCCTTCCTTCATTACGATTATAAACCTTGTCCATTTAAGACAAGGTCCTTAGAATTTCTGTGTCCCATCATTCGCAGTTCGCATTCAGGAAAATATTTGTAACTAATATAATTGAAAAAACTAATGACTTCTAGAATTAAATCAATAATGTTTGTATATCAAATATTTAATAGGATTAATAAAAGAATCAAACCAATCTCTTAGTTCAACTTATTGCAAACTTTCTAATGTGTTAGCCGTAGAGTCAGCTGATCTTCCCATTCACACAGTGAAGCGTATGGTCGTATCACTAAACAAGTCTCTTCTATGACAACAGGATCAGTCCATAGATATGTCCTACCATCACCCATGGTTACCCCATCCTCTGTCCTGTATGGAAACTTCTCAGGTTTATGAGGTGGGGTCGCCCCTAGGGGATTAGACAGGTCTAAATCAGTCTCCTCAACAATTTCAGTTATATGCTCAGTTTGTATTGGAGCTGTTGTGTGAGGAATTTGTTGTATTTCACTAGATGGTTGTGTTTGTTGAGGTATTTTATGTACAGTATGTTTATATGAATTATTATTGGAAACGTTAAAAGATGTTTGTGTGTTGTTGATATGAAGCAGGATTTTTGAGAGTGGAATTGATATTTTAAACGCTGTGTTTGGAGGTTGTGGAGATGGTATTTTATTGTTAAAACTGGTGTACATTTTATTTTTGTGTTTTTGGATGGATGTTGGATGGATTGGTACTGGATTGGAATGTGAGGTTGCTCCCTTAGTGTCCCCGTTGGCAAAAACAGGAGGCTTACGTACCGCCTCCTTTCTCTGTTCCTCCTGTCGATACCATAATCGAACCAAATCTTTGAGTCGTTTTGCTAAAACGGTGTCATTGATCAATTTCCTGATTGTGTTAAAATGATTTCCAATTTCAGTTTTCCGTAAATCCTCTTGCGTCATTTTGTAAGATTCTAAATACTCTAATACCTGAATAAAGACTTTGTAGTTTGAAATATGCCCCGTTTTGAAGTTTACTGAATTTTTTAGAAGAACCATATTTGTGTCGAGACTGCCACTGATAGACATTTAGTTTCACTGCGAGATATTCATACAGTCAAAACTGTAGGAAGCTAGAAGACCTGCACTCATTACAATACAGTGAGATTACACTGGATATTAGAATGTATTGTTGCATAAACATATAGAACAACAGTCACCTCCCGTTATATCGAAGCTTAAGGGACCTCGATAAGAACTTCTATATAACTGATGGAATATATATATATTGATTTGACGGTTTGGGACCATATTTGAACAACTTAAGCATCGATATAAGTGCAGTCAACTCTTGTTATATCGAGCACGGATATATCAAATACCCGGGTACATCGAAGTCTTAAATTGTACAAATATGGTCCCAAACCGTCAAAGTAACATATATTAAACCAGTTACGTTGAAGTAAATATCGCGGTCCCTTGAGCTTTGATATATAGGAAGGTGATTGTAGCAAATTGACACATTTGGCTTCATCCTTATAATTTAATAATCCATTTTACAATTCTCGCATATATTGGCAGTATTGTAAATCAAATATAAATTGGCTTGTAATCCAGGAGATATCTCCAAAAACTGTGCTCATGTAATCTCATCTAACAATTGTAGTACTCACTAAATATTGGTTTGCCATTATACTTATATCCGCGGCCATTTTAGGGTTGCAAAGAATTGGGAAAAGTATAAATAGAGATTTCAGAGCTAAAACGTGGAATATTTCAGCTAAATATTTCAATAAAATCTCCTAATTTCCTCCTAACTACCCCCAACTTACCAATTTTCACTGGTTTGACTTGTATACAACTTTCACACTTTTATGACAACAAATATATAAACAAATGACTTATTAATAAACAATTATCACTTCTAAAAATAATAATAATTGTACTGTTACTTAATACATTTACTATTGCTTAGTGAAATGGTTTTATAAGAATATTCATTCTTTCATAGTATTCTATGGTTTGCATAGAGATTATACTGTATGTCATTTATAATGGGATTTACATCTTCAAAATTGAAGGCTATTTTGTATATTAGGTGGGAATATGCGGATATGGTGTTCATTATGTGTTTATGTCTCGCCACTACAGTCTTTTAAATACTTCACAATATTTATATCCGTAATGTTTGTGAAGTAGATATGCAAAATTGTGAATACTACATGTATAAGGTAGGCTTTTGTTAATACACACATTTGGGTACCGTAACTTTATGCTACTTACATTCTGCTTAATTATTACAGAATTCAGGGAGAATTGATAAAACACAAAAATACATTAGAACTAGTATAAGACATATCCCCTTGGAAAACAAAAATTAGTACATACTAACCGAAGTACTTCTTATCCGTGTATCCTTCTTATGCAATTAATACAAGAATTGATAATCGATTTTGGAGAAAAGTACGTAACACGGAGTATGCGTCTTAAGCCTATTACGAGTAAGTACTAACCGAGTTGTAGTATATGTCGGTTAATTAGGACGAACAGACTAGAGCAACGTGCTCTCAAGTAATTTTAATATATTTCACTTAAATAGGTCATCTACTTTAAAGGAAATCGCTTGGAGGATACAGTCAGTCTCTCAAACATATTTAAACTCAATTCTGATACAACTAATTTCTCTACAGCCAGCTACACCTTATGGCTAGCTGTTGCTTCAGATAACTCTACAATACAGGAATTCTTATCTCTCTCAAAAGAAACTTTACCACCAAACGAAACTCCTAGCCCTAATCTTAACCCTTACTATTCAGCTCTACAATACTACAACTACATTAATACACTACAAAATGATAGTACGCGTTTAAGATTTTCTTACTGACACTTGAATACTTACCACCCTTTAAAGCTTTAATAATTCTCGAAATTTCGATAGTTCCCTGTACAGTCAGGGTTGCTTATTGACATCCCACGGGATCAAAAATCTTGTTCATAATAATGAGACTTCATATTAACGAACTTGATTTAATACAAATCCGATTGGAATGATTTTATTGAGACCACCAACTGAGTTCTTAATAAGAGAATGTTCATATTTCCCGAGATAATCCAGGCATCGCGGGAGCAGAATAGTTTTTTTTGAGTTCTGACCTAAGTTTATTTATGAAAAATTGCCAGTAATGATTCTAAATACTGACACTCTCTAAATCTTAAAAAACTAGTCAAACCGTTACGAAAAATGGCGAAATTCGTTAATTTTTTTCCTGAGTTTCATTAGTACTGTTTATGATAATATTCTCTTTCATAGAACATACACACACTCAAAATGCTCAAAATGCCCCAACTCCCGATGAGAACCAAGAACCCCCACCTAACCCTTTGCCAGCAGATGACAGAGAGGAGTTTGACTTCCTCGGGGGTAGACCTGCAGGAGTTGGACTAGAAGAAGCTCAGGAGCAGAACGCTATCGTAACAGCTATTAATCTCATAGTCCGTCTATCCTTACTACTCTACATAACTTATCAGTTTGCTCCTCAGTATAAATTCTATTTGGTTATTGCATTCAGTGCTCTGACTTTTCTATACCAATTGGGAGTGTTCAGAATTAATAGGGTTAATATACCAAGATTCCAGCAGGTTGATAATGCAATCAGAGATAGAGAGAATAACGGTATTACTGAAAGAAATAATCCACAAAATGAGATTGTTAAGAATAAGAATACTGAAAATACTGAAGTAAAAACAAGAGATACCATTGAACCAGTTATAGATAACAAAGATGAGATATCTGTAGAAACTGGAGAAGATGGTAGTGTTAAAGAAAAAGTTGGTACAAGCATCGTGACGGAGGAGGTCATAGAGAATAACCCAGGCGTGATAAATTCTATCTGTCTACTGCTTAAGAATCTTGTGTTTTCATTTCATCCAGAGCATAATGTACAGCTGTGAAATGTTATTCATTGTATTTATTAATTGCTCATTTATTTCCTGGAATACAGTAATTATTTAAAACATATTATTTGGTATATGGAGCTAAAATAACTAGATACAGCCTTTAATGATTTTTCAATGTATATGACATAATTCGGTCAAACTTTATACATACCATATTTCCCTGATTAAGCCCTGTAGGGTGGTCTCAGGATCTGGCATACCCTGGTCAGGATTTTAAACCCCGGACAAAATCTGTAGAAGGCAGTGGTGGTTAGAGGAGCTAACAGACGCGAGGCCGAGGTGTAGGACATAAATGTTAACCTGTGGCATGCCCTCTTTGTCCCTTAAGACCGCTGCTGAAGCATTTTGCGTGAAAGCCTACAGTAAACACAAAAACAAACAGACAACAAGAGCTATTTATAAATATCTATCATTGAAATCAACAGTCATTACTTATCATTCTAAAGTACTAGAAATCTCAGCTACTCAATACTCTTCCATATTCCAGCTAGTCTTCATCTTATTCAGCAATTTATGTACACAAACAGACACCAGTACAGTGCTCCCTATTAATAGTATAATGGGGAGTATAGGTAACGTCAGTAACAAGAAGGGAACAGTTATTAGGACTATTAGAACAACTTGTGTAACGAATATCCCTCTCCTCACTCGCCTCGTAACTTCATAATCCCCATCAAATAAATGTACTCCCTGTGTGCAGCCTAGCACGCTGAAAGGATCATCATGATGTCCGAATAATGGAATGAATAAGTATTTTTGCTGTCCGCATAGATAGCACCATTTGGTGCGACACCTAGTGCACTCCATGCTAGGACATCCACCGTTCCTCTCAATATATATTCCACAATAGGGACAGGGATAAGCGTTACGCTGTCCACGATTTGTAGTTTGTTTCTTGCTCCAGAATCTTACGAAGTCTTGTGCTTCACTTTTTGCTTCCTTACACGACATTCCATGATGCCATGGTGCGTAACACAAGAAACACCATTCGTGGTTACATCGTATACAAACTGTCATACAATATATCTCTGAATTATTTTTGTTACCTTTCGATCGTTTCATCTTGAAAAGTTCCATCTTTGTTTTAGTCGTTACGAGGTTACATTTGGGACATAATTTTACTGTCGGGTCTTTATTAGCGTTAACCTCCAGGAGGTATTGTCTCTCTCCCATGCTCTCTGTCATCACACGACGCATCGTTTCATCGCTTAGTCTGTTATCACAACGATGACAAGGACATTTTATCATATGATTACCATCACGGAGTTGAGTGTTGATGTGTAGCGTGAGACAGTAGTCACAAACTTTTCCAGAACAGCAAGGTAAGCCCATTGCTTCGTTTGTATAGCAAATAACACAGGACATATTTACTACACACTCAGTCCTATTGAACAATTACTGCAATTTGATATATTAAGCCATTTTCATCTTTTTATAGAAACGTGATGCAATCAGTAATCTATAGGTATATGGCCTGGTTATCAGTGGCGGTGATAGAGATTGTATCGCATATATGTTACCCGCATAATTTAGCCTTAAATGGTAGATACATATTTTCAGGTCATGTCTTTATAGCAATGAAGTTTAAGATTTACAGTCAACTTCCCTTATACCGAAATACCAGCTTATATTGAAGTCTGAAAATGTACAAATATGGTCCCAAACCGTCAAAGTAACTTCATAGCGTATATCGAAGTAATTTTCGTGGTCCAATAAGCTTCGATATATCGGAAAGTTAACTGCATTTCAAAATTCCAGTTGCACATTGTTTGTAATACATGTTTGAGATATTGCCAGCCCGGTGGAGACCCTAAAGGAATGGTGACAAGAACCTATGAAGTGAACTTTCAGTAGTCTGTCACACTATCTATTTCAATGCTATACATAGATGAAAGAATTAATTAGCATTCGATTCTCAAACGAAACAATGACAGGGCTTATCCAACATCGCGGTGTGTTGCATGACTATTGAAAATACAAAATTTCTGAACTCTACTGCTTAAAAACACGGGAGGATTGTCACACCTCACAAACCTGTATTATAATGTCCTGATTATCTTAAGATACGATAATAATAATTTGAGAATATACATTTATTGTACTTTTATATGATTTTCTATATGGACTCGTATTGTGCAATAAATATGACTTAAACTCCATTATGCAATCATGTTTTGTCACAGTTGTATTGTGTCATAATTATATGTAAATATTGAGCAATATAGTTTATTATATAAAATATTAACACATTACAATACACGTGTTTGTTTATGTTTGTTGTTGTTGATGTCTATCTCAGAGAAGTCGAGTGGTTTCTTTCACAGCTTTTCTCTTCAATTTCCTTCCTTCTTTCTGTTTCATTTTAAATTTGATTATTAAAATAAACGCGAATACACTAAGTGCTATAAACACTACTCTCCATATACAAATCACCACGCGAATTTCCAGCATTGAAATCATTTGAATAATAGTAAAGGCTGTTACATGATCCTTTCCGAAGGTCCAACTATCATCAACAGAACTCGAATAGAGCAGTTTTAACCAGCAATTTGGATAGACAATCATTGGTAATACGAACCCTATTAGAAACGCCTGCAACACAGATACCATTATGATAGAGAATACAATGCAAAAAGCGGTGAATAGAGTTCTCAATTTGGGTATGAAATTGCTATCAATTCCTTCCCTATCATCTGCCCCTTTTAGAATAGCCTCTATGCTATTTTTAGCTACACGATAGCCTGTATAGAAATAGTACATTATCAGTACCCAGTCTAATACAGTAGTTATAATGCTGGTTATTATTCCCAATGGAATAGTAAAAGGATTTATCCACAAAATGGCCATGAAAATATCGCGTATGAGTATGTAGACAGCAACGAAGATGAAATGCTTTTGGCTTGGCTTAGTGTTGAAGTATGATTTAGTTGTTATCGGGATTAAAGCAATGCTCCAGTAGTATGCTTGTGCAAATATTGTCATTGGAACGAGCCAAGAGATGTACAACCATTTATAGCCATCTAAATGACCCCACTGACCTGTTTCTATGTGACATCTGGTAGTATTGCTATTGTTATTGCTATTGTTAGTTGGCTTAAGCAGTGACTGCGCTTTGTATGCAGTTATGGCTGTTAATGTTAAATCAGTACATATGCTTGATACTGCGATCAGTAACAATGCGTATTGAACAATACGTTGTCTATGTAGAGCTGTGACGTAATGCAGTCTCAATGATTTCCTATGCTGACTCGGCGTTCCGTTATAGTCCCTCTTGCATAAGAGATGGATGGAGGTTATTATCCAAATGATAGAGCATGTGATTGTGAATGGTAAAGGAGCGAATTCTATCCAAGTTAATACTCGTGAAGCGGATTGGTAGAATTTTTCATAGATAGCTGGTCTTTGATCTTCCATTTTGTATTAACTATCTCTGCATTATATTTCTTGGTATTTATGCTTAATTTCTATTTATCACATTGGCAATTTCTAGACGACTAAAATTAGAATAAAGCGTATAATTGGGAAAATCAATATTATCCAATTCATCAAATGATTATCTTTTATGATATAGTTACATTATGGAGACCTCATGTTAAGAATTGTATCTATGCTTTACTTAAATATTGTACATATAGACTATTGTGACATCAATATCAGATGATTACAATACTTATAGTACGTATTATGGCCACTTTAGCCTTATTAGTAATTACTCCTGAATATGGCATTGCAAATTCACTGCTTCTGGACGGGGCAAAGGGCTTGTTTACCACGAGTTAATTTGGATAATTATCACATACCGTGCGGAGAATTTGCGGGAGCCCTTTTGACAAAATATTAATTCATAGAAATCGGAGATATTGTAATAATCCAGAAAGATAAATTGAAAAAGTTGATTAGTAGTTTTACCATTTCCATTATAGCATGGTGATAAGCTGAATATCATTGTAATACATATTTTCTGTATTTAATTATTTGTAGCTAATTTTAATATGAAACGAAGAGTAGATAAGGCCCACTTCTCAAGAATCCTAAAGCATACAGAATCACATAACAAAGCAATAGAGGAACAGATTATGTGGATACAGAAGAAGAAATTAGAATCCAAAAATAAGAGACGATTTTCTGAAGATTCGATTGAAAATGATTATCCAAGATACTCGAAGAAAATACCAAAAGTTGAAAATGTGAGGACAGAAAAGCAAAATGAAATTTTTGAACCATGTGAACAACCTGTGGGGGTAGATAAATGGGGTCATGGGGGATATTGGGAATTGTATCCAGAATTACAAAAAGATAAAGTTAGAAAAAATTCGAGCAGTGACTCTTCTGAAAAATTAAATAAAGATTCGAAACATAAAGAAAAGTTGAAAAAGACTAAAAAAACTAAAATCAAAAGAAATAAAAAATTAAAGAAACGTCAAAAACTCCAATCAATTAGTTCTGAAAGTGATTTCTAAGCAGATTAATTCAAATTTTCTTGTAAATATGATTCAACTTCCTTCCTGTTACTTATCAGACACAAATATTGTTTTGCAGTGTCTATGTAATTACTTTTTCCAATGATCTTTGCGGTATATTACATTGTCCTATTGAATATTTCATAGACAGTTTTATTTTCAATTATCAAAACAAATTGTGTCTATTAGCCTACTACATACGCACGCAATCATGCTCAATATAAGTAGGGATTCTGCAGAAAATGAAGAACTCTCAAGGAACCATTCTTGCCCAAACATTAGAATAACAGACTCCGAACAATACTTTGATACAAACTTAACGACAAGTGCTAGTATTGACTCCTTTGAAATGTCTGACGCTCTCATATCTCAATCTGAGAATAGCACAATAGGCCTAAATGTATCGCTTAGTCCTACACCCAGTAGGTTAACGCCTTGTCCAACTTGTCCTGAAATGTTGAAATCACCTCTTGCGATTATTTTAGTCGGTCTGCCCGCACACGGTAAGACCTACCTCGCTACACGTCTCTGCGGGTATTTACACTGGATTGGCTGTAAGACTAAAGTCTTTAATTTCGGGGAGTATCGTAGAAAACATGTCGGCAGGCAAACCGCCGAGTTTTTCGATCCAGACAACGAAGTTGCGAAAAGCTTACGTATGGATTTTGTGAGAAAAGCACTAGACGATGCAATGAGTTATATCCATAATGAATCAGGAGAGATTGTAATACTCGACGCGACCAACTCTACTCGAGAAAGGAGAACAATCATTTCAGAATGTTTAGACAAACACGGAGTAGATAAACTATTCATAGAACTAATCTCTGATGACGAAGATATCGTAAAGGAAAATATCAAGAATGTTAAAGTTAACTCAGTAGACTATAAGGACACAGACCCGGACGAGGCATGGAGGGACTTTATGAAACGATTAGAGAACTATAAACGTGCTTACGAGGGTATGTCTGAGGTTCTAGACAAACATCTCGCGTTTATCAAGTTCATAAACATGGGGGAGAGGGTACAGACGAATCGTATACGGGGCACTGTCCATAGTAGGATAGTCTATTTTCTTATGAATCTGAATATTCGTACACAACGAGCTATTTATATCACACGCCATGGGGAGTCCGAATATAACGAAAGCCAAAAGCTAGGAGGCAATGCGCCGTTATCTGAACGCGGGGTGGAGTATTCTGTCAAACTCAAAGAGTTCTTTGACAATATCGACCTTAAAGATGATTTTGAAGTTTGGACTAGTCATATGGTGCGGACTAAACAAACAGCTATACACCTTGAGGATAAATACTGTGTTGTATCATGGACAGCATTGAATGAAATAGATGCTGGGATTGGAGACGGTATGACCTACGAGGAATTCCAAGGACTATACCCAAAAGATTTCGAGCTACGCAAGAAGAATAAATTAAAGTATAGATACCCAATGGGAGAGTCTTACGAAGATGTAGTGATGCGATTAGAACCTCTCATAATGGAGCTGGAGAGAAGAGAAAATGACATTCTTATTATCTGCCATCAGGCCGTCATGCGATGTATTATGGCTTATCTGAGCCACGCGGCACTTGATGACATGCCACATATGAGATGTGACCTACACACTGTTGTCAAAATAGTACCTGGAGCTTATAAGAATACAATTTCTAAGTTCAAAATTGATGCTAACCCAAACAAAACCTAGCTAACCACATTTAGTATTATTATTTATTGGTGTGTAAACTTCATTAATGGATTTCTATATACATATTGCCTCACATATTGATACATCATCTCTTGTATATGTTATTAGTGTTATCAATTATTCATTTATATAAGACTCATGTTTTTGAGGTTCTAGGCTCTTGTCTGAAACTGTTATTCAGTCCCAGGCAGGGTTCATCCGAGCGTATGCGACGAGCTTACAGCCCCCTGAATTTCAGCGAATATAGATCTAGGTGCGTCAAAATTGGAGCAAGACCACCATACTGTAATTATATACATATACTTTAGGCATGCGTTAATTCGAGGGGGTAAATTTTAGGCGTATGGTTCAGAATGCTGGATGAAACCCTGGTACCAGGGGTGCACAGAGAGGCCAATTAGAGCCCCGGGGTAACTTCGAAGAAAACTGTCCCGTATGAGTAATTTCTACCCTTTTTCTCCATATCACATGCTAAATACGCTAGACAGATATCGTGTTAGATAGATTCGAACAATGGACTGGTGGAATTTATTTTACTTCGAATTACCCGAGAGGGGGATAATAGCCCTGCAAGCCTAGCTAATATTCGGGGTAATAGCCCTGCAGGCCCATCTATTATTCGGGGTAATAGCCATGCAGGCCCAGCTATTATTCGGGGTAATAGCCATGCAGGCCTAGCTAATATCCGAGGTAATACGTACATGCAAACTTCTTTCAATAATTACTTTAGAATTTACGTAGTTTGTATAACAATAATTTTATTTCAATTGACCTACAAAGTCACGAATAGTTTAGTTATATAAATAGGCTTTGTATTAGTCGTATTTATTTGGTGGGTTCTCTCCATTTGGCTTCGTTTGGACGACAAAATAGGCAGTTTGGAATCTAAACTTTCCAATAACTAGTTTAGCAGTCACCAATATCATATTGAAATAACCTCATCCCCGATTTGTAAAGTATACATTACTTTTGTGTAGGCTTAGATTCTTGTCAGATGGTTGATTTGTGGATACTTGATCATATGCCTTTATACTATCAACTGTATTCAATTTCAAATCCATTATATGGAAATTCTAATTAGTCCTAGCGTACTTATTTAATACAGAATTCTAAGTAAATTAGCTAAAATTTGAAATTGACATGTCAGAGGCTTGGGATATTTACATTAAAAATAATCTCGTCAATTTGAGCGAAGGACACGTGGATATGGCTGCTGTCATTGGTGTGGAAGACAGTATACGATGGACAACTGATAGACAGGGCCACTGTCTAAAATTGACACCTTCTGAGATTAAAACCATAGTAAACGCTCTGAAGAGTGGTAACATGAATGATTTCTATACATCGGGTCTGCACGTAGGTGAAATGAAATTCAATTTCTTACGAGGTGATGATAAAATGATGATGGCAAAGAAGAAAGAACATGGCGGACTATACATCCAACGTACAAAGCGTACAGTTATAGTCGCACACTATCCGGAAGGAAAACAGCCCGGGACTTGTAATCAGGCCGCGGGGAAGCTCTGTGACTGGATGGAACAGAACGAGTTCTAAAGAATTGGCCGTCGCTTCTCAAAGGCAGATTCTAAACTGAAGTAGGTGTGTGTTTGGTACTTGTATGTATATTATTATTAATATTATTATTAGTATTCTATTGTTGGTATTTTTGTCTGTTATTAAATAAATGCATGGGTTAATGTAGGGTCTTATCGAATTGAAAATGGAAGGCCCTTGTCCATATTGTAAGTTGTACGTAAATGAAACGAGACTGGGAATTCGCTCGATTTATTTTCACTCCGTTTCCAGAAGTTATAATACATACTGATTAGAAGTTCAATCAACGATCCTTATGTCCTTATTATTGAGAGTCGATTGTATACTAGCCTGGTTCCAGTTTACACGAATCCATGGTCCATATTAACACAATTAATACAAACAAGACCTCAAACTATTCGAAGCTATACAACAACTACTATGAAACTAGCTGATATCATTATATTATGCTATTATTATTGACGTATAATTGTTACTATTAATAGCTATAGCGTATATTAAGTTAATCTTATGACAGGAACTTATTTCAGAATGTCGATTATAAAAGGAGAAATGTTCAGAAATTAATATGGTACAGATGCAATGGGCTCTCGTTAATTGACACGGAAACACAGGCGAATACGCTACTATTGCCCTCCAATATGATATACAGTGTAACTTCTGTCAGGAATACCGATAAATGCTAACCCCTTTCCCGTTTATGGTTGTTCATTTGAATTGGACTAGGAATTTGCTCTATTTATTTTCACTCCGTTTCCAGAGGCCCAGTTTGCGGAGGTTACACTATATTAATTCAGTTGTTGACGGCCCTATCCTATAAATTTATTTAATCACGTTATACAATGTAAGCGTATTTATCGTACTTAATCATATTAGAAAAGAGCTATCATTAGTTTATGGATGTTATCAACTCCTTGGTGCGCGTGACCACCGAGGAGTCTGTAGACCCCAGGTTGGGATCTAATCTTTAAGATACATACAAATATGTTTCCGTTGACGATAGACGAGCACTGTTACAGAGTTTATAAGTTAAATTTTTGCCTTTAGTTTCTATAAATAGTAACAATGAACATAGGAGGATTCAATAGTTTGAAATTACAAACAAACTTAAAACTTTGTGTCAGTCGCTATGAGTTATTAATAAAGAAAAAGACAGAACAGTCCCAGCGAGCTAGAAAAGATATCTCCGATCTCCTGAGGGCAGGGAGGTTTGAGAGAGCTAGAATTAAAGTGGAACATGTTATACGAGAAGATTACGTCACAGAAGCTATGGAAATTCTCCAGCAATATTGCGATCTTCTGTTAGCCAGAGCTGGGCTTATAGAAACTATGGGATATTGTGAAGAAGGTCTACTTGAATGTGTTAATACAATCATATGGGCTACACCAAGAGTACAGCATGATATCCAAGAATCAGTGGAAGTAGAAAAACAGCTGGGTAAGAAATTTGGAAAGGCGTTTTTGGAACAGGCTCATGCGAATAGGACTAATATCGTGAATGAGAAAGTATCACACCGTCTCGGAGTAACACCCCCCTCTCCTGTCTTGATTGAGCGGTACTTGGAAGAGATTGCTAAGAACTACGGGTTAAGTTATCAAGCAGACTCTAAAGTCATTTTAGCTGAGAATATTCCAGAACCAATTACTGATAAACTAGCTCACACCCTTCAGAGTGAGATTAGCACTCAGACTGTTCAATCAGGGGGTGCGTCATTTCAAACTCCTGCGGCCCCTGCTCCTCCCACTACGGAGCACAAAGATATAGGGACAGGTGGGAAAGAGGATGATGATGAGTTAGACGATCTGTTAGATCGCTTCAATGCTCTGAAGAAAAAGAATTAATTTTCATATTTGAGAGAATGGAAATACTTTATTACTGCTTTCATACAATTTCATATTTAGTTATTCAGCTTGTTTGTTATATTTATACCAATCTGTCAAATGAGAAATTTATAGAATTTGTGTCTTGTATCAGCGGTTCCCATCCTGAGATACATGGACCCCTTGGGGTCCACGGGTGAAAAGGGAACCGTTGGTCTCTATAATGGGTTGATCAGGATTTAATACAAACCAGGAATTTGTAAGAATAGTGATGGCTAAATATAGCCATATTAAACCACCCAGGCACAGAGAATGCTCTGAACAGGTGTTTCGCTAATGCACCATCAGGCCAGATCCATCCAGGATTGAGCAAAGGGAGAGCGGTTAAACTTGAGAGTGTCTGGAGTAATAGTTATATGTGTTTACAGTGGAACATCATAAATACGAGCACCAACGGACGGTCAAAATTTGTTAGCCGTATCCAGAGTTCGTATTAACCGGAGCACCCCATGCTCAGAGCGTTAATTATAGTGTCCGTATTCCGGACGGGCTGAAGTGTCAGTATAAATGTACGAATGAGTCTTTGATTGAAATTATTATCCATTGTTTTGTCCCGTGCATGACAAAGCTTATAGTAAGTTCCAATTCCTTAATTTATTATACACCTGTCAGAATAAGTTTGATTAAAACATTGAAGCAATAACTATAATTATAAAATATTCAGATTGTTAGGAGAGAACTGTTGGTCTTCTTCGGATAGTAGAGTATGAATAAACACAGCTGGAGGAGTGCTAGTATAGCGCCCAGTCCATTGGGTATCTATAATAGAAAAATCGATAACTAATATACATACTGAAGGCTGTTAGGATTACACACTCAATATCTAAACATATCCGTCTATTAATTTAGAGATACGTTTGGGATAACTGAATGAATGTAAACGTTCTACAGTTCGAGTTATTATGGTAAGTGATCATGGTAGAACTTCCTCAAACACCTCTGTAGCCCATATAATCCTCATCACAGATTTTTAAATATACAATTACAATAGATATAATATTGAGTAACTAGAAATCTCAGAGTGAGGAGGCAATTGCCTTCCCTGCCTCAATGCTAGCTAAACCCCTGTTATAGATAAGCAACCTCTGAGAAGTGGACAACATCCTTCGTCCTTACCCCCTTATTCCACTGTATTCCAATGCTCTGTTACGTAATTATTTTCAACGGTATCTAATTTTTGTTTAAATATTACATCCGAAATATAATTATCCATAATAGCACACGAATATATAATTACAGATATCCTATTCCTAATCAAACTAATCAAACTAATCAAACTAATCAGCTGAATAATTATAAAGGAAAACAGTCAGTATTGGCACACTCAGAGGGTATTCCTTTTAGAGTACTGTTAACCAAATTAGGTACATAAGCAGTGTACAACATAGCCCGCATTGATATACGGTAAAAGTATTTCATCTCAATAGCCGCGATATTCGGTGATGCAGTTGGGATACACATTTCCTCTCCGAATTCAACATCTAAAAAGCAAGATAGACCCGTGGTGCCTGTAGGTGATGTGACATTTACAGCGGACGCTACCCACGACCAATACGGGACATACGGAAAGAGATAGCAGATGCAAAATGGATCACCGTTAAGACCTGGAAGAACCTCGTAGAACTTACCTGTCGTTCTGATTTGCTTGAAATACCCTCCGGTTGGATATTGATGATGCCCTGATGGTATTTCAACGACTGTGTTTTATATTTGATTGACATGGTCCTGTGTGGACCAAGCGCGGATAGTTGGGAGAAATGGATCAGTAGTTTGTATGGTTATTGTAGCCATGAATGTCTCTGACATATCTGGTCTTGGACCATAATTGAGCTTCAAGTCCGAGTGTATGTACGCCCAATCATATTTTAGGCTCTAACTAACATAGGTTAATTAGAATGCAAAAAAATGGTTCCTTATCTCCCCAAATTATTAAAATGCCAATTGATTAAACGTGTAACTATGTTTGTGAATTGAAATTTACCTAGCAAGTAGCTAGCCACTATTTTGAGTCCAAACTATCTGTCTAGAGATTCGACCCAACTTAAGTTAGCTTCAGGGAATTATTGATAATTAATAGTATCATATATCACACGTGATTTGTAGACTAGGTATAGCTAGATGATATTTATACGAACGATTAAGAAGTTAACTCAAAATCTACAGAATGAAATATTTAGTAATTCTCTTCGCATTAATTGTAAGCATTTCAGGACAAGATCTATCTTGTAAAGCAACTGGTTTAGACAGCTTTGTTCTGAATACCACTTTCTTTGGATCTTCCTTTAATAAGCAAGAAGCAAATGAATATTACTCATTAATCGGTATTATGACCGAAGCAACAGACTACATATCTGATAATCCCCAATCAAGCATGAAATTTGTTAATTCTACAATCAGAGTTAATAAAGGTTTAACTGGGGAAGAGGTATTGGAGGGTTGGTTCTGGAGTTTAACAAAGTACGGCAAGCAGTACAGATTACAGAAAGTGCATGGACAATTAGGAAATTGTTCAAGTGTTCCTGCAGGACAAATTCTACCAACTTCAAAAGTACTCAAAAGGTTATTCACCATATATCCAGAACCAGGGGTAGAACCGAAACCTGGAAGTAATAGCATTTGTCAAGGACTAATTGGACAACCGACACCCAATACAATAATGAATATAGTCTGGAATGGTAGTGAAAAGCAAGGACTTAAGGATTTCTCTACACTCGCATCTAGCTCGAGCATTCACCATAACGTAACAAGTCTTGTAGAATTAGAAATACCAAGGGATAAACATTATTTTGACAATCCATGTGAACACGCTACAGCCTCCAATGTTCAGAATGAGAAGTACTCAGAACTGATTGAAGAGATTTACAAGTTGATGGGTATTTGGAATTAATGAATTAATAGCGAGAGAACTTAGTTTGGTAAATAAGACATTCAAATCGAGTATGTCAGATTAGATTTATAGTTTGTTGTTGTAAATATTACTTAGTTCCCTTCTTTAACTAATTTATAATACAGACAACTGTTCTATCGAAGCTCAAGGGACCGCGATAATTATTTCGATATGACCGATTGAATTTTTGTTACTTTGACGGTGTGGGGAGCATAATTGGGCAATTTCAAACTTCGGGTATTCGATAAAACCGGTTTTTAATGAGATTAATTTGATCTATCAGAGACAGGAATTATTTATGTAACCAAATCTCTGTCGAAAGTATACAAAATCTCTCAACAGCTAGTCAGGAGTAGAAAATATATTAAATAAATACCTCAACAGTGCTGTCTCCTAACATCATTCCATAAACTGTCCATAGAGATGAACAACCTAGACTGGTAACTGTTAAGGTGAATGACATTCCTTCTGTGGTCTTATTCTGTATTACTCTGTACTGTTAAAGTCAGATATAACAAACAATAATCTGAAATTCAGATTTTTCGGGAATATTAAGTATCAAACTGCCGAATGTAGTTTTGACAAAATAGTTTCTATATTTTATTACATAACCATGGATAGCGGATTTATTTATTTTATATTATATACAAATCCCCTCCAATAAAGCGAGGAGTGCCTCAAGATAGCTAGGAAGAACATCCAAGCATATAAATTAAACCCATTGTCCATGGTTAATAACTAATAAGCATATAGGGACCATTTGCCAAACCAGCAAAATATTGTGATAATTGACGAAAATAACCTTCCGGGATCATTTAGTGGTACCAACGTGCCAACAAACGGAATTGCCACGATTTTCGGTAGGTTAGATACAAACATTCCATATCCCAGCAATGCAATACAACTTACTGCAGAAACTAATGGAGATCCAAACATCATAACAGTAGAAGCAAAGCAGTATAGAGAAGATACCTGCTTCCTGTGATCAGCATCTTGTATGTAGTACAGAGCAAACCAAATCTTAGCTATTAACATTATCAGTCCAAAACCAACCACTAATATGAACCATGTCTATAGGAGAAGTTTGATGTGATTAGGAAACGATGTGACAACAGGTAAGGACTATAATTATTCAAAATAGCTAGTTTCTGATCACACAATTCTACATGATTCTTATATTAATATTAATTGTAAATTACTGTACTAACCTTTTGTGTTCCGAGTGCATATTGAAAATAGAATATAAGATATGAGCCTGATAATACTGCTCCAATTATATTGACGCCAATGATGAAGTTATCTCCTACTAGTCTACCGTATAACAGCCATAACGAACAACTAGATGAGAGTAAACAAGTAACAACAAACAAACAAACAAACAAATAACTCACTTTAAAAATATTGCTAAAAAGGGAAAAAAACTAATATTATCTACACCATATTTCTGTCTTATCTCTTGACACACTTCACTAAACAATAAACAATAACAATAATAATAATAATAGGTGTCAAAATGTGATTAACAGTTACTCACATTCCTGATAAAAACACAGCTACTGTGAATACTATAGCAAGAGTTCCAACAAAATTTACAAAAGTTAAACTCTGAGCTAAATCCATTTGAAAATCAAATCTTGAAATAGCATTAGAATAAATAAATATAATTCTTATGAGTATATACAAATGCTGTATTCGTGTATGCAGCAGCCATAAAGAGCTGTCCGGCAGATGCATTGGAAATTTTCTTTTCAGTATAATTGCTCATTATTTGCACCACAAAAGTGAAGTTGTAATCGCAATGCGGTTTATATGATTACTTTGCTATTATTCCTGTTATTTGTATCCAATTTTGGAAAACAAAATTACAAAATTACAAACAGTGCCGACAGCATTTCTGCATAATATATATTAATTGAATATTTCTAAGACGCACAATAAACATAACACAGAGAAAAATACTAAAATTATCCAAGCACCAAGTTCAATACTGTCGACACAGCAAAAATACGAAATTACTCAACACTCTAAATTCAGACCTATAGGTTATCAGGGCTCGTGAAGCGTAGTAGTCTGTCTCAGCTCTTCTAGTGTAGAGAATTGTCCAATTTTCATTTTGTTCGCATAATGGGATACTTTTGGATCAGAATTTAGTCCAACAACCGCAACAAGCTTCCCCTCTCTCAAATAATATCCCACAAACTTTAGGTCAGCGATTGAACCTTCAAAAACGAATTTATCATATCCCCTCGAGTATCCACAGTAGCGTACACTTTTCCCAAACAGGACAGTCCAGAAAAAGGGGACTGTATCAACTGGTGTTTGTCTTTTGAGGATATTCATAGCGGCTACACGTCCGTGATTAAGTGCAATCTGCCAATGTTCAATACGTACAGATTCCCCGTAACCAAATGGACTAGGAAACATAGCAATATCTCCAGCAGCAAATATGTCTGGCTTAACCGCGAGGAATTCATTTGTAGATATAGATCCATCTTTATTAAGATTTATACCAGAACCAATCAGGAAATCAGTACTCGGTCTGACGCCTACTGCTACCACTGCCATGTCACAGGGGATCACTCTACCCTCAGAGAGTTTCACACCTTTGATCTCTCCCCCCTCTCCTATGTATTCTTCTACTCTCACACCTAACTCGAACTTAACACCTTGCTGTGCAGAGAATTCCTTAAGTCCCATTCCTACTTCCTTTCCCAGTACAGGGAATGGAAAAGGTGCGTATTCAATGCAAGTGACTGATTTAGCTATTTTAACAAGACAAGATCCTACCTCCATACCAATGAAAGAAGCACCAATGATCGCTACGGTCTTGTCTTTAGCGGCAGAGAATATAGCATTTCCCTCATCCATGGTTCGCAGCGTGTACAAACCTTTGAGGTCTTTGCCAGGGATTGGAAGTGTCCGACATTCAGTTCCAGTTGCTAGAAGCAGCTGATCGTATTTCTGTCTGGATCCATCTTTGAACCCGGCTTCTTTCTTGTCAATATCAATACTTGTAGCTTCTTTACCCAGCATAACTTGGATCCCGTTATCTATATAAAACTCTTCCTTTCTTAGAGAAATACTTTCAGGTTTCGTCTCCATAGCTTTTGAACCTTTAGGACGATCGTACGGTAGAAACTTTTCCTTACATGCCATGACAATCTTCCCGTCATATCCCTCTTGACGTAGTGTCTCAGCACAAACAGTAGAAGCAGGCCCGCCTCCGACCAGAAGGACGACATTATTATTTTTCTCTGAATATTTTACCATTCCTTTCGTGCGTTTTTTCTGAGTTAAATCTGATACTTTAGCTCGTACTCTTATTTTACCATTAGCGACAGTAGCATCATACTTCTTAAGACTGTCCAGGCCGGGGAAATCTTCAATATCTCCTGTGATTGTATTGAAACATGCCCCATGCCAAGGACACCGAATAGTATTACCAATCTTATCACCGTTTATAAGCGGGGCTCCGTAATGAGTACATGCATTTGCCAATGCAGAGATTATCCCTTCATTGTTCACGAGCAGAACTTTATAACCGTCCTGCAGCTCCACTTGTTTCATGACCCCAGGGGGCAGATCAGTGAGATTAAGTACCTCTTGGTCAATAACTGTTGTATCCATCTGGGAGGGGTCTGATACCTTAGAAGCCATTCTGGTATATTGGAATGTTAATCGGTTTGGTAAGTTTATTGCGTACGAGTGGTTATGGAAAAGTTTTGGTAAGTAAACAAGTTTAAGCGAATATATTCTCATAAATTGCATTACGCAATCTGTCTACGATAACAAACCACTGATTACATTTGCAATGATTAGTATTTTGTAATTTACTAGATGGAATATTTCCCAAATTTAGTCAATGGTAGCTTACTTGAATTGGAGATAGTAAACTCCCGATAAATCGAATATCCGCTTATATCCAAGTCTAAAATTGTTTTAATATTGTCCCAAACCGTTAATGCGTACCATACAGCAACCCTCATTCTTTCGATGCTCAAGGGACCACGATAATTACTTCGATATAGCCTATGATTTTGGTGTTATCTTGACGGTTTTTGTACAATATGTATACAATTTCAGACTTTGATATAAGCGGGCTTTTCGATATAACAGAAGTTGACTGTACATAAGTGACATTGGTTATATCAAAGAATTTCGCGGTCTCTAGAGCTTCAATATATAAACGAGAGTTATCTGTAATTATAAATTTAATATTTTTGAAATTTACCCTTACAAAAGGAAAATATCTGTAATCTCACATTACAATACACAAGCTAGGTAACTACAGAATCGATTATAGAATCGAATTGTGTAAAATCAATACAAACTCTGACAGAAAGTTATAAATGTACATCTTAAAACCACAGTAAGTGAGTAGGGTGGTTAACATATGTAGGAACAACTGGCCTGTTGTCCGCTGGAATCCTCTAAGTCTGGCATAGTGAGGGGAGCATATTTATCTTTAACAGCTGTGATTAGAGTAGGTGTTTGTAGGATTTTACGTACAAGCTCTTCAAAGGCTACTTGAACATGTTCATTCAGTTTCGCACTAAATTACATACAATATACTCACAAAACACTTTTTCAAATTTCCCTCGAAGAACATATAATATTTTTGGCTAGCATACTAACCTTGTCTCAATAAACAGCATAGAGTGTCTTCTAGCAAATTGCAGGCCCTGTTCTCTCGTAATAGCCTTCTCCGCCTATAGAGTATACCAATATAACTGCTTTTTGTTTCAATAAACAGTTGCATACCTTTCTGTCAGTCTTGTTGCCAACCAACATCGTTACACCATCTGGATTAGTACAATACGTTCCCATCTCGTTGTACCACGTCTGTAGACTGTTAAATGACTCTACGCAAGTTGTGTCGTAAACTTGAATAGAACAACAAGTAAACAATCATAAGATATACCGAAAAGGTGTGAATATATGAGTAATTACTCACCAATTATAACACCATGTGCTCCCCTGTAGTATGAGGGCGTTAAAGTTCTGAACCTTTCCTGACCAGCAGTGTCCTATTACAAAATTATACTTAATTTCTTGTATTACATCTATGCTTTCATAAACTGTGTTGTAAGCAATATAGTTGACAAAATATTTCTACTAAACTATATTACAAAACATTTAAAGGGATTGAGCTGAAAGTAACCATAAAAGACCAGTAATCACGATTGCACAGAGTTGTGGTTCATGTCTTTTGGATCATAAGTAATATTTAATAGTTGTATTGTTGATGTAAACAAAACAAATAAATATACGTCATTTTTCTCCTGGTTGTGACTATAAAAACTGGTGCAGTATTGATTTAATAAATATTACAATGTCGAGTAGTCACGTGAGATTATCCGGGTTTATTACAGACTTCGCTATGTGGGGCTACACTCCTCTCTTTATTGTTGTATTATTGGGTTGGGTCGTTTATTGTGTTTCACAAATAAAGAAGTCATACCATACATGGAGATATCAACTACACAGCAGTAATACAATAGGATACATTAATAGCAAGACTGCTCTAATAAGGAATATATTGCTGCTATCAATCGTATTAGTTGAGGTAGGGAATAGCCTTACCGTGTTCACAATACAGAACCTGTTCGCAACTGTTTGGAAGTCTAATAAGGCTAATTTGACGATTGCCCCGAACTGTGAATTGGATAAAAATAGTTGGTTGTATGATTTTGAAAAGGTGAGCTATGTGAATTGGCTTTTAGAAGGTTTAAGACAGACATTATACATATTTGAGCTCATTTTGATACGATTGACTGTTCTACACCTAAAAGCTGCATTTATGAAAGAGAAATTACGTCAAAAACAAATATTTTCTAAACTATTTCTATGCATTACGTTACCCATCGTATTAATACTTTGCTCCTTCAGTCAATCATTTGCAATAGGATTTGGATTCTCGCTTTTCATCATACAATTCTTAATAGTACACTGTTTGAGAGATTTTAAGAGACTCTTCATGCTGATTACATGGCAAATTAAAGATTTTGAATACTCAAATGAACACGATTTCCCTCTAAAATACCATAAAAAGTGCATCCAAATGAGAAAAGCACAGTTAGTGTTATCCGTTTTCTTCCAAGCATACATACTAAGTTGTTTCCTATACTTCACTATAGTTCTAGTATTACAAACATTTTTACTAAACAGCTGTTGGATAAACTATAATTTCAATTTACAAATCTCTAATCTTGAATTTGATAAAGAGATCTTCTACAAAGCTTGCTATATAGTGTGGATGATTAGAACAGTTACTGGATTACTGGTGATTGGGTATTTGAGTGTGTTGAGTGTTTTGTATTTCTGTTCGATCGTTTATGACAGAATTTTGATAGAAATTAGAACTTCTAAAGTGTGTAGATGTCTGTACAAACCTCAACTCAAACAACCTTTACTTGTATAATTATTATTACTATACGAATTATTAAATTCAATTGTTGCTTGTATGTATGTTTGTACCCAAACTTCACATCTTAAACTTCATCATATGTAAGTTTAATGTTGTTTTTATGAATATAAAGTAAACAAATAATTAAAATCTTAGAATTATCATAATAGACTTGCTCTCAATGGATATTTATGAATAAAATATTTGTATATATTCTTAAAGGAAAATTAGCATATTATAATGTAAGTAATATTAATAACGAACAGCATAGCATTGAAATTATTGTAACAACTTTTCCTTCAAATCATTTACTTCAATTTCTCTTGTTTTGCTTAGTTTTTTGAACACAGAATGCATAATTGGTATTATTAACATTCCGGTATTAAAACAAATAAATCCGAAGAAGTAGCACCCTGACATGATATCCCGGAAGAGTATTAGGTAATCAGCTGATAGCTCTAAGTTATCTATCGTATGCGAGGTGAGTTGGAAATTGAGAGGTATTCCATACACATGCTTGAACCAACACGGATTAATCAGTATTGAATATATGAATACATTGAAAATGATGTATATGGATTGAGAGAATAAATCAAGACCCAGTAAGAATAGGATTAGACTAACTACTGTTCCGTATTTTCTGATTGTCCGCTTGTCGTGAGAGAGTTTAATCATATAATATTCCTTTTCAAAACTGTTCTCAACATTTAAGATTGATCCATTTCGGATTTCTTCCAAAACTCGACCAAAACGTCTCACTTCTATTATAACAGCTATATACAGCATGACAACGAAAAGGCAGTATAGAATGTTACCAAACACAACAGTTTGAAGCACAACTGACAGAATGAAATTTATAAGGACAGACAACGTCAGGATGATTATTGGAAAAACGTATCTGATTTGGTTCAGAGATTTCCGATATACTTTCGTCAAAATATGAAACAACCACAAAAAGAGGGAAATTGCTAGAATCGTGAAGCAGCACCAAAGGGCATGAAATATCCGGTAAGCGATTGGAAATTGGTAGAGTCTATATAGCCAGCCGACTGGCAGCAATTCACATGAGTTAGAGAGACGAAAGGGTGTGAAGCCTGTTATGGGATAGGCTCTCACAACTTCTCCTGCCGAAAACCCGAACATTTCGCTAAATAGCTCGCAAGTAAAACATCCTATTACAAAACTGTATTTTAAAATATCTACCTTTACTCTATACTGTTCCTCATAATCATTAGAACCTGGAAAATTCGACTTTGCAATCTTGAAATAGCGAACGATTTGAATCACCAGCAATTTGAATAAATACGTGATCCATATGAAAATAACGAAAATGTTAATTGTCAATAAAATACGTAGCAAGACACTTGTGAAATGATAGTTAGAGATTACAGGGAAATGGTGTGTAGAATTAGAATCCATTGTTGATCAAATTTCTTATATAACAGATTGTGTTACATACATCTATTTAAATAAGTTTCAAGGTTGTAAGCCTAAAGTATAAATCAAAGGGACAAATCACATTTAAATTTCCCTAGAAAATCTTTCTAACCTTATAAATAGGAAAAGTATGAGGTTAAAATGCTGGAATAGTTCATACAAATTGCAAATAACAATTGTAATACATAACTTCACACCTTTGTTAATATCTGAATTGTATAAATAATATATTTGATAATGTTTTGTATAAATTTTCATAATTATGTAATATAGATTACACATAATCTGTAATCATAGAATATACCTGTAAGGCAATAGTATATTTCCCAATTGAATAAGTCTTAAGATGCTATCACGTTAATTGTGGATATATTACTTATTAGTTTACATATCAATTACCTGTATAACAAACACGGATATAGAAATGAGCGCGTATATCTAATTAGAAAATAGGTAAAATGGTCCATTGGCTGTATTAGAATCAAAATGTGATATTTGAGTTTTGAGACATAATGCAAATTCTGAAAGTATACACATGTCACTGAACTTCAATCAGGTTTAGAAAACCTGATTGAAGTCGAGGCGCATACTGAATTAATTGAAAGACTGGTAAACTTGAAATTCAGCATGTATGTACGCGGAATGATAAGGCTAAGAATAACTCGCAATACTAAGCGATTTCTCTCAATCTTTCTGAGAAAGGTGACAAATGTTTTGGGTAAATTGAATGTACAAGTGTTCGCAAGCCGCAAAGCTCAAAAATGCGAAATGTGCTTAGTAAAAATATATTAAATTGTTAAATGAGGATAATTGTTAGAGCTTTGGAGATAATGCGCTCCTTAGGATCTTAATTAAATAATTCTATTAACCGATTACGGGAGAAGTGTTACATTTGTAATGAAAAGGAGCACCACTTCGTTTTAACCAATTCCCGCACCAAAAACGAGATTTTAGCACCTTTTCGACGTCCTAAAATCACACAATTTCCCAGAAGTATTCGGTAAATAATAGAATTACAATTTGGAATAAATTGGCGACAAAGTGCACAATCAAGGCCGTAAGATTTCAACACACAGAATTATAATATAGGAATTTACAGTTAACTCAGTTTGCTTAACAATCATTGAAAGAAACTATGTTAGACAATTATTGCTGTGAATGACTCAGAAATAATCAAAATATTAGATTATTCTACTTACGAAGGGATATAATATCACAAATAATCATATTGTAAGGAAAGGTATTTAAGAATTCTTATCAAAGATGAATAGCAGGTAGATTTAGGTAATCACACTACCATAAAAGTAGAAATGAGCTTCACAAAATCAGAAAAATTATCAAATTCTTTTCCCCGATAAATTGCATTACACAGATGACAGGTAATCTAAAGAATAGTATAAAAATATTCAAAACTATTCATTGGAAATAAAAATGATTCTTCTTGTTGTTTACAAAGCATTTAGTTACGTAACTATAAGCATATTTTGCTTGTTTTTGTTGATTTCCGTTTCTTGGATCATACATTTCTTCCTTAAATTAAAGACAACATTAACTGATATCAATAATATAAAGCAAAGGCCAAGTGATGCTGAGAGCGAAGTGAGACTTTTGAACTACAAAAACCGATTTTTCAAAAGTATATTATTTTCCTTTTACCTCCTAATAGAAAGCCTATGTGTAGTGAGCATGATTACGGAACTCTCGTTTAACCTCGCTCATTCTAAAAATAACACAATCTACGTTAATAACTGCAGTTTATACGGGGGCAGTTATCTACATTTGAGATATGAGAAGGTATTCGCATCAGCTATGGCAGTTAGAAAGGGGTTGGTGGTATACGTGACTTTGCTGTTTTTATTGATATTATTGTATTTCAATAATGTTTACAAGTTCAAAGAAAGGTTTGCTTACAGCGCAAAACAGGTGTTATGGTTGTTTGTAACATTCCTACCTGCTCTTCTCGTTGCCATAACAACATTCTTACCCTGGACAATTCTAATCGATTGGATCTTGAACTCGATTGTGTTAATTGTAGCGTTTTTTGCAGGCGTGCATTACGCTAAGAAATTGAACGTACAATTAAAAATGAGGCAACAGGATCTAGAGCATGCGGATGGAATAGACGTTGTCGATTTGAGGACACATTCACAGCAAATACGACAATACAGATTATTCATAAAGCCGATTTTCATAATAGGCCAATATCTGTTAATATCGAAAATAATCGATGAGCTTGTTAAAGAATTTGTCGGTACTATTCTTCTAAATAACTGCTGGGTCGAGAAGACGTTCAGAATACAATTCCCATTGAATATAAGCTCAAAAGCTGAGGATATATACTCAATACTTCAACTAGTTGTTACCACAAACTTGACAGTAGCAATTTGCCTGTTAATGATTACACTGATAATTATGAATATGTTATTAATCTGTAATAAGATTAATTCTAAGAGGAGAGTGTATAGAACACATTTCAAATCCTCAACACCTCTGCTCGGGAATTATAGAGGAATTGTATAAATTATCTTTTCTGAATTAATAGTTGTAATTCTCAATTTTGTCTTTGTCTGTGTCGAGGAAAGGTTATGGTATGCTTGTTTGAATTCGGAATTCAAAATTAGTAAGGATATGTAATCAATGAAATACAATCCATATGTAAGTTTATTTGTTGATTTCAAGGATAGAATCACATTTTGCGGTGTGCTGCTTGCAAACACTTCGTATTACCGAAGGAACATTCAAGTATTGTCCATGGTATATAGTTAAACTTTTGATCTCATTATTCTCATAGGATTAGTCGTATTGAAAACCTTTGAGAATGTAAAGTTATCTTAGCTAATATTAGATATTAGGAGGTAATCAATAGCTAGCAAATTAATTGCTGGTTTAAAGATTGTAAGTAGGTAGATAATTCATTGACGACGTCGCAAAGAATTACAAAGAGAAAGGTTATAAATACATAAATTTGCAATTTCTGTATTTTGAATTACAATGGGTGTATTAGCGCATATACTGCATTACAGTTATGTTATAGAAATTGGAATGCAAATGATTGCAGGACCGATGGTAATTCTAATTTCGCTAATTTGGTTGTCATACTTTATAAAACAAGCGAAGAATAATTACAAACAATGGAGAGTGAATATTTACGAGGGACACGAAGGTCTGAAACGAAAAGTATTTTTTCACAAAAGTGCGTTGATTTCTACCCTACTAATAGCTGATATGATTATGTGTGTCGCCTCTTTCGCAGAGTCTGCAACTTATTTAATCAGTTCCAGTAACCTAACAATTGACTTGAAAACTGAAAATTGCAAAATTAGAAACGAAACTTGGCTCGCTTCAATCGTATTCGAAAGAGAGCATTCGTCTTCATATTTTGAGGGAATTTGGCAGAGCGCTGTCTTGGCAGAATTTTGTATTTTCATTTCAATTCTAAGATACTTTACATGTATCTACACACAGTCGCTAGCTAGTTACAAGAAAAAACGTGACTATTCGCTCAAGAAAGAAAAGATGACATTCCTTGTAATTATGGTGCCACAAACTTTATTGTTATTATGTTTTGACACCTCTCCTGACATGATTATGACTGGCCAGTTAATATTTGGGATACTAGCTCTCATTTATTGGTGGCTAACTTTAAAATATGCTATGGAACTCTACAAAAAACTAAAATGGTATCAAGCAGACATGAAAGATGAACTCGACACTATACAGAAAAATAATGACGTATACAACTTCAAATTATACAAATCAGCCATAATTATTCTATTGCTCGTTAGTTTTCTGTTTATTTTCGCAGAATTTGCTTACATAGTTTGTAATGTATGGATTGGCACTATAGTCCTCAATAATTGTTGGTTCATTCGCCATTTCCCGATAGAGACAAAGATATCAATCAGCCATGAAGCAGAGAATTACTACAGATACGTAACGTTTACTTGTATTATATTAAGGGATATGACAGCGATAGTATTCTTGATTTCAGTTCTAGTTCTGAATGCCTATTTTGTAGTAACAGAACATGTCAGGAGAAGGAGGTTAGATAAATTCATACGGATGAGACTGTGTACTGAAAATTTGAAAAAACCGCTCCTAGCTTGAGTAGTACATTTTGTGAAAATTTTGTTGTTATTGATGATCATTATTAAATTGTGTTGTTTATGGCTTATCAGTGGTACCATTGGGGTAACATAATAGTAACTATGGCAACAAGGCAATTCATATGCAGTAAGGTAAATAGGTGGACTACTTCAACCTACCATAAGGACAGCCACACTCATGATTTGTAGCAAAGATTACTTACATATTGGGTCTAAATTTCGTTTAGAAGGCTATTTTCCAGGTATATAGTACATACAATCAACATCCGTTAAAACTCGAACGAATATTAACTTCCCTTCGTTGTACTTTTAGTACTTATCGCATCCATTAACTAGAACCAATACCTTTAAGCCTATTTGGTGCTAGGTACATGTACCAATATAGAGGGCTGTGTAAACAATAAGCATTCCCTAATCTATCATATACAAAACTATAATTCCCAAAAGTATTACTTTGCAGTTCAATGTACTATTAGGTAATGTGGAATACAAAATAGTTGGTTTCAGCTTACGATTACTAAGAAAGATTATTCTGCTAACAGAAATATTGTCTCTTTTGGTAACAATATGCATAAATATAACTATCAAATGTATAAAAAACATTTGTGTTAATAACTACAGGAATAGAGTATGAATCAAAGTCATGTCTTTCATGACGTACTCCTTTATGGAACTGGGTTTCCGCTGGGAGTAACTGCATTTCTGGTCTTCGCGGTTAGTTTAGGATGGCTCATTTATATGTCTGGGAAGGTTAAAATGTCATATCGTTCATGGATATTCTACAAAGATTACTACAAGTATAACAGTGAGTATTTTGATGTGATAATGTCTCATAGAAACACATACTTCAAGAATGTACTTATTTTCTTGTTTTTAATTGTTGACGTGTTGATGTTGTTGTTTGTCTTTATTGACGGAATCATAGCTGAAACCGAAAAGTCCTATCTGCATCCGAACGATACGTTATCGCAGAAATGTCGAATCCAAGAATCTACCTGGCTTAGCTTTAAGTTAAACCATAATCACCCTGAAGTTTCTATCATTGAATCTCTATGGCAAGTCTTAGCAGTTACCGAAATGACCATCTTCAATATGATATACCTCGTACTTATACAGACATACAGCCATGAACCTCAACATAACAATAATCTCATAAAGCTATTCTCTAGTTATATCCCAATAGAAATGGCGACTATTTTCATCTTGAATATATTCAAATGTACTGTGCTGTTGGGGAGATTGGCATTCACGATTTTTTTACAATTCCATATGATTCTGAATATATACTATTCGTGGTTACTATGGCAACGGTTGAAAAGGTATAAAATTGACATGACATATTTTATGAGCCAGGAGAGCAGAGAATTCACCGTTTTCGACAAAGTAACAATCAGATACAAATGGTTGACTATTTGGAATGTGTGTTTACTACAGTTCATCGTGCTGACACTGATCGCGTTTACTGTCGTTAATGTCTTCGGTGAAACTATCCTATTGAACCCATGCTGGCTGGAAGAAGTATACGGATGTAAAATTCACAGATTTGACATCAACGCACACGTTTTTAGGCTAGTCACGTATTTAATAATATGTGTACGTGATTGGGCAATATCTGCACACCTATTGTATATTTTGGTTGTCCAGGTAGTTATCCTGTTAATACATGTTGTTATGAGGTGTAGACGTACTAAGACATCAGGGTTCGTACAGATTAATACTCCACTCAGTCACAGAAATGGAGGCTGGCAATGAATTAATTAAGTAATTATCCATTCATAATAGTGTATATTATTTTATTGGGAAGATTGCCATGTTTGTAATATAATTCAGTTAACTCTGTGTTTCAGCTAATTTGGATATAATCTCAAGGGGCAAGAATAAATAGAGATTGCTAGGGTATACTTATACAGCGATTATCGGTATCACCCATAACATGGCTTATGTTAAAACACATACAATAGAATCTCGTTAATACATACACCAAGGGACCGTCGAGATTTGTACTCCTTATTCGGAGTAAAAACATTTGAATAGCCATTTTATGGACTGAAATTGTGTAAAATTATGTTCTTCTTAACCGAAATTCGAGGTTTCACTGTATCCAACATCTCATACACAGAAATAATTAATACAGTGGTTTGTTCACATTATCAGAAAATTTACTTTACCGTGTTATTAACGAGGTACTGTGTGGATCATTATTACAAGCACACTTCGTATGCTTGAGCTGCGCGGCTCGCGAAAACTCTGATAGTGCAATGTTATTCTAATCGATACCCTCAAATTTGCTAGGTCAAGATATTATAACACCTATCTCAGAGGTTGTGGAGTTGTCTCTAAATTTATCACATTCCACATACATGCTTACTTTCAAATTTTGCAGAGCTCTTTCCAGAAAAGTGAAAGCCTCCATAAAATCATTTAGTAATATTCTAAAGCATTATGTAATGTATTTTAATAATTTATACCTCAAAAACAAAATAAGGTTTTGTAATAATAACATTCAATTCTTGAAAAGAACACAAATATTTATTGAATGTAAGCATTTGCTCACAGAATTATTGAAAGGTATATTTCGCTTATGAATCTTTTTCTTGATATATTATTTTGTAAAATTCTACTGGGCTTATTCCCTCTCTATTAATGAGTAGGCACATATAAATAGTGGCTGTATTCTGACTGGTAATTCAAATCAAAATGGTACACTCATGGCAACATATTGTAGCGATAATAAGCATTGGACTTATATGGATAAGTGCAATTATAATATTTATCGTAATGATCAGCTGGTTGATGAAGTTCTTACGTATGATAACTAAATCCTACAAAGCATGGAGGGCACATACAGGGGGATACCGTGAGGAGGATACAGGCTACGCACTGAGGCAAGAATTCGCGAAACATATCCTATGTGTGGTATTCATTAGCACTCTATTACTGCTAATACCTATCATGGCAATACATAACGGTGGAGTAGTGTATGTATTTGATAATACAGATAGAGCAGATAGGACTGTAGGAAATTGTAGCATCCACTATGACAGCTGGTTATGGAACAAAATAAATGAACCTATAGAGTACGGATGGGCTCTGCATAGTCAATGGCAACCTTTCGCAGTACTTGCCATGGCGAGCTTCGAATTAATCCTTTTACAATTGATAACCGCACAATATGCTAACAACAAGCGTGTTTTAACCTGGCAGGTGAAGGTAACTGCAATAATCGCGATCCTAGAATTTATTGCTGTTTTTCTACTCAACTGTTGGCTGGAAACTATATTCTTTGGACACTCCCTATACGTATTCCTGATCCTTATTCACTTACTTATCATAGACATTTGTCTAATACAGTTTTATTGTTTAATGAGGAAACAGATTGCAGATCTAGCCCATCTTAAATCTCGTGAATATTACGCTAGCCTTAGTTACAAACTACACTATGAACTATTCATCATACCGATGGTTTGTCTCGTACATATTATGATTCTAATCGAGATAATATTCGCAATTTCAATCATAGCAGAGACAGCAGTGGTAAACTATTGCTGGGTGGATGTGACCTACCCGTGGAATTACGAGATCGCAGAACAGGTTAATATCCAGTTCGAGCATTATAGTAGTTACTGGATACAGTTCCTGAATATATCTAGGCAGATTCTCGGGTTTCTAGTCATGATGTATTTACTGATTGTACAGTGTGTCTATAGCTTCAGAGAATGGAGGAAAGAAAAGGCAGCGAAGAAGAGAGATCCTGATGGATGTGTTATGCAGGAGAGTGATGACATAATTGCACCTCTCTTGAATAATGGAAAAGGAATTAATTAGTATTCATTTGTTATATATTTGTGCAGTATTTGTTAGTATTATTAAATAAAGCTCGTTATAACAATCTGTAATACAAAAATAGGAATAAAACCTCCACAATTACAGGTGTCAGGGACGCCGAAAAATATTATTTATTTCCAGTTTCTGCGAATTCTCCGATTATTAAGGTTCATTTGTATGGGACTAGGAATTCGCTCTTTATTTTTCAATCCGTTCCCACAGGCCCTGTTTGTAGAAGTTACAGAGTTTAAAACAGTGAAATAAAATAGGGACGGGGAGGGATAATAAGATTATTTTAAATGAGCATAATGTATCTGGCACGAGGGTTAATTAAAGATAGCATTAGTCTGTGTTAATGTGTTTCTACAATTAATATAACCAATGACATAATACCATAAGAAGAGGTAAATATAATATTAATAAGCAAAAGTTATACAGCAACTAATAAATAGCTAATTATTACTTATTACATACACGCATATGTGTGTACAGGTCGGAATACAAACGACCAAAAATCTATAATAGTCGTAGTAAATACAAGGGTGTTTGGAATTCGCAGAGAGTCTGGGGGGAGAATTCTAATGAGTATGGAGCATGTCTCGTACTTTACAAGAACGGGCGTATTATCTTAACCCACAGAATCTATATACCTGTCCCAAAGAGGGATATGACATCAGAAGACAGTGTTCCTCTAAAGAATAGGGGGGGGTATTCGTATCTGATATACTCGTATTTATCCATTATAGAACTAACTTCAGGGAAATTTAATATTGTAAATGCATCCTCCAGGAATCTAGAGGGTATACCTCATGAAATTTAGAGTGTGTCATGTCTATACATACATAAAAGGCGCTGGGTAGCCAACACTGTCCGAAAATAATATCCGATTTTATCCATAAACTATTTAATAATACAAAACACAATGCTATTATTATTATTTATCTGTTATTGGCTTGGTATAAGTCTCCTCACTAATTCCCTGTCTTTAAATAATTTCCTCCTTTTATACTCTTGATAAAACTCACTCACAAAATGGTAAATATTCACCACAATAATTGTCCAGAAAAATATCATACCAGTGGATAACCAGACTACATTTGCTCCTAAGCCAGCTGACGTCCAATAAAACTGTAAATCATTCGGTAGAAGCGTGTTCGCATTCGTATAACTGAATCTGTATATTTCAGTAAACCAGCAGGGATTTTGTAATATCGTATCTATTAGGACATACACGATAATATACACGACCTGACCTAGAGACACTATTAATAAGGTTAAATATAACGGTACTATTGTCCGCCTGTATCTAAGTATAACTCTCTCTTCGTTCAGCAATATCGCGTTATTCTGCGAGTAGATATACTCAGCATCTTGATGTCTCCAGCCTAATACCATGCTAAGTCTACGAGCATATTTGATAGTTACTACAGCATAAATTGGCAAAACCACCGCGTACAATATCTGGCCAAACATGAATGTATGATCGTCTAAATTTAGTACAAATATCAGCAATGATAGTACAATGTTGAGAGACAATCTTTTGAATATTGGATGGTATTTTATCGGCTTTTGATTAACAGTTGTGTAAACTTCGATCAAATACAACAGGATTAGCTGGAAGAAACCAGTTTCCAATACCAGACTGGACAGACGGATACTCTCCAGGACCCACAGAGTACGACCCCCGTTATAATACTCCTGTAACCAAGAATAGTTCTTAAAAGTACAATTACCGATAGAATGGAACGGAGTGATATCGAATAGACGGAGAACAGCTTGTGGGAGAAGAGATACACACATTATCATATCTGAACACAGGAAAATTATCAAATAAATGTTTTTATAATAGCGGTGTTTGAAATTCCTTCCCTCAATCCATTCCTCAAATGTATAGCATGATATTTTGTACTTCCATGTATGGTATGCGTATTTTGAATCTCTATATAAGTAACACACCCACTGTACAGACAGTAGTAACAATATAAGTATACTAAATTCGAAAACAAACGAGAAAATTTTTCTTCCTAGAATAACGAATGAATCGTCTATTACAGGCATTTCCTTTACTCAATAATATTACAATATATATAGGACGTATATATGTGTTGTGTAACATTAGATCTTGTATAATAGAGAGCCCCGTAGGGATATTTAAATAAGAGCAAGATACATTACTGTGTATGATGAAATAATTAATGTCTGTGCTTGGCATATTTTGTATGTTTCTACCTCGTTTCATGATTGAGCAATTACCTTACACTTATAAAGTAGGGATACATCTAATGCGTGAATTTAGATTACGTATTCTAGCAGCTGATTTTATCAGCAAGCATTTCACTATTAGAGTAAGGCCATAATGTATTTTCGAAATATATAGCGGTAAGGGCCGTTTAAACATTATGTACGCAAAATTACATATATTTTTACTCCCCATCCCTGTGTCACGCTTTTTCACCATTTCTAATACAAAAAGAATGAGGCTGTCACTTCGTATACCACCCCTCCCCTTGTAGTTACGTAACGTTTCAACGGTCTCTAATCAGTTCATCGATTATTTGAAGAAGAGACTATTACGTATATATTGGTATTGGTATTGATAGAATCGGTTTTTAACAAATAAGCAAAAACTGAAAATATTCCAAACAACCCTCATTATATAGAACAAGTATACACTATACTCGAGATATTAATATCAATTGAATATACAAATAATCATTAGATATTTTCAATAAGACAAGCCTGTAAACTCACAGAATGCCTTGGATAACAACCTCTCATCTTCTCAATGAGAACACCCACAAGAATGCATACATTCACAATTATAACAGTCCATAGAAACAAATTTCCAGTCAAGAAATACAAGAACCGTGACAAGAACACAAAATATTCCGTTGCTTCTGTAAAAGTATTATTATATGACACATTAACGTGTATATTGTATTGTGTACCGAACCAACAGCTGTTCATGAATACAGAACCAACACCTGCATATATCATCACGTATAAAACTTGCCCGAATATACCAATACCAGCTGATGTATACATCGGTATAATTTTCCATCTAAAAGTTCTAACTAATCGTTTTTCTCTCAAATACAACATACGATGACTATTTCCTTCATGCGATATATCAACTACACGTCTTTGCATGCTAGAATACAAACTATGAGTATTTTTAACTAACAAATAGAAGAGTATAGGAAGAGCTATCATATATATTGTTTCAGCTATAAGCAGTGTTGATAACATACTCTTAGTAATTAGTAATGCAAACAAGCTGGCAACAGTTAGTATTATAAATTTCTTAATACTAACTCTACGATCAAATCCAGAGTATATAGACTGCAAATGCATAACCATTACAGTTAATACAGCTGGTAATAAGAGCATTCCTGACTGCCTTATCGTTTCTAGGATTCTAATAACTGAGTATTGTACATTCCACCATAAATAACTCTGCTCAACCAGAACACACGGATTAGAAATATCCTTGTTTGTGATTTCAATGATTAATCGACGGGCAATTCCTTCTAATGTCTCTATTGAGAACGTAATCAGTTCAATAACAACGAAAATTAACCCAAGCGAATTCTTTACTAAATTATTCCTATAATCGACTGCCTTAAGATTCCCCTCATGTGTGGATAGCCGTCTTTGATACTGCCAGAGAGGGTAAACACGCTTCAACTCAGATATGAGAAACAATAGCCAAAAAAGCGAGAAGAAAAGTAGTGTAGATGAGCTTAGATTCATAAGCACAAGAACTCCATCAAATAATACATCAATAAACTCCATTATAAGATCATTGTCTATAATTCTTATACTTCATATTTATACGTACGAATATTGGTAGAGTCATGTATTAGTCGAAATAACAAATAAGAAAACGAGATTATGTATTCTTAAGTAAAAGGTACTTTTACTCTAAAACATCTTTCATATAGCTTAGATTACGATTACAGAAATCAGCAATACAATATTCTACTAACCCAGATATTCAGTTTAACCTTCTGACCGTCAGTGACACACAATCTAACTTTGTAATCAACTCCTATATTGAAATAAATAATAAAATAATCAGGGAGAATTTATCATATTTGTATTACTTAGAGAATTACATATGATTAATATAATATTTTATGGCAGCTACTATGATTCATAACTAATTAACTTGCTTTAGAATTTGGAAAAAAGTTACACAAGCAAGGAAAAGTTAGAATCTTGGATATTATTATTAATTAGAAGATATATTTATGAAAAGTTTGTAGTGCTAAAAGTGGATATTTGGATATTTGGGAATGCTTTTTCCAACTAAATGAGCTGTAAATAGAATATACAGTAAAGCAAACTCCCGCTTATATCCAAGTCTGAAATTGCACAAATATAGTCCCAAACCGTCAAAGTAACATTAATTCAGTCGGTAATATCGAAGGAATTAACGCGGTCCTTTGAGCTTCGATATAACGGGAGGTGACGGTATAGTATTACCTATTGTAGATGGTTGATCTGTGTCATAATGGTTATCTGTAAATCTCAACAATAAACTACAAACAATAAACAAACATACAAACATATGTAAATACATTCAGTGGCAGATAACGAACCTAGATTTCCCAACTCCACTATCTCCGATCATAAGAATCTTCAAAGAAATCTCATCGCTACCTATCATTCTAAGTCTGCTGCTAAATAACTAATGTATTATTAAAGGTGGTTCCTAACCAGCAAACTGTTTAGTGACGTCATGAGGTTGCTGTGGATTTGTATGTAGCGATAAGTTTACTGGTTCAATAAATTACCTAGTTTTAGCACACGAAGAATTGAGTGGACATTCCGCTACAGCAAGGTTTCTCAACCTGTCGTTGTATGACCAAACTTGGCAACCCTTTAGCCACAGAGATATTTTACGTCATTTTTGGTCAAGTCCTATTATATTATATGGCCATTTTACCAAACTTGATCCACAAGTGGACTTATGTGTCGTCAGGATACATAATATTATACGTATGGCTCTAGCCTATGAGAGTTTGAGAAACGTTTATTGAGTAACAATATTACAACCAGTATTTATAGAATAAATCGGGAATTGTAACATTTAATTATTCAATTACATATATGTATATTTAATCATCTTTCTCATGCAATCGATCAGAAGTCCAAACATGGAATTTCTTAATTCCCCACCCAGCAGCTGCTCCTATGGACACACCTCCCATACCAACTATAGCAGCCCCCTTCAGTCCGGCCACAGCGCCGATCGGTCCTCCTATCATCCCTCCGATTATCGCCCCGGCGACTGGAAAAGCAGCTGCCTTTAGCTTAGAAGCATAATACAAAGAATTCCTTGCTGTGCCTATATGCTGTGCGGTCTGTTCTGTATGCTGTTCTAGACGTATAATAGGTGCGTTTTGATTGGCTGCGAGCTCTGCTAGCTCAATGAATAACATCTGTATTTCTTCTAAATCTTTCTGTAGAGTCTCAGCTGATTGGAGAGCTACGTTTTGTTCTGGAGTTATAACTTCCTGAACCTCTAGAGGTGACATTGTCACGTTCTGCCATCTGGAGTCTCCTATCTCTTCTTGTGCCATCATGAGGTCTTGTTCTGAAGTGGAGTGGGATAAGGATTCTACATTTAGGAGGGTAGGACCTGGACAAACTTCCTACAAATATTAAACGTCTAAAAGCTACAGTCATTTCCCATTATATCGAACACGGATATATCGAGATATCCGCTTATAACCAAGCCTGAAATTGTATAAATATGGTCCCAAACCATCAAAGTAACATAATTTCCTTCGGTTATCGCCTACCCTTGAGCTTCGATATAACTGGAATTGACTGTACTCATATTTCGCAGGAATATTCAGGATTTTACAAACTTGGTATAAGTGTAATTATTTCTAGTTTGTACCTGGAATTTATGCACAACTTTCTCAATTCGTATCCTCATAGGATCGATTGTCTTATTAGCTTCTCTCAGGTCTCTCTGTGACAAACCAGCTGTAATATTACCCAGAATTTTAAGATTAGATTTCAAATGTCTTAGAGTAGATTTAGCATCTCTCTCCTCCTCCTGGAATAAGATCCTCTGTCCCTGACTTAAGTAACGTGACAGTTTATCTGTGTGATCCTCTAGACGTGAGAGATCATTTGGTAACACTGTTTGTACATATTTATCTAGCTCTAACAAGCTACGTGACATAAAGACTGTTCATTGTTAAAATTGTAATATATAATTATAGTTCAACTGTATAATGCCGGGCCATGAGACTGTTACTGTACTTTGTACATATGGCGGTTACCATGGTTACTGTGTAGTTTGTCTTATAAATTACTGTATTTACGAACAACTAACAAACATGGAAGTAAATCTGATATCAGTGTGGATTTTCGTTAACACAACACAGCTAAATACAATGGTATACTATCCTAGTAATATTAGCCATCTAATATGAGGTAATGTTATTTACGTATAAATATACTGCAATATAACATGTTGTAACAAGTACTGAGCTTTATCAGTACTCACTATATACAATGGTATGTATTATGTAGTGAGAAAGAAAGAATAACAATATAGATTGTTATCTCGAAGGATCTCACAAAAAATTCAATCGTCGGCAAATGCAGTGCCAGTGTAATTACATGGAGGCAATAGAACCAATAGAATGGGAGTATTCAATAATGCTAAAAGCCTTCAATGCCAAAAAAGTGTTAAAATATTCACACTAGAAGAATTACATACCCTAGGTGCAACTCACACCCCAAAATGTATCCATCTACCCATTTTCATGTAAATTGGACTAGTTTTCTCAGGACACCGCATACGGACGTACTTCGTACATCACTAAATAGTAGCGTATAAGACACATAATAGTAGTCACCATCAAACAACATAGAAATATTAAATTTGTTAACTGCTTGCTATGTTCACTAAAGTCAATCCATAAAATATCTGAACTATTATTGATTTATTTTCTCCTTCGTTTCTGACCAGTCTTTGAAAGTTCTGTTTTGTATTTTCCTTTTTTAGAGCTACTCTTTGAGCTCTTTTTAACCATGTGTGAACGTGATGATTTGTCCCTTTTTGGTGTCTTGGCGCGTGAAATCCGTTTGTAATGTGTTAAAAGAACTTCAGACATAACTGGGGTAAACAGAGAAACAAATTTCCATAAATTCTCTAACATGAATTCTACATCATCGTCGTGTTTGTGTGTTTTTATGTATTTGTCAATTTCTCCACCAATTTCTAACAAACTTGATGTAGAGGGGACGGAAGATTTTGACATTTTAGATGAGTCGCTGTAAGAACGTTCAAGTTTGTTAAGAGCTTTTTTGACCGGTTTTAAAATCTTTTTGCATTCTTCAAATGTCTCCATTTCCATTTTATTAGAAGCACCAGATTCTGAGTGATCACTTTCAGAACCGGAACCTTTTGCAGCGTGTGGTTCCGGCACTTTTTCCAGATCCTTAATAGGAATTTTAATTGGATATCTCCGTTTAAAATCTCCCATTTCTGGCCTATCTTTCTTACTTTTATTTCTGGAAGATTTCTCTTTACTCTTTTCTCTCACAAATTTAACTCTTTCGAGTTTTTTCAACAAAGTCTCGGCTCGGGTTTTCAAATGGCTAGTTTGTGGTCTGAGACTCGGATTTTTCGGAAGAATTCCTGACAAGTTTAACCGCTTATCAGCCTTTAGAGCTTGCCAATTACCAAATCCATGGAGACTAATACCAACTAACAACATAGAATCCTGGACACTTGACCACCGTATTGATCCCCAATCAGGGGGGCGTGTAATCTTACCAACATTGTAAGAGAACGGATTATCCTCTGGCAAGGCCTTCGCGAGGTTCTCAAGTTCCCCCATTCGTTTTATAACAGACTTAGCACTAACCAACACTCCCCCTAACTGAAATAAACCATTCTTACTTTCAGTTTGATCACAACCCTCCTGTAATGCAGTTATTAATGAGGTCAGCTCAACTCTTGACCGGTCAACAAGATCAGAGTCCTGAGCTATATCTTCAATACGGGACTCAGGCCGTGGGAACTTGTTATAACTCTTTATGAACCGCCGTATCTCACTATCATCAAACGCTTCAACTTCTATCTCAAATACTTCCTCATCTGATTGCACATAATCCGACTTGGGCCGGTCTCTCCTAGATTTAGAGCTTGATGCTTTCTTCCCCTGTGTCTTAGTCATAGCCTGTTTTAACGGAGACTGTACTTCATTATACTTAATATTCTTACGAGCACTACGTGTTCTGTGATCTAAGAATAGCAGCTGTTCTTTATACAATTCTTCGTCAGACAAGTCGTCTAGGAATTTTTGAGGAATTATGTCTTCCCAACTTTTCAAATTCTGTCTTTCCTCAAGAGGGTATTCTGAGAAAGACTTAGATACAGACCGCTTGGGGGTCTTTACCTCTGCCGGAGTATCGTCACCCTCCAAACCTAGAGAAGCGATGTTAGCTATTTTGAATTGAGAGAGCAGTTCTTCAGCTTTGCTATTAATCCTTGGCTCCATTGTAGCTGTTTCTGCCTGGTTAATCAGAGCATCTATATCCATCTCTTGTAATCGCTTGTCTTGCTCGCCATCTTCCCGAAATATCTCCGCAGCTCCGAACTTTAACACAGCGTCCAACTCGTCCTTACTAAACGGTACTTGAGTGCTTTGTCCCCCCTCTGAGTTAGAGAGGACAGTACGACCCGTTGTATCCATCCGCTGAATCACCAAATGGTCCAAAACCATTTTACGTTTTGCTCTCTCAATAATATCAACCTCGATACTATTTTTAGTAACAATTCTGTAAATGTTTACTTGCTTCTTTTGTCCTATACGATGTGCACGTGCCTGAGCTTGTAGGTCATTTTGCGGATTCCAGTCTGAATCGTATATGACAACTGTATCAGCTGTTGCTAAATTTATACCAAGACCTCCTGCCTTCGTGCTGAGTAGGAAACAGAAATCAGTTGAATTATCTGCGTTAAAATGGTCCAAAGCAATCTGTCTATCTTCTCTCTTGATAGAACCATCCAAGCGTTGATGTTGCCATCTTTTCAACTGCAAATAATCCGATATAATATCTAACATTCTAACCATCTGTGAGAATATTAATACTCTATGTCCTCTCTCCTTCATTCTTGTTAGTAACTTATCTAGCAATACCATCTTCCCACTACCCCGTAGTATATGCTGTAATCTCTCCTGTCTGTCCTCTTTATCGTCTTCATCTGGGGATACGGTGAGATGCGCGTGGTTGCAACACTTTTGTAATTCCATAAGGACGTTTATGAAACTTGATCTATGTGCTTTAGCCTTGCCTGTTTTCATTAAGGCTTTGAAATTCCTAGTTAGTATGTGTCTGTAATATTCACGTTGTAGTGCGGACATTTCAACGGTTAGAATGCGTTCGACTTTAGACGGGAGGGATTTTTCCACATCTCTCTTTACACGTCGCAAGAGGTATGGTTGTAGCTCCGCGTGGAGCTGGTCAAGTCCCGAGGCATCACCCTCGTCATACAATCTGTGATGTTTCTCAAATTCTTCCCATTTTGGGAATCGTTCGCTCTGAGTGAAGTGTAGCAAACACCATAATTCCCGTAACGAGTTCTGTAACGGTGTACCGGTTATACACATTCTAAACTGTGTACTGAACTCCATAAGAGCCTGATACACCATCGAATCATCGTTCTTAAGCCTGTGACCCTCGTCTACAGCTAGAACAGCCCAATTGAGTTCCCCTAGCGCTTCCTTATCTCTTAATAGAATCTCATAAGTAGTAATAAGAACGTTAAACTGGATTTTACCAGATTCGTTCTCCCATTCATATTGCTTTATCATGCCACGTGACTGGGCATCCCCTATGTACACAACTATGTTCAATTCTGGCGCCCATTTGGCGAATTCTCGTTGCCAAACAGCTAGCGTGCTTAGCCTAACAACAATCAAGAATGGACCGTACAGCTGATACACTTTATACAAGTAGTGTAAGAATGCTATAGTTTGTATAGTTTTACCCAAACCCATTTCGTCTGCTAGAATAACTGAGTTGTGCTTACACCAGGAATATACTAACCAGTTTAATCCCTCTAACTGGTAGTCACGGAGTACCAAAGGGGAAGATGGGGGCTCTGAAGGGTCTGTTTGTTGTGAGTTCACATCTCCGTCAAGTGGTTTTCCGAGCCATTTAGGCTGAGAAGGTATCGCTTTGAAGTTAGGTCTATTTTTAGAAACTCTAGCACTCCTATGTGGGATATTAAGCATATTTTGTCTGCTGTAATAATCATCTATATGATTCTGGAATTTATCACTGATAACTCCCTGTTCCTCCCATGTACACTCAGTATATGGCAATCCCTCCCATTTACAGAGATGCTCTCTAACAGGTGAATCGCTATCCTTGTTCCTAACGGAGATAACACGTTCTACAAGAGTATGTGATTCTATTATCTCCATTTGCATTTCCTGTTGTAGCTGGAATTCCTCCAGATCCTCGGGGGTAGCATTTCCTGCCCAAACCCTTTCCTCTTCACACTTCTGTTCATAAACAGATACTTTCTTAATCCCCTTTACTCCGTAACCAATCAGATTACTCTCCGTTTCCCAGGTGTTATGTAGATAAGACATATTAGCCCATTTTATTAAATATTCAGTTTCTTTAATTCCAGTTCGCTTTAACAGAATTCTCTCAATAGTGTCAACTTGTTCTGATTCAGCTATGTATTGTTCCTCACCTGCTTGAGAAAGAGGCGAGTCATTGTCACCTAATAAACCTTCCTTGTCGGAATCAGATGCCTCTTTATAAGTAACACCTTTCGCGACACGTCTGGTACTACGAACTGGACTGAAACAGGCAGCGATTAAATCATCACTCAATTCTGACCAATCAGAATTGTTCTTTTTGTATTTTTTGGGGCGTTTTCTAGAATCTAATCGTCTGAACCTTTTTAGCGTGGCCGATTCGTTGCTGCTTGAAGAACTATAATCTTTCTTGGGTTTCTTCCTGACACGGACATCCGAACTATCTGATTCGTATTTCTTCTTCCTACCAGAGGCTTTCCGACGTTTGGGAAGGAAGCTTAGGTCACTTTCTGTCGAGGAATCCTGAACTGTCGAATAATCGCTTTCACTCATAGAACAGTAAGAATACTCTGAGCCGGATGATCTCTCCTCTAGGTCAGTGAGGGGGTCAGAGGAATATGTCTCATCATCTGAACTGTTGTCTCCTCTCTTATAAATTCCCTTCTTATTGGTTGGCTTCTTTTCACGAGCTGATCTCCTGTACTCATCTGCAACCCAGGTCGATCTAACAGGAGGTAATCGTTTTTTTGGAGGAAGCTTTTTAGACTTAGCGAACTCTTCTTCTGCCCCGTACTCAGACCCAGAAGATGGAGGAGAGCTAGTTGGAACGGAGGATTTTTCTAGCTCACTTGAGCTAGCTTTGAACTCACTATCACTGTCTTTACGTTTCTGTTCATTCTCCTTTTGGGCAGGTCTCTTCCGCCGAATAATTAGCTCCTCGTCTGAATCTTCTTTGAACTCTTTTTCAGGACAAAATGCCTTAGAAAGGTCTTCCTCCTCTGGTTGTTCTGTGTCTGATTTCGTGACGTCATTATCTTGCTTCTTAGTGAGAGGTTCAATTGGTTGTGATGTGTTTTGGACCATGGATTTGTCATCTACTAATTCAAGTAAATTCGTTTTCTGTTTATCTCCCATTTCCAGTTCTTTCAAAAGTGGAAATGTATCACATTCCATCTTCTCTTCAATATCTCCAACCGGTTCATTAATATTTTGGAAATCCTCAAAATTTGGACTATTCAGGTCGAATTCAGGGAAATTACTGTCCACACTCTTGACACCTGTCAGATCGCGTATTTGCCCACTGTTAGGGAAATTGACTGGCTGCTGGATTCGTTCCCTAGGGGCTTTCCAATGCATGAGGTTACCAGGTACATTAGTGTGATCATACTCGTTACGTATTGGGTACATACAATGCTGCTGGTTTGGGGAATATACTTGTTCATATGAAGGTAGAGTAGGAGTTGCCATTTGTCCCTGTGACCAGGAGTATCCCGGAGATTGATTATACTGTTGTTGATACACATTGTTAATGGGGTAAGCGGGCATCATTGGTTGCTGGGGAGTGTATGACACCTGTGGGTGTGGGTTAGGAGGATAAGGTATGTAATGTCCAGGTGTATTGACGCTAGGGTATAGTTGGTTATGAAGAGGGAGAGGAGAGTCATTTGAAGGGAAATTTCTGTTACTAGTCATAAGAAACTAATCTACAATTTACTGTAATAGGAAATCAGTATATCAGTAATAACTCCATATTTGGTCCGGCGGAAAAGACAACATGATCCAAATATTTCGTGACAGGATTTTATGTTAATAGGACTGCTAGATTTCGCACGGCGGCGCGGACGGATGTACAGACTGCGAGAGCATTACCCTATAGGGGCTGCACTTATAATACTATTGCAAGTAGTTGCAAATAACCGCGTATAATTCTCTCACAAAAATCTAAAGAATACAGTAATTCACAGAACAAGACTATACGATATACTCTGATATAATCTCCTCGTTCTTCTTAGAAATTGGACAGAGACCTTTGTATTAATTAATCTCATAGAAATAGAATAACTTTGTAATCTCTATCGGCGTATAGAAGCCATTTGGTATACGCAGAAACGAATAAATATATTCACAGATAGGAATTTTAATATAAACTCAGTTGTATATTATACAGCAGCTGGGCTACAGGTTAATGAATTTTGCAAAGAAGTTTGATTGAATTTTTCTGGTTTATACGAGGAGTCTTACTTAGACATACGTGGTCAGATCCAAGAGTGCAATATTCTGCATTTACTATAGTAAAGGCAATAAATAGTATTTAATGAATTGAGAACTCAGGTGGTGGAAATTTGGAAGTTTCATCCTATATCATAACACTCTTAAGCAAGTAAGTTCCGATGTATAAATTTTGTGGATAAATAAATAAATGAATATGAGATCTACAGCCAGGATTCTTACAATATATACTGTAGGAGGTATTGAATTGCGGTTTCGATAATATTTGATTCAGTAGTTCACGCAATTACTACAACAGCTATCAGCTATCAGCTACAACATGTGTATTAGAATTATCATGCTATCATTTATAATAGGGCAGACTAGCTGTGTGATATTTTAGTGTGTCTAGTTTGACTACACATAATACAGTGGAGTCTCCCAAAACGGACACTCCGAGAAGCGGACAACCCCCTACAACGGACAAACCTCGTGGCACGAATTGATTTTCCAAGCATGTAATTACTACTTGCGCAGTCTCTGAGGAGCGGACAATTCCCTACAACGGACAGATACCATATCCCCAACATGTCCGTTATTCGGAGACTCCACTGTAGTAACAGAGAGGGATAATTAGGACAGCTGTGTAGGATGGTTCCTCGAGTTAGCCCTCTTAATCTAAGAATTCACAGACAAAATTACAGAAAAAAGTACAATATACTACAAATTCTATTCTTAATAGAAGAACACTTGAGAGATATCTAAATTCTGTAAATACACCGGAGTTCGCCTATTAGCAAGTCGTATTTCGCACGCATTTCCCTTGCTATTAAGCGAATACTGTTAATATGCGAACAGCACAGTACATACAAATCGGAAGGAATGCTATGAACAGTTGTATCTCTGGTCCATCATAAAATTAACAAGTGACCCATTAGAGAGAGGTGGGCCCTTAAAATTGGACAAAAGTACCCAAAACATATTTGCTTTTCAGAACAGGTAATGATCTAACAAATGAGGCAGAATACTCAGTAATTTTGTTCTTTAATTAGCTGTTTTAAAATCAACTGTGCATATCCACTATATACCATTACATTTTGTATAAATAGCTCTAACCTACAGCCATCTTAACACACACAAATGTATTCAACATCAGACAATACGATATATTCTAGCGAGGAAGGTAGTCATATATTCTCTAGCTTAAAACAGACAGGTAACAGATGGTCGCATCTAACCTCCTCTACGAATAGCTACGGGTATGCTAGTGCCGATACGCCGTGCAGACCGGCTAGTGCTATTACTACAGCAAGTAGCAATAGTTCTAGTTCTGTGGAATCCTCAGGGTCTAGTGGAAGCAGCTCTATCATGAAAATGAAGCCAGTGAACTTATTGAAAGGTGAGGGATTGTATGTATATTATTTCGTTAAATAAATAACTCCAGAAGCATGAATTTTCTTGCTAATAAGCGAACTTGCATGAGGGCAACTATAGTCAACTCCCGTTACATCGAAGCTCAAGGGGCCGTGATAATTACTTCGAAATAAGAAGAGTTCGATATAACTGGAGTTTACTGTATTTGTATTTTAGGATGTTTTTGTATATTCCGAATGCTTTTTCGATAAAATAACGTTGACATTCGCAAAAGGTATGCTTGTCCATGTAAAACAATGAACAGAGCAATACAATACGGATAAGACTTACTCGGTTAACATATACTACTTCTTACAACGCCAAAATAGTTCTCATTTAATTACAATTCCTAATCGGATAAGACGTACTAATTCTTGTTTCCGAAGAGATACTTCTTATCAGACCTCTACTACGTGCTAGCATTTATATACATGACTAATAATAACGCCTTATTTTAACGAGGAGGTTGTAATGTGCCTGGGACAATAAATCCATAAGTAATTTTAAGGGGAGGTTTAATACCCGCGTGTGTGTGTATGTGTAAATCTATTGTGAAGTGGTATCGAGAAATTTGATACGAAGAGGGTTCAAATATTGAAACATAATCTCTGAAACAAAATCAAAATATTATTAAAATTTACGGTAAATATTTTGAAATTTGCAGAGTTAAGAATTTCATTATTTTGCTTTTATTCTAAAACGTAGAATGAATTTTTAAAATATTTGCTGAGTAGAAAATCTGTGAAACTAAAAGCAGCTAACAATAGAATTCAATACTAATTTTATTGTAATCATATATCTTACAGTAAAATCAGATGATTAGACAGATTACAAAAATTAGATATTTCAAGTTTAGATTAACCCCCAATCACCTCCATCATTCTATTAAGTAATTAGCGACTGTATATTTCAGTAGTCACAATTAATAACAGCTTGCAGGTGTTTGTCTATGGAACTATATTATCTTGTAAACAGATTGCTATCATAGGTGACTACCATGCAGTTATCTGAACGTATTGGTGAATGAATATTTGCTAATAATTAGGTATACAGCTGATTAGATATGATTACATAGTGATTGGTTTGGATTACTTTTCACACATTTGTGGTAATTTATTTGCTATTATATCTGGCCAATCATCTTACCAAGTGCATAACATTGAGGCAATGTTGTTTCTAGGGAAAGACCGCATTAAAATACATGAATCTTGCATCTGTAGATAATTAAAACTCAGGGTTCGTCTGATAAACTTAATAAACTGAAAATTTTGAGATCAAAGGCTGAAACGAAAAGCTACGTAACATTATTATCAATAATTAATCCCCAGAAAACAGGCGCATAACAACTGAATCGTATTTCTATATACTTATCTCATATGGAAATACTTTGCAAGTTGAGTCAGAGTTATTCCTAGCGTGGGTAGTGAAATGTTTTAATCACTGGACAGGACAAGAGGTATTCAGTTTCAAGTGGGACACTCTTAAATACTGCCAGCTCCTCTTAATTGGGTGTTTCTGGAAGAATCAAATATTGTATTAGACATAATACATAAAAATTCAGAGAAAATAAAATATTTGTTAAATTCAAAATCTTCCTTTTATAGATTTCCGTCACAGCTCTCAGCACTCTCTAAACTGGGATATGGAATCTTCTGAACTGAATGCTCCCTACGATATTAGCGAGCGAGTTTATGACGAACAGCTGGCTCTTATAACCGTACAGAAGAAGGAAATAAATGAATTAAGAGAACAAGTACAAAAGAGTAAATTACAAATTTTACGATTATTGGGTTCAGAAACTGAATTAAACTCTCAAAACATATCACAACAGCAAATCGAACTAGAAAACACAGCGCTTAAAGTTAAACTAGCTGAGATGTCTATGTCGAAAGATAGAGAAGCTGACATAATGAAGTCTAACTTCTCAGAAATGCAAGGTAAATACGAACGAGCACTAATTGGTATCGGGAAGGAAAGTGAAGAAAAAACGAAACATATACTCAGTTTACAGGATGCTGAATCTGAATTGAAACATAATCTTTCTGACAAGGAAGATGAGAATATTATTCTAAGAAAACAAATTAAGAGTTTACACGCAACTTTCTTAAAACAATCACAAACAATTTCTAATGATAAATTGCAAATCGAATCTAAATGGATTAACCATATTGAAAAACAAAACGCTAGTATTGCTAGCCACCAAGAGCAAGTTAAGATAGATGATTTGAAGTTAACGAGAGTAGTAACCGAAATGAAGCAAGTATTAGATGATAACGAATCGTTAAGAATTAGACATAAAGAGTTGGAAGTGAAGTTAAGAGACAGCGAAAATGAAGTGAAAACCGCGAACGATAGGACAGAACGGGAACTCACAAATATGCGAATAAGACACAAAGAAAAATACAATCAACAATTGAAATTTATAAACGACGAAAATATGAAACTGAAAGCACAACAAAAATTGTTAGAAAAAGAAAGCAAAAGAACGCAGATTGCATTCGGCAAACTTGAAAACGAGCTAGAACGGACAAAGGCTTTAAAAGCAACTGGCGAACAGCCTCATCTCTTCGACACCCTATACGATAAAATCCGAGAATGTGTAACAGAGTTCCAAACTATTTTCTGTTATCTCCAGTCGATAGGAACAAACGAGTCGGATTCTTTCATGAATATCAGTCAGGACTATTCTCTAACGCTAGGACATGTAAATCCAGAGGATAGGATAAAGCAATTATCAAAGATACACTCAAGAATGAAGGAATGTCACGAATATTTAGAAACAAAATATTTATCAAATATGACACAAGAATGCACACTTCAATAATTAATATTATTTCTTTAAATAAGCTGTTTAGTTTGTGAATGGAAATCTTTGTGAACAAAGTGGAATTTGCTTGAATTATGAAGTATTCTATCTGTAGTATAGTATTGGGAATACAATAGATTAGGAAATAAATAAATATAAACACTAACATTTCCATTTCTTCGCTAAAACCCTACCAATAGCATTAAACCAAATACTAACAGCAACAGCTCCTGGATCTTCATCTCTCAACAGATCCTGACTCACATAGCTAGCTCTCCCAGCTCTAGCACACATCCCTTTGGTCGCATTAGCCCCTTCATTACACAGCTGAACAGCTGATTGAATTGCATTAGAATTTATAGTACTAGAATTGTATAGATAATGTACTGTAGGATGTAACGCATCTAGCATAGTGCGATCTCCCGGGGATGCTCCCCCGTACTTCGCGACAGACTCTACACCCCTTGATAAGGCCTCTACCCAGCTCCTGGGTACACAAGGGGTGTCTAGTTGTCCCGCAGCAGCTGTTAAGAATAGAGAGTACAATGCTCCGGACGCTCCACCCATCACCCTTTCTACAATGCTAGCAATCTTAAGCAGAGACTGTGAATGATTCATTTCAGCTAAACTGTCAATCTCAGTTAGAATAGCCTGTGATCCTGCATACAGTGTAGATCCGCAGTCTCCATCTCCCCCTATAGAGTCTAGTTTGTCTAGTCTATCTTTATTCTCGGATAGAGCTAAACAAACTGATTCTAAACATTCTATAAATAGCGACTCCTTCCCAATCCCGACACCTAGCAAAGTCTTAGAAGCAATATCTCTGTCTTCAGCTCTTTGACTAGCATTTATAGCAAACTGTCCGCCCTTAGCTAGTCTCCTGCCTGTGCACCCATTGGGCCAAGCTGGTGCTTCTGTCGGACAGTCCAGGTATTGACCGAGTTCTTCTGTGTACTCCAGAAGTGTTAGAGATACCCCCTGCATTTCTAGTGAAGTCATAAATGTGCCCATATAAGCCATTTCTACACAAACACCTCTCTTATTGGTCAGAAACCGAATAGCCTCTTTCGCAACAATCCCCATTTCAAGATTAGACAAACCGCCAAGATTGTTAACTACAAGGACCACGTGGCTATTCGGCTGTAATTGAAAATATTTATAACCTGGCTCAATACTTGACAGTTGATTTAATATTATTTCAACCATTTTTTCACACGATTCTAGTTTACACCGTTTATAACCAGCTTCACCATGGATACCCAGACCTAGCTCAATTTCATCTGGGCCCAGGATGAAATTTGGTGATCTACCTGGTACACTACATGGATTCAAACTAACACCAATCGTACCGACACATTCTGCCACTTTTAACACCTTTTTGTAAATAGTGTCGAGGTCACACCCTTGCTCAGCCATTGCACCTGCTATTTTGTAAATTAGAATAGTGCCACAAAGCCCTCGGCGTCCAGCTGTCTTAGACACAGAAGGGAGAGCACAATCGTCCCCAATGACAATCATTTCTACTTTAATCCCTTCAGCTCTAGCCTTCTCTACTGCTATACCAAAGTTAAGTCTATCTCCTGTGTAGTTAGTTACGATAGCTAACGTACCGGCGGGTGTTGTGACCGCTCGGAAGGACGCGAGGATCGCTTCTGAAGGAGGGGATGCAAAGACGGCCCCTGGCACCGCGGCGGTCAGCATTCCTTTCCCGACGAACCCAACATGTGCAGGTTCATGACCACTCCCTCCTCCACATACCAGGGTAACTTGCCCACTTGATATGACGTCATCAATATCAGACCTGATTACGATCTTATGTCTACTCCGTAGCAGCTGTAAGGACGGGTATACTAGTGTTAAACCGTTAAGACTATCTTCTACTGATGTTGATGGAGAGTTTATTAGCTTTTTGGTTGGGAAGATCTTATCTGCCATTTCTAAAGAAATATTTAATCCTACGTATGATTGTATAAAATGATGTAATGGAATAGATTCTATTTATTAGCTGACTAGCTCATGCCAGGGGTAACTAGAAATCTCACAGCGAAGATGAATATTTACTCGTAAAACAGCTATTACAATAGCCAAATGAGGGCAAAGGGTGGAAAGGCGAGGAAGCAAACACTCTTATACGTTGCTGCAGTATTTTCGATCAATTATCCCATTCACCCAACCAATTATTCGAATATTTATAGGATAATTAAGCGGGAAATACTGTAATTACGCACCTGTGATGAAATAATGAGAATAAGCGGAAACGGCAGTATGTAGGTTTCCGGGTCTAGACTGATAATAATTGTATAATCAATCAGCAAAGCTATACATTTATGGCCTAGAGTACATTATACTGCTTCCATACAGTCAACTCTATACACAATGGATCTTACCGAATTCGTAAATATTGCAAAAATATTAGAAAAATATTTTCTATTCCATTCTCTACCGTCATTTTTGTATAAAATAAAATTCATTATGCAAATCTTCATTAGCTTTCTTTAACACTTCAGTTAAATCTGAGATTTGAGGTATCAGCTGTTTGCTTTTGATGAGATTATCTTTAGCTATTTTGTGTAGATTTACTTCTTGTGGGAATTTAACTTTCTCTCTCACACAACGTTTAAACCAACAAATAGATTGCAAAGCCATTTCTATCAAAACAAATACCTAAGAAGGAATAATTAATATTACAGAGAATCTCCAAGATTTGGACAGTATTCGAGAATGCGCTTTTTTCGATATCCAAAAGGTGACAATTGCATCATAATTTCGTTCGGGTCCCCGAGGTTCTACTGTCCCTAGACTTACCATACACTGATTAGAAATAGATTTCCCTAACATCAGAGCTGTCTTATAGGAATTCAGTGCTGGAATATAGCTATCTATCTTCACGAGATATCTACACAGAGCTATTTGTGTCTGTAGTGTATCCTTGCATAAGTCAATCAGCTCTGTGTCTGGAGATTGTTTGAGAGTCTGAATGGTACGGTATACAAGTGCTAAGGGGTGCTCAGTGACAACTGAGAAATCTTCAAAATAAATTCCAAACGGTTTGAAATAGAACACTAATGAAATATATGTCTGTATACACCAATTGTTGAGGGATGATATTTCCTGAATAATACATTAAACCGAGTTAAATATTAATTTTAACTATTTCGTACTCGGTTGCAAGATAAAGTGTCACCTCCACAAACGGGAAACTTATGGAAAAGGAGTGAAGACAATAGAGCGAATTCCTAGTCCCATACAAATGAACCCTACAATCGGGGAAATTGGCAGAAACAGAGAAATGGGATAGCAATTTATGTATCCCTTACACCCTGTTTCTGAGGGTTAGACCGTATTTTACAACAATTCATGCTAATTTGGAATAAACCAGCAAATTTACTTATCTTACGGGCTATTAAAATATGACACCCTCTTACCTTTGAACTCTCAATCAGTCTCCTCAGCAACACAACTAGCACCACCATTAACTGAGTCTCAGCTGTTCTATCAGCTGATAACCATATCTGATAAGAAATAGAAATAATTAGATTAGTCCAACAGGTGACGTCACTAGGATTAACATATATTAATTTCTGTGCTGTTTTCATACACTGTTTTGTTGTCATAACTGGAACTAATTCTTCCTTTAGTTCCAGTCTATCAGTTGGTTGTATTTCTAACTCTAAATCTGATTGGTTGAGTATATCCGGTTGTATAAATGCTGTTACGATTTTTGGAGGTGTTGGTTGACAAAGTGGCAGTTTAACACCATTTTGTAGATCAGAGAGTAATTTTATTTTCTGGGTTGAAGTGTCGGATACTTTAGGAGAGAGTTGTGTCACCAAATCATCCAATTTCTATAGATAATTCTGAATTATTTGACTAGTTGGAAGCTTGTTTCAGCTCCACTTCCCGCATCAAATAATGATAGTACCAATTAATAAGGGCCTTACCTTTACAATCTCTATACTTATTCCCTTACTATCAGAAGAATAATGTAAGAGAAGAGATTCTAAAATTAGAACAACTTGGGAGAGGTTATGGCAGGGAGGAGCACCCCAATCTCCACATGACACCTCATGCATTCGTGTCACAGATCCTTCCACCAGTTTAAGATTTCCATACACAAATCCTATACAGCATAGAGCTGTACAAGCCTCTAGAGGCAACTTCCCTTTAGATAACTAAATGAATAAATAGGTAAATTGGTGCAAAAGAAATACAATCAATTCTCGTTATATCGAAGCTTAAGAGACTGCAATAAATAGTTCGAGATAACCGACGGAATATATGTTACTTCGACACTTTGGGGCCATATTTGTACAATGAAGACTTCATATAAACGGGTATTTGGATATGTCTGTGTTAGATATGACGGGAGTTGACTGCTATATTTAGTTCATTTTACCGTATTTAACAGACAAATAATGAGAATTTTCCGACGTTAGTGTTACTAAAAGCCCTGATTTTTATCGAGCTTAACACCCTAATAAGCAATAACCCAGCTCTATGTATATTTTCACACCTTTGCGAGGGTACCATTAGCTAGTCTCTGGTCTCTGGCCTGATTAGCAACTAATCCAATCATATAGTTTACATCATTTATATCATCTTCATGCTCAATTAGAGGAATTAACTCGTTGAGTAGATTCAAACTTTCTGTGTAATTTCTTGCATAAAATAGAGAGATGGAATTCTGTAGAATATTTGTAGGAGATTTCGGTAGTTTGTGTAATAATTCTTTGTTGAATTCCTTTCTCTTCGCTTTGTTGCTAGCTCGGATTAAGTTTGTTAATACTTTGGTGTATTCCTGCGAAAATAATTTTCGATAATTGGAAGTAATGTCTGTGAAGATATAATCACTACTATTCACCCGTTAGTTAGTAAATATATTGTGTAGTTGGTTTCACTGATAATATAGTAAAATAATTACAAAATTCATACGGCAGGTAAACTTGAAGCGGGCAGTGGAGCTGGAACAAGTTTCCAAATAAAGGAAGTGACGGTAAATAAATGTATACAATTCACCTTAGATTCGGTATCCAGCATGTGTATAGCTATCATATATGTATCTACAGCTAATGTGTATACTCCTTCCATCTCATACAATACAGCTAACATGTTACTAGCCGTAGCATTACTATGGTGTAATGAGTAATGATACAGTCTGTCTCTGGCTAGTAATAGATAGTCCAGGAATTCAGGCTACAAATATTAGAGATATAAATATATGATACACTCCGAGGGTAACGAAGTTTGTTCCTATCATTTCTATTCTCTGTTTTGGTTTCTATATTTTGGATTTTAAGTTTATGCAACTTTGAAGTTCGCATATACATACCAACAAATTGAGTATAAGTCCCGCCGAAACGCGGCAAAAATCAGAATTTTCCCCTCTCGGTAGATTATACCAATACAAATGCTACACCCGCCTTAGCCCAATTACTCGCAAAATATAACCTTGCGTGCAGCTAACCGTTGCTTACAAGGGCGGATTGGGCTGCCGGTCGCAGGAACGCCGGGCAAATGCGCAGTGGGTCGGTGAAATGATGAGTTGATGAGCTTAATTGGCTTCGGATTATTTCCCAGACCGTTTAAGTACTAATCTGTCTATGGCGCTTATAACTAACCTTAACTTCCCCATTGCATCCATATATTTCCTTCTTATCACTCTGCACAATAACCTCACAAACTTTCCATCCAAACAACAGAGCAGATTCCTGCTGATATCCCATACCATTCTGATGACGAAATAAACCTAAACTTTGTTTATGTCTGTTAAACAACTGAGCCATGAATGCTAATCCTATCCAAGGATAGATAGATAGAGGATCTGTAGATTTAGCATTCTCAAAACACTTCAGAGCTAATTCGTACTCTCCTTCTGTCATATAGAAATAACCGAGGTTAGTCCAAGTTATGTGATCTGATTGCAAACTCAGAGATTTTACAAATGAGTGTCTTATTAAGGAGGATTGTCTCACTTCTCTTGACAGCAGGATTAGCCCTAAAGAATTCGTGGCTATAAGATACTCATAAGACCTCTGTTAATGAGAAACTTGTTTCAGCTCAACATAAGATAAAATCACTACCATTCACCGGTTAGTTAGTAAATATATTGTTTAGTTGAATATCACAGGTAAAATGGTGAAATAATGGCACTATTAATACGGAAGGTAAACTTGATGCGGGCGGTGGAGCTGAAGCAAGTTTCCAACTAATAGTAGCCTAATAATATTTACCTAACAGATTCCAGTACCTATAATCTCCATCATTAAGTATAATAGCATTCATACAATACTTGTAAGCTAATTCAATACTTCCATCTGTCATAGAATAATAGTAAGATAGAGATAGCAAATAGAGGAGATTAGAGTGATGAGGAGAGAGGGATACACACATGTGGAAACTCTTTATAGACAACTGGAGGAGGTCAGCAGGGCTAACCTAGAAAGAATATATAGTCAAACTTGCCTATAACAGCCACGAAGGACTGGCCATAAGTGGCCGCTATGAAGGTGACAGTTATACAGAGATGGCAGTTAGGCAGCTATTAGTAGCAGTTAATTATACCATATTGTCTTTTAGTTGAGGAAACAGTGTAGTAGAGTTTGTATTAATCTTTGTATGAGCATCAAAATGTCTCCCTAACATTCCAATCTCCCCGATACATAACCATACAGATATGTAGTCAGATTTCAGTTCACAACATTTAGCTACAAACTCTAATCCTTTCTCTATGTGTATAACAGCTACAGGTAATAAACCTGTATGAATAGATTCTACTGATATATTGTAGTGACATTCTGCTGCTGAGAGAAGAGCTGGTATGTATCTAAGGAAATAGAATGGAAAGAAGTAATATGAACTGACTTTCATACAAGCCAATTCTCCCAGGAACCCTGAATTTCAATTCATATCCAGACCCCAGAGGAACATTATACAAAAAATTCTGGAAATTTGTCTATTTTTTGCTATATTCCTGGATAATTTTAGGGTTGTTAAGTATGGGGCCTGATGGCTATTGGACACTTACATGGCATTACAGGAGCTATGAGAATTTATGGCAGTATGGGGATGTCAATCAATCCGCAGGAGTCGCTATAATAATATCTACTGACTTACGTGGAGTTTAACTGCAGAACCTTCTGAAAAATATCTACAGCCTCAATCGTTTCTCCTGCTTCTTTCCTAATACATCCTGTCTCATATAAACAGAACAAATTATCCTCCTCTATCTTCAGTACAGCCTCAAAGCTAGCTAGAGCTCCCAGCAAGCTCCCTCTGACCAAGTATACTTCCCCCAGACATTCTAGGACCCTAGGATCTGATTCATCACAGTTAAGAGCATTCTGAAAACATCGAATAGTTTCTGGGAAGTTCTTAGCTTTTCTCTCACTTAATCCTAATCTTATCCAAATCCATTTCCCTGTGTTTGGAGATATTTTAAGAGACAAACTTCTGTAGAATTCCAAAGCATATTCTTCTTGTCCGAGATCTATCAGTAAGTCTCCGTATACCTGTCCTAGCTTGTTACTCCATGGAGCCAGCTGACAAGCTTTCTCAAAGCATTTACGGGATTTGGTGAGATTGATTGAAATCTATACAGAAAATAACTGGATATCGGGTGTATCGTCAAAAATTACTTATTTAACCATGGATTGTGCATTTAGTTTATCTGCTTGGATGTTGTTCTAGGATATCTTGATTTGTTTATAACACAAAACGCGAGCAGTTTTTGTACGGACAAACGCACGAAAAAGTGTGAAATTTCCGGTCATTAGCTTATGTACTACAGTTTTCAATATGTGACAATGAACTTACAGTATTATAGTAATTACCAATGTATTGCATTGGTTTATAATTGAGTTGGTCTAAACTGAAAGATATCAAGAAACATTTAAGACACTTTTCTTTATCTTCTCGTGCCACTAAACCACTTCTCCAATAACACATTCCTAAAGTGAAGTGGCAGAGAGATGAGGTGTCATTCTCATTTATCAGCTGTTTAATTAGCTCAATCGATTTATCGTTTGATCCGTTCTGTGAGAGAATTTCACTTTTCAAACATAGCCATTTTATGACGTCATTTTTATAGCTGACAGTTTCAAATAAAGTTAGAGCTTCCTCAAAATGTTTATCAGAAATTAATAAACAAATTTTCATATATTTTAGTTTCAGTTCCTGTTTAGAATCTAAGTTTTTGAGCTCTGTGAGAATATTTTTTGAATGTTTAATATCTTCCATCTCAAAATATGTTTCAGCTAGCATGAGTAATAACTCATTTTTGTACCATAAATGGAACCAATGAGGTGTTTGGTTCCTGTTTATAACACCTAGCTCTTCATAACATATATCTGTAACCTTTCGAAACTGATAAGTTCCGAAAAAACATTTCAATTTTGCCCATTTTCCTGGAAAAATAGAATTCTCAAAATCTGATAACAGGTGTAATTTCTCAAAAGATTGAATGAACTTTTCTTGACAAATTAACTTCAACAAATCATCAAGAACAGTATTAATCATAAATTCACACCCTTGAATATCAATTTTATCATAAAAAGTGAGAGTAAATACAAACAACATTTCTTTAGCCATAAAACAAACATTTTCTGGAATTTCTGTTTCTAACTGGCAAATAACCTCAATGATGTGAAGTGTGAAAATATCATAATTTTCATATGACAAAAATATTTTGTTATACAATAGAGTTATGTATGGAATAATGACGTCATTTATAAATCCATTTTCTGAAAGATTCAAATAAAATTCTCTGATTTTTGGAAATAATTCATCAAATTTTTGTTTTGAAGTTTTGTTGACACAAATATTTAATGTCTGCTCCCAGTATTTGTATATTTGTTGTTGTTTATTTTGCTCAACACATATGGAGAAATATGAAATATAATAATCCAGAGCTTCTAGCTTACGGTCTAGTCTGATTAGAATATTTGATAGTTTTTCTAGAATTGTAAATTTCTTGTTTTCTTCTGAATATAGTTTGAGAAGATTTGTATACACTCTACACAGAGATTCCTAAACAAACAAATAAACAAACAATCAAACAATCAAACAAACAAACAAATAAACAAACAAACAAATAAACAAACAAACAAATCAATCAATCAATCAATCAACAAACGAACAAACAAACAACTTTTACCTTATCCTTTCTAGTTTCAGTTCCTCCCTCCCTTTCATAAAGCTCCTTGAGTCCCTGCCATCCAGACATTCCCCCTTCCTGTAACTCCACAACCCTCCAGAGGACACTCTCAGCCTCATCAGTACCTCCCTGCTTAATCAGCACAAACCCCTTCATCAGTAATCCATTACAATTATCTTGTTCTAAATTTAGTACATTATTCAGGTGCTGTATAGCTGTAATATAATCTGATTTATCCACGCAGGACTTAGCTCTCTTCAGGAGAGATCTAACTTCTTTAGAAGATTTACCTTCAGCCATAACTAGATTAAACAGTACTCCAGTTATTGGGGACTATTTTAAGGATAGGATGAAAGCGGTTCCTAAACTGAGGTCCATGGATCCCTCGGTGATCCAAGGGCGACAGCAGGGGTCCACAGGATCTCAGAATGTATTATATGTTGAAACCCAGACCAGAAATATCTAAATGTATTTGGATTAGTCGTTATCTTAATGGAGTCAAACTGACCAATATATCCAACTAACAGGAGAAAATTGTAATTATATCTGAGAGAAATTCTCCAGGCCCTTTAGACGAATTGTCCCGAGACGCAACTTTTCGTGAAGAGGGAACTCTGACTTACATATATCGCAATTTTGAGCATATAAAACACACTTATACTTTTCGAGATATGTCTATGCGAAGTGGTTTATGCCACAAGCAATTGTGACATAAATAAATTGAGTAAAAAACATAATTCATAAGATCAACTGTTTCCAAAGTTGTTAATAAAGTGTCCTGATTTTCCACCACTTTTCTCCACCAGCTGTACTCTCTCAATACAAATATTATGAGATAATGATTTACACATATCATATACAGCAAGACATGCCACATTCACTCCTAATAAAGCCTCCATTTCACACCCAGTTTTAGATTCACATGTCACCTCACAAGTTAACCGCAAACTGAAACTATCTGGTAAAGGTGTTACTTCAATTGACACGTGGTCAAGTGGCACGGAGTGGCACAATGGGATAAGTTCAGATGTTCTCTTTGCTGCCATTATTCCAGACAACTTAGCCACTTCAAAGATATTTCCCTTTTTAGTGAAATTGAAATTATTCGTTAAACTTTTGAAAACAGAATCACCAAAATTAATTGTAGCTACGGCTTTAGTATAACGTTTTGACACCCTTTTGGCGCCCACATCCACCATGTTAATCTCACCCTTCTTGTTAAGGTGTGATAATTCATCATATGAGTAACTCCTTGGAGAAAATAAACTATTGGATGTTGGTAAGATCTGTATTTTTGGGAAAATAAATCGGAATTTCGAAAGTCTTAGTAACATTTCCATAATATAATTCTAGTAGTTTAGAAGTTAATTGGAAAGCTGTGAAAATATTAACATAACCATTCATCGATCCCCGAACCTTGGATCCATGGACTCTTGGTGGTCCACAGAATGTGTCAAAATTGGTATAGAGGGTACGTGGGTGAAAAGATGGAATCAAATTGAGCTATTGGAAATTTGTTTTGACATAACAAACACAGATTAAGTAAATTAGATAATTCATATATCGCCTGAGAGCGAATAAAAGACAATTCACAATTCCAACATTCTAAAGTGATAATTATCACACAAAAACTCATAAAAATTGTAAGGTAAATCAATACTATTTCCATACGTGTATACAGGTGCCTTTAGAGTCTGTTCCTTGCATACCTAGCGCTAGCCTCCTCGCCACTCTCCCCTTCTCTTTGACCGGGGTATCCAGTATAATTATGTCCGATTCTATACTCGTGTTACTTGTGGATAGTTTTACTCTTTTCACTTCAGACATTTCTACGTCAGGCGGGGAAATAGGAATCTCTTGGACGATTCGTACGACTGATTTCAATTCTGAGAGAGATTTCCGTTTTATCGATGTGATTGATTTTGTGTCGATTTTCGTATCGTTTTGTGTTTGATAAAAATTCAGTTGTTTTTGAGGTTGTGGTACTAGTTTTGTCAATTGTATTTGACCCACAAATTTTGTGTTATCTTTCTTATCAGCTGTTTTAGCTGTATTATTATTCCCTATATTCGGGGAAGAGCAAATTCCTTTGTCCGTCTCTTCAATTACTTTAAAAGTTTTTGAGGGGAAGAGTTTTCTAATCTCATTTTTTACATTTATGTCTAATACGTTTGTGCATGAGAATTCTTCATTAACGATCCATTGCTTGTTTTCTATCTTTTTGGCGATTTTATGCATAGTTTTTGTTAATCTACTTTTGTTAACTTTCAAATTTGTTAAGTCATCGGGTTTTGCTTCGGAATACTTCATCGGTAAATAGTGTTCATTCCAGAATATACAGAATTGCATTACAGCTCGATCTACTCCGATATTCTCCTCGTGTATGTATTGAGTGAAATAGGGAAGTGAAGTAGCGTTAATCATATCCGGTACACCCTTGGGTCGAGACGGGAAGGCCGCAGTGATGGCAGGTGGAGCTGCCTGTAACGGATCGTCTACTAGAAGTACAGCGGTGCATTTGTTTATTTTATCCAAATTTTCGTAAGAAAGTTGAGAAGTTGAAATACGAGATATTATAAACGGTTTCAATAACTGACACTTTTTGCTAATCTCACTTAACCATGCATCTTGCTTTTCTTTAAGTTTCTGTTTCCTTTTCTCCTCGTAGCTTGCGTGAGGATCCATCATTTCCTCCTCGATGAAATCTTCATCATTCTCCTCAGACCCGTGTCCCTCGTCTTCGGACAGATACCCATGAGGTACGAAGAACCCGTCCTCTGAATTCGAATCATTTTGACTACCTGATACATCTTCATCTGAATCATTTGATTTTATACTCTCAGCATCTGGATCATCTGGTTCCCATTCAAGGTCGCTGTCTACCTAAATTCTATTCAGTCAATACTATATCGTGTAACTTAAGCGGGTCTAAACTAGTATGTACGGTGAACTCCCATTATATCTAACACGGATATATAGAAATACAAATACTCACCTCATAATCCATGATTGTAGAATCAATTCCAAAAGGTCGTCTCCCGGTAACTAGAATGCCCCGTTTGAAGAATGTACCAAAATACGCTGGTCTCTGATTCTCCACAAATTGCAATAATTTGAATCTAACCGTAAGTAGCTGAGTACTGCGACACAATCTGTCACCTCCGCCCTCTGTCACTATTATAATATCATTCTCATTTTGACTCTGTAATTTCATTGGTTGATTCTGTTTATGTATATTGTGTTGTCGTCTGTATTTCATTTCAGCTAGTAAAGTGTTAGAATCGAATTCCTGTGTCTCTAAGGACAAATATGTGTCAAATTCCTCTTGATCAATGTGTTTACTAGGTAAACAAGCTAGCTTCATATTGTCTTTAACTTGAAAGGGAACAAAACGAGAATCAGTCGTTGAAATAGTATTCTGTTGTTTTGAGGGAGTTGGTTTTGAAACAAAAAAGTTTTTGAATCTTTCTTGTTCAGCTTGAACTTTGTCCTTTTTCCGATTCTTTTCTTCTTCAATTCTATTTCTTTCATTTTCCTTATCTTGTAATTGAGCTTCTTTCAATTTCAGTTTCAATTCCCTTTCCTTATTTTTCAAATCTAGCATTTCTTCCTTCCTTTTAAGTTTGGCGTCTCTCTCTTGTGATTTAATTTCCTTTTCTCTTTCCCTCTCTTCATTCCGTTCTAACTGCTTTTTAAGTTTATCCTTTTCCCGGTTCAGATCTGCCATCCTACGCTCAATCTCCTTATTCTTAATTGCAATTTCTCTCTTCTCTTCTCTGAGCTTCTCCCATTCTAAATCCATCTCAGTCTTAGAGCGGGGCTTTCTAGCTCTCTTCATGACTTATTATACAGTTGACTTAAGAGGGAGTCAACTGTAAATGGTAATAAATAATTATAATTGAGTTTGCGCGCATGTTTATAAACTACTTTCAAAGGAGAATGGTTGATATCATGGTTGATTAATAAAATATTTTATTAATAATTAATAGGCAACCAAATCTAGTATCTTCTTATTTTTACATATAGAGCGGACGATATTATTTGTCCACGCATATAAGCCATGCTCTCTTCTTTATCCTCGATTTGGATTTATCTTCTGAAAGAGATGGGAGATTTTATTTCTGTAGTAGAAGTAGGAGATTTTGTGTCAGGGCAGTCAGTTGTGTGTGAACTCTGTGTTTCTATTCCAAAAATCTTATTTTGTTCTAAATATAGTAGCAATTAAACTTTTCATAAATAATCTTAACCTACTGGTCCTGTTAGCTAAAATTTCAAATTAATCCTGTTACTATTACACTGGGATTCACCTATAAGCAAGTAGTGTTAAGCACGAATTTCCCTTGCTATTATTAGAGGAAATATTTCCATTACAAAATGGACTTTAAGTCACTGAAAAAAGCTTGCTAACTGGCGATCACCACTGTATAAATAACCTACCGTTGTTCTCAGCTCGTCTTGCTATACCTAGCGCATCTAACGACACGGACAATTCCTCAGCCTTACTGTCAGTAGATGGAGTAACCACATCTTTATTATTTTCTCCCTTAGTCAGAGATCTGTTGCATATAGGGGTAATAAATAGATACGGGTGATTTGTCACTAGGTATAGGGGAGGACTGTATCTCTTGAGAATTGTCATTAATTGTAATACAACCTGCTTGATTCATGAACGTTTCTAAACTCGATTGTCTGTGACTAGGAGAAGGTTTGGATGTCTTTGCTTTGAAGTCATTTGTGTATACAATTAAATTGCTTCGAGACATTTAACGATAATAACAAGTAAACAAAGTATCAAATGACCACGATAACAGCATTTGTCTGGCTGCTACATAGACGATTACATGTTTATTGGCTAATTAGCCACAAAAACTAATAATTGCATTAATTCTTACTTCGTTTGTTTATGTAATCGATTATTTGACGACGATTAAGAAATCTATAAAAGCAGTCAAATTGATTGCAACATACAATCTCTCTTACCATGCTGATGATGAAAATATCGTTTATTGTTATTTACTTATTTGCTGTTGTTTCTGCTAAACAGCTGATCAGTTACCACAAGGATTGTAAGTTAATATCAATAACAGCCAACTATATCGAAGCTCAACAGCGATAATTGCTTCGATGTAGCCGATGAATGTATATTACAGTCAAATCAAGTTATATCGGAGAATAAGGATACATCGAATTATCCGAGGTGTGAAATTGTACAAATATGGTCCCTAATTAGCCGGAAAAGTAACGGTTATACGGAAGTATATATTGCGGTCCCTTGAGCTTCGATATAACGAAGAGTTTACTGTATTATTATTGTAATGTATTTACAGCGCTAAGTTGTTCGAGTGCTAGAGCACTGATAGAAAAGCATGAAGGATATAAGAGCTGTGAATACGTGGATACGACAGGACATCCTACTATATGCGTGGGATTCAATTTAGACCGGAGTGACGCTAGAAGCAAAATTAAGGAAGTAGGAGGTGATTATGATAAATTACTTAAAGGAGGTTGTCTCTCCCATTCACAATGTGAGAAGTTATTCGACGGTGATCTGTCAACAGCGGAGAAGGACGAGGAGAATGTATTCGGGACAGTGTGTGGATGCGTACAGAACGTGCTTATTGATATGACATTTAATTTGGGACGCTCTCAGATAGCTGGGTTTACCACGTTTGTTAAATACATAAAAGCTAAGGATTGGAAGTCAGCTGGTGAGGATTTGAGGACAACTGCGTGGTGTAGCCAAGTTGGGACAAGGTGTCGAGATGACATGGCACAAATAGAAGCAGGGTGTTAAATTTTGAATGTGAATGTATTAATTTGTCCCATTTTAGATTGTTCTCATAATTATGTATTCCAGTAGAACATTACGTAATAATCTTTGCTGTGTAACCTACACAAAAGGGCCTCTAGAAACGGGGTGGAATATAAATAGGGCGAATTCATAGTCGCATAAAATTGAACAGACATAAACGGGGAAACTGGATAGCATCGGCATCCCTGGCAACTGGTTTATGAAGGTTACACACTGTATTTCACGATCAGAATTGAACTAATAAACTCAATAAGTAACTACATACTCTCTACCTAATATATTGCTAAGTGTTCTAGAAGATTCTACATGGGTCTCCCTCTCCCTCTCCCTACGGGGGGACCACCTGGCATCCCGGCTGGTACGCCATCTTGTACAGATTTAGGAGCTTTGATAGTTTCGTCTACGGATAGAATCAGACAGGCAGCCTCACAGGCTGCTGTAATAGCATTAACTTTAACTAATGCGGGTTCCCAAACAAATGCAATAAAGTTATCAGTCAAACCCTCATTCATGATATCTACCCCGATCCATTTATGTCCGAGCGAATGCTGCTGTCTTAGTCTGTTTAGGAATTCGTTAGCATCAAATCCTGCGTTATCACAGAGCTGTCGGGGTATTACTTCTAGAGACTTGGCTACTGCAGCAATTATGAATTGTTGTTTGCCTATTAATAGTATACCATAGAATATAAGAAATCCATGGAAATTAGTTGGTAGAATACAATGTATGCCGGTTATAAGGACATGTATTGATACTCCCAAGGGTGTTCTTATAACCGGTATACACTTAAAAAACTTGGAAATTGAATGGATCGAAAATCACTGGGTTTATCAAATAAAATCGGGAAATTACTATAAGAATAAAGCAATTTATATTCTACATTACAGACCTAGAATAGTTCGAGATAAATCTCTTAACACTTTACTAAGCTCCATCTCGATAGCACCACCTCCTGCTACTATAGCCTCATGCTTAATAGCTCTCCTGACTATCATGATAGCATCATGAAGAGATCTCTCTGTCTCTTCGATCAGCTGTTCAGCTCCTCCTCTTAGTATTAGGGTACAGGTCTTAGAGTTAGGACAACCGGACAATATGTTAAATCTACAAGAGACAAAATGTGTCCATTTAAGAGATCTGTCCCCACACGTGGATCCAGGAAATATTGAGATAATAAGGACACACTTCCTGGAACAAACTTGTCCTGGAGTTGCCCTATAATAGGAAATGATTAATAATATTCTAATACCTTTCTCCTCCAATCTGCACTTCCTCGAATCTTTCACATTTCCCTAACACTTCTCTCTTGAGACTACTAGTAGTAGTCTGTAGAGATCCTCCACAAGCCTTTATGGTTCTGTTCATATCTTCTTCCGTAACACGGCCAGCACAAAAGATATCTCTAAGCAAATATTATATAAATACAGTCAACTCCAGTTGTTATATTAGAGCTCAGGGGAGCGCAGTAATTACTTCTATATATACGTGTTAGATATAACGGAAGTGCTGTAAATCAAACTACGCCTACAGGCCTAGATTTCACACCTTTCAATAACCTCACCCCTAGGGTGTGTTCAGATCGATGTTCGGATACTTACCTGTCAGCGAAGTATTGAGTAGCGACATCTCCAATAGGTAGTTTAGACATCACAACTTTAGCTCCGCTCTTAACAATACTATCCAATTTATTGTATAGGATATTCCATTCTGCATCTACTACTGCTTGATATTCTTCTACATTGTCTAGACGGAGTTCTGCGTTCTCTCTCTCTGCCTTCAACTCTAGTTCTATGTTTAGCTGAGCTATTAACGGGGACGTGTATTTCTTGGGCTGCATTTCAAACCCTAATTAGGAAGTAATTGTTAATATATCACCAAGGATTGAAATTTGTACTCCCTATCTGAGTTACGTCCTCGGTCTGTGGATAACCGAGAGTTTACCGCATAGGTTCACAACCTGGAGTCAATTACCCCTTAGAAACAGCTGATTTAATGTCTCCGTCAACTAAGCAGTGGACAATTCCTAATTCATTGAATAATTCCGGGAAAATTTTGAAATTTTATATCCAAAAAGTGTAAAATAATTTTTGTGGAATTTGGGTACAGATTACCGCCAAAAACAAACCAACCAGCGTATGAGAATGTTTTCTTGAAAGCAACACCATCAATCAGCTGACTCTCATTCAAACTGCCACCTGTCACCTTCTTAATTCCTATCATTTTAAGCGGGAGGAGGTTCTGATCCAGAATAGAGACAGCATCTACAACCATTTTAGAGAAGAATTCCTTCTCCGTAGCAACCAGTTTGGAGCATAGCGATGTAGCAGCACATTTCTCTAGCATAGACCGGAATTCTTCAGGATTCTCTTTCTTTAAAGTTACCTAAATGTAATAATTATCGTTATACCGAAACTCAAGAGGACCGGGATAATTACTTCGGTATAACTTCATAAACAGTTAAAGGACAAATGTAATCGACCAATTCAGAATTGCAAATATTACGTTATATTCTTATTCGCCCTTGTAACTAAGATATTATTATACATCATATCCGTCAATCGCCATTAATGAATCTTGTTAACGCTTTTCTATGGTTTATAACTAATAATTATTTTATACACATCAGAGTAATAAATACGGTAAGTGGTCGAATACTTTTGTCCTTTAACTGTATAAGCGGAGTTTACTATTAATCCAAAGGTGTGAAAATTATATATATAATTTACCTGTAATTCCTTGATAGCCTCTATAGCCTTATCAGCTGATAGCCTAATACCATTAGCTATGAAATGAGTATGCATTCCTTCTTCCACATATGGCTTAACAAGTTTAAGTATTTCACCAGTCAGCAACACTACAGTAGTTGTACCATCTCCTACCTCTGTATCTTGTGATTGAGCTATATCCACTAGTGTCCTGGCTGCTGGATGAATCACTTCAAGTTTGCTCACTATTGTAGCACCATCATTTGATATTATAGTCTTACCACTTTGATCCACTATTAGTTTGTCCATACCACGAGGACCCAATGTTGTTTTTACAGCGTCTACTATTACCTAGAGAATGTTTGTTGAATGTGTATTTGTCTGTCTGTCTATTTGTTTACACAACAAACCTGACAAGCGTTGATATTACTAATAATCTGTGGTTTGCCCTGTGAAGTGTCTGTACCTGCTTTCAGCAGTATTATTTGTGGTCTCATCATCATCTTGGAACTAATTTACTAATAAAAATATTTTATCAACCAAATACTCTCCTAAATGTGTTCCCTTTTCTAAAAACGTAAACAAATAAAATAAAACAAACAAACAAACAAATCAACTCCAAACATCTAACTGATATCGGTTCCTATTTTGCAGATTCTTAACAAACAAGGCAGCATCCTCACTCCCCATCCCTCCCTCCTGTTCTAAAATTAGTAACAAGTTAGCGTGCACGTCACGGGCCATATTCCTGGCATCTCCGCAGACATAAATATAAGCTCCTTCTTCCTTCAGTAATCTGAATAAATCTCCTGATATGTTATTCATTAGGTGCTGTACATAGATCTAAAGAAGGTGGATTGGAATATAATAGCATTTCCTTTGTTACTCTGGTGTTTGTACTTACAGAAATTATTTGTTTTGTAACTCGCTTCCCAACCGTTTTCACCCATGGACCTCAGGTTGGGGACTGCTGACATTTACAAACACCGAAGGAAATCTATTTTAAAACAAACCTTCTTTTCCTGTTCTCTAGAGAATGCCAGCTGTAAATTACTCAATATTCCATTTTCTTTGAATTCATTCAATTCTTGCTCATAAATATAATCCCAGTTTCTCTTCCTACACCCAAAGAACAGAAGAGACCGTCCTACCTCTCTCCCTGTTCCCAAAACTGTCCCTCTCTCCTGCAGGAACCCCCTGAAGGGGGCTAGTCCTGTCCCTGGTCCAATCATAATAATAGGTACGATAGGTCTTAGAGGGAGTTTAAAAGTAGATTTTCTAACATATATAGGGAAGTGAGTAATAGTCCTATATCCTGGCTGTGTAGCTGTTATCCCTCGAGTAGATGCTAGGTCCCTGAACATAGCACTAGCTACTCCCGTGACAGAATGTCCTAGAGGAGTAGTGTAGTCTGTTAGTACTGCTGTAATGTGGATAGAGTTAGGATGTAGTTTAGGAGATGATGATATTGAATAGTAGCGACACTGTAATCTAGAGGAAGATAATTAATAAACAGCTGATTCTTATGTAAATAAGAAGAATTACCCCTGTTATATAGAAGCTCAAGGGACCGCGAAAATAAATTCGAAATAAATAATGAAATTTGAGTTACTTTGATGGTTTGAGACCATATCTGTACAATTACAGACTTCGATAAGCGGGTCTTTCAAAAGCTGACTGTACTTGATATTTCATGCGTACATTTAATATAGTCAACTCCCGGTTATATGGAACACGAAATGCTGAAGTCTGAATTGTGGTCTCAAACTATAAAAGTAAAATATATTACATCGGTTATAGCTTACTCCGCGTATATTGAAGGAGTTATCGCGGCCCCCTAGAGCTTCGATATAACTGGAGTTGTTCGTATTTCTAAAACACATCAAAGCAGACTGCCACTTTGAGCAACTGTTTCATACAGATTATACATTATATATTTCTGTATTTAGTCACTCACCTAGGCAGCATTTCTAACAAAAGATCTACAGGAGGTTGTACAGAAGGAAACTCATCTAGTAGCGATAGAAGAGATCGCTGTGTGTCCAGAACAAACTCCTGGTATTTCCTCCTCCCCTGCTCGCTACTCTCCGTAAGTTCTAGAATATTCTCTTTCTCAGAGGGGTCTAGCGTATGATTAGATAATTCCTTAATTAGATGTGTCTTAGGCAGAGATGTTAGGTCTATATAGTGGGTGAGAGCTGTCCTAAAGGAACAAGGACAAGGGAATGGGTGCTTCTTAGTAGCTAATTCGTCTTTTGCATTCAGTGAGATTACCTTAAGGGATAACGTGTTGTATCATTTTGTAGATAGGGCTACAATACATATTCAGGAACGTTGACAAATATTGGGCTAGGGGATCCGCATTTGCAAACCTTGGGTTGATGGATCTCTTAGTGGTCCACTGACGACAGCAGGGGTCCACAAAATGTATTAAAATTGGTATCGGTGGTACACGGGTGCAAAAGGTTGGGAAGCTTTGATTTAGATTCTCGCTTCTCAATTTTAAGAGGAATATATCTTACAAATCCTCTAGCCCCATAAATGAACCATTCAAGATTGTATTACAATGAAAATAGGACCCAAGACTTACTTGATCTAAGTCAACCCCCAGTCGTTTGGCTAGCTTTTCAACCAGATGAGGTTCATTCTGTACATAGAGCGCCATATGATCTCCCGCCTGATACTTCATTTTGGCGCCTGAAATATTTAGTTCCATATGTAAACACGATCTGTCACCTCCCGTATGAAGTTCTCTCACACAAGTAACTTCTGCCAAAATTGGGTTTTTAGCGTCAAATGGTGCGTTCTGTTTCTCAAAGGAATGTGGTCTATAAGGCTCACCAGTATACACATGTAACTAAATAAGAACAATTATCCGTAGTCCCAATACATTATGTAGTACGCATACCTTATCTAGCTCCTCGTTGCTATGGAATACTACGTCATAATCTCTGCCTACGAATTGGCCAATAGAATCTGGATCTATTTCAAATAGTTGTATTACAGATTCTTTGAACACGTCTCTCCATTTTAGAAAGTCCTCTTCTATATTTCCGTCAGCATCACCTTCTCCCCGAGGACACAATCTGGTGGCGCCTAAAGTGTCCAATCTCTTGTCTACGATTCTACCTGTAGGAGAGAAATTGACACATTTAGTAACTAGAAAAATCTCGAAATGGTATATTTTAGGTGTGTTTAAAGTCCTGAATTAGCCTAAATAATAAATAAAATTTAGAGTTTCTGGTGTCGAATTGTATTAATTTCCAATTTTCGCGGTCGAATGCTAGCTACAAATCCCTTATAATAATTTCTCGGGATTTTCGGCAAATTCTTGAATTTCATGGAGGAAGATAAAATGCAAATAATTTCCTGGAATTCTTCTAAAATGACTGCCTGGGAGGAACACAGTATTCAAACTCACCAATTTCATTATAGAATTCATAAGTCTTATTCCCAAGTCCAAAGACAGCAAAACTTAGCCCACTCAAATTCAAATCAGTACTCTTCAGCCAATCAATAAATTCTATAGAATTATCTGTAGGATCCCCAACACCGTAAGTAGCCATACAAAACACAGCCATAACCTGACCGACAGAATTATTCATATCTCTGAATTGGGCTAGCTGGTCCCATTCATCACAATCCTCTGGGTCATATATAAACGCCCCCAACCCAAGACCCTTGCACTCCTTCGCGATCCGAGAAGCAAAAGCTTCCGCTGTCCCTGTCTGGGAACCGTAGAACACTACAACACGATGACCGCCGGATTGTGCCCGATCGTAGAAAGATCGAGACACAATAGCATTTCCAACTTTTGGAATACTCAGAGAAAGTGTCCGAATTTTGGTGGGATCCTTACGGAAATATTTATACCAAATAAACACACAAATTAATCCAGTAATTGATAATAATATGAAGACATCGAATATTGAGATTTCACTCCAGCCTCCTTCTGGAGAGATCTCTTCTTGTTCTTCTGACATTCAAATTAGAATTCTAACTCTAACTATTCAGCTTCAGATAGCACTTGTACATTTCTTACCTAGTATATAAGAAGTTGAAAATGTCATAGATTGTTCTCCGAGGCGAGAGCGACTTATTCAATGTCTACATTCCTTCCCCTGTCCGAAAGCAAACTTAGAAGTAAATTGTCTCCTTCCATCATTGTGTGATGTTGATTCAAATGTGAACCAAAATCATTATTGTTACAATCACAAAATATAATCACTACTGATAATCTCATATTATGAAATACGTATCTACTTACATACAACTGGTGAGCATTAGTTCACTGACTTAGAACCTCCATTTGGCCACAAAAATATTAGTTATTAAAGGGAAGGTGTTGAAATTAACAACAAGTATGTTATACTATGTACTGTGGAGGAAAAAGTTCTATGGGAGTTCAAGATAGATCCCTTATACATTAGCCACTGTATATCCTAGATTTACAAGAGCAATATGAGTCAAGAACTAGTGAGATGGAATTTAGCCCTCCTATTTTCAGTTTTAAACATATGTGAATATGCAGCAAGCTTGCAGAAAGGATAGCTTAGCACAGCAAGCTAGATTGCAGATTAGCAAACCTTTCATTTAAAAAAAACAGCGCAAACTATGAGCCAACAATCTACAATGATATAATTGTCCTCGTCAGCTACACGTGGCTATTTGAAGAATAATCAAACAAATGTATAGAGGTCACAAAAAAAATAATGATCCATTACTGACGACGTATTCTGAATTTGCATAAAGATTAAAGTTCGTGTTACGGTTACATTCTTTCCGAGTCTACTTAACAACCCCATCGATAATTTAAATAATCGAGCAAATATATTTCCTTGTATGGGCATAAATTATCTTAGAATATAAACGCGGAGATTTCGAAGCGCACGAGACAGATGGATGGGGACAGTAATTAATCCTTAAGCCCCTGTGGATGAGATACTTGTTTCAGCTCCATATGACGTCCATCTGGTGGAGCTGAATAAGTTTCCAACAGAACCTGCACAGATAAAACTTCATGTTAATAATATTCCTAATTGAATTATCCTGGAATACTATTACCTCATTTCCTTACAGACAACCCACGTATGCCTCGTGCAATAGATATATTAGCTTACGTAGACTGATACATACACTCATGACTCGACAGCATAAACATTTTGAGAGAGCTTTGTGTATTATGCACTAAACTCTAAGTAAACTTGATCAAAGAACAAGTTCATATATTATTATTCAATTAAATGATAATTAAGCACATTTTAAGACGTCAAAACAGGGATAATTATAAGATTAGCAAAGGTAATATACTGGCAAAACCGCAGGTAATACATTAATTGTGTTATGTCTCAGAGTATCTCAAACAGTGTGACAAAACATGCAAACTTGGCCACATTTTGGCCACAGATATATCCACCTCATTGTTATCAAGTTGATGTCCAATAACAATTTTGACCAAACTTAACTAACAAGCGTACTTGTGTGGGGTCATGTGTAGAGGTTATACAAATATCCGTGCTATATATTCGGTACATATTAATAGAAGTAATTTTTATGTGTAAAACGCATGAAGACTCACAAAATGTGAAAAATGCGATGCTAACGGAAAATATACAACTGTTCTCGCCGGAAATAGTTTACTGAATGCAAGGGCGTAACCAGGATTGCTCGTCCCTCATCTTCCTATTGTAATTAATTGGCAGTTAAACTGATGCAAATATTGATCTTGCTCTGGGAGTGTAACTTAAATTCTTATTTAGTCGTAGAGAACTAGGAGAACACCCCAAGCATCTGGATATTATCAGGTGAAACACAAACAAAGCCAGCTAGATTTCTCTATAACACACATTCCCCTGTGGCGTCATAAACACTGCCTTGACTGTCAAACAGTAAAAATTCACTAACTTTATTTGTAATAGAATTATAATGTGTGAAAATAGCGATAGTATGAAGTGAATAAAAAGCATTACATTCCCAAGTAAATACACATAACCAAATACACTAATTACACCGACAATTATAATCTGAATATAATTCTAGGATTTTGAAGTCAGTGGAACAATCAAAAATAAATCATGAATTAAACTCTGGTTCAATTGAGTAAAAACTCGATGGAGTGGTGGAAAAAGTCATTTCAAGGTTGTTAAAAAATTGAATTGCATATTTGTTATAACACTTTTTCACTGGTGTGGGTCGCTAGCATCTTTCAAACCGGTATCAGAGTTTGAGGGTCTGTTAGGGGCATTGACATCTGTATTTTTCGGGAGATAAAGGTCTTTCAAAGAGCGAAGTTCATCGATGAGTGCTTTGTTTTGATTCTCTAAAACTTGTACTCTGCTCTCCAAACATTTCACATATTCCTTCTTCTTCCGTCTGCATTCCTTTGCAGCAAGCCTGTTGATAAGCAATTCAATTATAAATATGAACAAAATTGTAATTATTAATAGTTGATTTTAAGTTGTCCCATGGCTATTTCCTACATAATATTAGTTAGTAATTCCTTAGTGTATAAAATTGATAAATTGCCTTATGATACTAAAGATATCTAATATACTACAGTTACAATGATTTTCAAAAATATAGCTATAGCGCGCTCAAAACTAATTTCTAACATTCCCCGCCTAAATAGAAAACGGACTTGAACAATAAATTCCCGCTTTTCCGCGCCTAATTTCTAACATTTGCCCGCCCAAATAATAGAAAACGCGTCTGGACAGTAAATATTCATATTTTCGCGTAATTGATAGCTATATAATTACCTATTTTTCTGAAGTCTTATTTCCCTCTTCTTAGCAGCTTCGTCAGCCATCTGCTGTTGTGTTGTTATTGCCTGAGGTGTCATAAACAAAGCGGGTGACAACATACCAGGGTGTATGGACTGGTACGGGGGCCTTATAGCTGATGTTTGGTTTGATAAACTCATCGGATTTATACTTGTTTGTTCATGCCCTGCTGAAGTTGTTAATAATTGCACTTGCTAGAAAATGTGAATATATAAATTGGATCTCATAAACAAACAAACAATCAAATCGACACAAAAGGGCAAACAAAAGGAGTGCAAGGTACGCCGAAATATGTTACACCGTCTCCAGTTTCTGTAAATTCACCGTTTGTATATGACTAAGAATTCTATATTTTTTACATTTCGTTTCCAGAAATTCCCCATTTTGACACGCGCTTTTAGCGGAGATTACACTGTAATGCACTAGCGTAATGTAACACAATGTAAAACAATTATATCAACCAAATCGGTGCCACAATTCTCCATAAAAGGAGCGATAATATAAGATATTAGTGACAAAGTTATATTCTAAGAAAAATTACAATTATCAGCGAGTGTCAATTAAGAATTGAAGCCTACACATAACGTAAGGACATTCTACAGGAATTCAGGGTAATATCTTTGTAATGATGTCTTCTTTCGTATTTATATGAAAATAACTGTGGTTCAATTGGTAGTTAAGTTGTGGATATTATGGTGGAAATATTAATAATTGGATGTATGCTATAAGTGTGAAAATATGTGAATAAAATTGTTTACTTACCCCTGGGTTCTGGAAGACGTATTTGGCAGCTGATGAGAGTACATTGACTTGATTGGGCATTGTCATTTCTTGCGACATATTTGGAGGCAACATTGGTTGTTGGGGTTGATTTTCGCTATTATTATCGATGCAGTCTATTTGATCACGCATCGGTTCCTTTTTTATTTCAGGATTCAGAGCTGAATTTCCCGCTAGATCGTCAAGAATCCGTCTATTAGGAGAGAAGTGTTGCATAATAATTGTGGACATTTTTGATAAATATTTTCGACTAAATATGAAAAGTGTTTCGTGTTGAACATTAAGTAATCGGGGTATTTATGCATATCAGCACGCGTATAGCGTATACTGCATACACTGTAGTTCGTACGTCATGATGAGGTAATTGCTTTCAGTAAATAATGATGCAATTAGCCAAAGAATGTTTCAGTGACGATTGCGTTAAAATTCAATAAGTATTAAATTAGAATTACATCACAGATGGTTAATGCACACCATTCTGGGAATTCTGGAAATTTGTCGGATTGAGGGATAACATAATCTTGAGATATATTACAGAAGGATAACTGTTAGTAATCAGTAAATACAATAGGACGCCATATAATTATACCACAGGTAGTATAATCACCATTTTGTGAAAATAATTTCTATTTCAAGCATTGGAGAATGGAAGTGTGAATTGAGGTAAGAACAAAAATTGGCAGGAATAAAGGGATCAAAATATGACACATGATAAAATCACACGAAAAAGAACAACTTTGAACTAAATCTGAAACAAAACAAAATTTCTTGAATAAAAATCAAAAAATATTTCACTCATTTTACCCAAAAAATTTGATTTTTGCAATATTTTTTGTAAAACTAACCTTAAAAATATAGAATTTACTCACACCTACTAGTTCTATGACCAGGCTATGATGTTGATAAATGAATTATAATTAGACAGATGGCTAGATATGTTCTAACAGTAAAGACAGCCCTCAAAAATAGTAAATAAAAGATAATTCGATTACACCAGGATACCTCATTACACTATGACGATTGAGGTAGTGATTATGATAGAACGTCCTTCTGTTTGTTTGTTTGTTTGTTTGTTTGTTTACAGATCAGGAACAAACAAATATGATTCGAAAAGTTATAATCAGAATTGGTGAATTTAGCGATTATTTATATTAAAATCGTGTATAAGTAATGTCCTTGCCTAGCTTAGATTAGCAAGGTGACGAATTAATCACATTGATATTGTATTAAAATATGTAAATAAACCTCAGTATTAGTAACTGAAGGATTTTTATCAAAACAACGAGAAATTTCCTCGATTGTAAGCCAGAATTTCCACACATTCCACATGTGGAATTACATTTTTAACAGCTCAGAATTCAGTTGAATTATCAGAAACGTGAATTTCACTTTTCTAAAATTTGCATACAAACCCTACGCATACTGTTTCAATATTTTATGTAATTCTATTTAAATAATGGCAGCATAGCATAGTAAGAAATTCCACAGAATGATTGATGGGTCACAGTCCAAGTGATTTGAATTGATCTTATTTCTCTAAATATTCGAGCATCAGTCTCTAGTTGTTAAATAATTAAAATGGTAATAAGGCTAACTAATTAAGATCTGAAAAGAGTGTAGTAAGATCAATACTGAGTCTTAAAGTATATATTCTCCTCCCTGATCCGCCAATAAGTAACACCTTATATATTTTGGCTATGAATTTATCAAAATAAGAATCGCTTAACTCCAAAAATACTGTAATACATCTGGCGCTTAAACTAGATAATTCCAGCGAACTTTCCACATCTGAACAAATGCCAAAGAAAAATTATTCAGAAATTATGGATTCGACAGAATGTTTGGTTATAAGTTGAGTTTAAGATTCCATCAGCATAGCTTACTCTGATAAATTCGTAGTTACTAAGTAAGGAATCTGAGATTATTCAGCTATTAATAATGATGTGAGTATTTCAATAGTGCTTCCTGAGAATTTGCTGACAAAGATGTATGATTGTTAACAAATATAAAATTGTGTAATTTTACAGAATAGCTTTGTATCCAATTTGAAAGTGAAATAGCTGTAAGGCGACAAAATAACGATAAACAGAAAATACCTATTTGTTTTTACTGGAAATGATTTATAATAATAATAATAGTAAATAATCAGTAAGGAATCATCTCTAAAATCGTAGAATTTAGAATTGAGCATTGGAAAAATCTAAAATTACAATCTGTAATAGAAATGTTAAATTCGACAAGAACACGCATAGCACCTCGAATAGAAATACATTCCTTTAATATGCTGTCTGTACAGATTGTAAGTTCAAATTCGCCAATTGTCAAAGCACATAAATTTCTGACACTCCGCTTTGAAAGGCTGACAAAAAGATTCGAAATTGATCCATATAATCAAATTTCCTTTAGTAAGACACATCACAAAATGGCCGATGGTATTGGCCACACCTAGCCGACACGGTCCAAAAATATACCTATACACACCCGGTCGTCACCGTTGATTGAACAAACCTTTAAGATCTGTAACAGTAACAAATAACTAATATAATTAGTTCCAAATACACTGTTAAGTATTAATTAGTGACGATTAGAGAGTGTTAATTGAATTTATGGTCTCAGAACATAGATCATATTAACATATATGACATATTCATTATTATTTCTAACGAGTTGATAATACAATAAGCTCTACTACGTTAACACACGTTACTTTGTGTAATTCAATCTTGAACTAAATATTAATTGTATACCCACGCGTATTCAAACAGATAAGTCAGAGAGTTGTCCCTTTTATAATATTATACTGACTGGACATTAATCTGCTCCTTGGAGGATGATATGGGTGTGTATTATGGAAGGTGATAGCCTTATACAGTTAACATCTGGTAACTCGAACCCTCAGAGGAAAGTAAAATCTGTTAGAGATAACGAATGTTCGAGGTATCAGGGATGTTGACAGTATAGAATTTCATCAATTGATGTAATACCAGGAGAGATACGTACAAGGCAAAGCCTTAAATCTGATTGGTAGACACATTCGCCACCTTTTCTCAGAGATGTCAGATGTGTGAAGATTTCGCTGTGACACTAACCACTTCACACATATATGCTAAATTCATAGCTATTAGCATTTCATCAATCAGCTCTGCATCTAAGTTAATCCATAGTCCAAATGACTATTTATGAGTTGCATAGCGTACATGCAAGCAAGCAGTAATAGAACAATACACACAATAGAATTCCAATATATAAGAATATAATTAAAGAATTAGAGAGACCATTAGTGAGTTTACTATACCGCCTGGCCAAATGTATTGGAACGCTTGTGCCACTGTGGCACACGTGTTAACAAGGCAAAATACCTTGAAAGATATGCCTTGAGTGCCAGGTGTCAATAGTGGCAGGGTGTATTATTGAGATCACAAAGCTAATTAAATATTATTAAATATTGAATGTTTAAAATTGAGTAAAGAAACCATTTGGCTAGCGAAGTAGATGGGTTTTTGGAAGGTAACATCTTTTATTCTTGGTTTCGGTGGGACAATTCACTCAAAACTATTCATTATTCTAGGATATCCGCAAAAGATGTGAGAGCGTAAAATGATGACTAATTATGATTAGAAAAGTGTGAAAAACATTAATGTACAACTCCCGTTACATCGAACACGGATATATGGAATAACTGGGGCTATATCGAAGTCTTAAATTCCACAAATATGGTCCCAAACCGCCAAAGTAATATATATTTAATGAATCATATCGAAGTAATTATCCCTGAAAGTAGACCGATTAAATAGTGCTGAATTCATCAATTGAATACTGAATGCATTCTTATACAAATTGTCCTATTAGCGGAGAACGATCGGACAAATCCATTAGCTGACATAATTAAAGTATTTATGACAATACTAAACTGAATACTGTTAAGTACATGACATCAATTGTAGGATGAAAGACTGTAACATGACCTAACAACCATACAGGGTGATTGGAATTCGGGAAAAGAGTAATTATATTTCCTTAATTGCACTTAAATGTGGACAAATAAGTTGTACAGTTTTCCCTGAATGAGCGAGGTTCGCGTTTTTTGCTAGAAATTCCTCCATAACTTCTTGGGAATTCAATTAGAGTTTTAGCAGTAATACGAGAACTGTAATTGAGTAAGTGAATAATTTCTCCAATTATAGCTATCGTAATTGAGGGACCATATGGGAAATCGGCGTATTTTAGTTCTTGCTCCCATAGCATTATTCACAAATCGATATAGTCTACTCCCGGTATACAGAAGTTCCTCCATATTAAAGTCTGAAACTGTACAAAACTGGTTCCAAACAGTCAAAGTAACATTCTTTATCGGTTATATCGAAGGAATTATTGCCGTCCCTTGAGCTACGATATAACGGGAAATGACTGTATTAGAGATTAATCTGAGATTGTGACAACGAAATTGTCTTTATCAATTCCTTCCTTCCCTGGCCTATGATTTGTAATCTAATAACTACTGATATCATCATTTGGTAAAAAACAAACAAACAAATGCAATACTCATTAGTAAACAATAATAATTCCATCCGTCAAATCCACAAATTGGAATAATTTCCAATATGATTTTACAAAACTGAGCATTACGCCACCACCAAGTGGACAAGTATATATCATTATGAAAGTACACGTGTACAGAATAAATATCAATAAGATTGTATCTAATTATCAAGCTAGATAGAATTACGCAATCAGTTACATCACTGCTCTAAGTTTTGTGAATTGATGTAATGCTTATAGCAAACTGCAGTATCAGCAGATACCTTGCCTATAGTCCTGGATAATTGAGGCCAGTGGCAAAGTTTCTCTCATCAATTCACTAACCGAAGGTCGAAAAGAATGAGCGTCAAAACACAACATGTATTTGGATAATTTCAAACAATCCAGGGTCCGGTATTAACGAGGAATACAGGGAAGATTTGAAAATATATGTCTTTACTCCAAAGAATAGTCTGAAAATGTTATTTCTGGAAGTAAAACTTGGAAATCCTACGAGTTTGCAAAAAAATCTCAGGATATTATTAAAAGTTGGTAAGTACAGTCAACTCCCGTAATATCAAAACTCACGGGATCGCAGTATTTACTTTGATATATTCGTGTTAGATATAATGGGAGTTGACTGTAACTGAGTAAGTACTTGGAATGCTCGAATTGAGAGCCAATTTTATAGAATTATTACACGTGATGTTACACACAGTCTAAACAATCTACTGTAAATAACTCGGGTATCAAAAATGAATTAATATATCTGATATCGTCACGAGTTCTTGTGACGTCATGATAATAAGGTAAATATAGACACGTCATTCTGCAGTCACGAGTTGCAAGATAGTAAAGTACAGTGGTATGAATTCTATACGAATAACTAACACAGGCAATTATCTGTTGAATAGTTGCGGGTATGTATCTATGGAATGTGTGAATATCGGGTTTACTAGGTGTGAAGGAATGTTAATTTCCCATTGTAAAGTCGTTGAGTTACACAATATTCTTATTGTTGAGGTCATTATCAGTGATATCAGGGAAAGCACGTAGAATTACGGAGAAAATATTGTAATGATCATTGTATATACTATTGGCTTATGGAGATAACTCCTTGACAGATTGTTCAAAAGTTGCAGGGCTCTCAACTCTCACGATCTCGTCGTGTGTCACACGATTTTGCGTCTGCATACACAACAAAATCCCTAGTCTTTTCATGGCTAGCTAATACTAAATCATAAGTCTCACGATTTTGAAGAACATGCTTATAACAACTTCGCGGTATTAGACCAGTGGGTATAACGAATCTAGCAAATATACTGTGAAAGTTCAAATGAGTTCGGGTTCCACGCATTCACAAATACAAACATAGAAGTACAATCATAGATAAAATAGATATTAGTAGGTATTTTTAGTTCTGCATTATCATTTCTATTTATATAGAACTGTGTATATTTATAGACGTGATAACTAACTTGAAAGACGGTCTTCTGTACATAGCTTCTCTCCTCTTCCTGTACTCTTCATCCTCTCCTTCTGCTATGTCTGAATCATCTTCATCTTCTGATTCGAATGATTCACTCCCAGGAGAGTGCATTGTGTTTGTATTCTGTAAACAAACAATTAAATAATAACAAAATAATAACAAAACAAAGTACAAATATGCTAAACTTATTGCCATGGTAACTGAAATATTATTTGAAACATTTCGGAAATTAGAAACTTTCGTGTCACACTTTCGGAATTCCCTTCGCCTCACGAAGGCCCTTACTAGTGAAATATAAATATTCTGAGGTAACGGAAATCGAAGAATATTTTGTGTAATATTAAGATCATAATTAGTTACGGAAAATACCAAATTTCGAATCTTACGAATTTCCAAAACCAGAAAATATGAACAAATAATTGCAAAATTTTGAACTTGACTAACTTGACTATGATTATTGTGATTGATCTGAAGTGGATTTAGGAGAGAGGGGTGTCCGGGGTTTAGTTGTGACTGAGAGGTAGATCTCTGGAGTTGTAGCATAAAGTTGGGGTCGTGATTGATACCAGGACTCTCCACGGTACTGTTATCAGGAGTCGAACTAGTACTTGAAATCATTTTGATGGGAGAATTAATAGCGATTGACATGGAATCTGACAAATATTTCTTGGTTGGAATCTTCCTGTTGGTAGAAGTATAAATCTAATTTCTAAAAGCATAGAATTTGTAAAAAATTGAAAATTTTGAAAAGCCGCCAAAAAATCACCCGGGGAAATTCTGCGCGTAAAAAAATGAGAGAACGGTTAGTTGTGAAGCTCGTCATCGATGATCAAATCAATTCGTATATATTATTTATACACATAGCGAGACAACCAACAAAACAATCGTTACATGAATATTAATATATCACTTGATTATTAGACCTCAAATAGCCCGCACATTGTGTAGAAATTCGACACATTCCAAGTGGATATATTTATAAGAGTTGGTGAAGTTTGTGTGAAATGATAGCTAGTTATTACGTCAATCTTATATAAATACGTATGCATATATAAGCTGGGTAATTGACACCTTGGATGTTGTCTGTGTAATAGAAATGAATGCAAAATACTAGGAGAATTCTATTCAGATATTTATCACCAAGGATTATAATCAGCTATAATGGTTATGTTAGAAGATAGAATGACATTTAATACACAACCAAATAATTAGGAAATTCGCCGTGAGAATTCTTCTCAAAAGGTGTGAGATATGGCAATTCAGCATAGAAATGTACAGTGAAGAATCTTGAAAGTTGGAAATAATATTACACTCTTTAACCTCTGAAAAATCCTGAGAGTTGGCGTCTCTGGGATTATCCCACGATTACACAAGAAACCCACGGGAATACTCGCAAAAGTATTTGCTTTTTTCCTAATAATTTGCTTGAAACTCTTATTTATGGATGTAAAACATGGAAATCGCGAGAAATTATTATGCATAATCACATATCCATAAATCTATTCATGAACTCTCTCACGTGTCAAGAGAATACCGTCATAACAGTATTTATGCAACACATTCCGTAGTTACCATGTTTGGCATTTGGTATTTGGGCACACCCCTTAGTAAGAAGGGACCAGATTACCCCAAGGAGCACAAGGGCAATTATTAGAAGTTAAAAGTTACAGTTACTTCATAAATAATTTTTTAGATCAGCTTCAAGATCTCTGATAATTAGATTAATAATCCAATTATTAACTTAAGTAATTCCTTTTCACAGATGTATAAATAATGAAATCATTTACAAAAATTATTCATAAATATGCAAATTTTAGTGGTTTTAATAGTCACACATTTGTGTCTTTCCCAGTCACAAAATTCTGCTAAAATTTATGAAATTTGCAAACAGGAAGGAATAATCCAAAAAGTAAAGCTAAATGATTGCACCAAATCTCCTTGTCTTCTGCAAAGAGGAAAAAATGCGTATTTATCACTGACTTTCCAAACAAAGCACGCAGTCGAAAATCTAAAATTGAATATTGTGGGAACCATTTGGGGAGCTGAATTTACGTTTATCAAAGAGGTAGATGTCTGTACCGGCGCTTACAATGTAAATTGCCCCTTGAAACCGTATACAAACTATGAATTCAGGAAGTTAGTTAAAGTAGAGAAGATCTATCCAGCATGGAAAGTTACGATAAAGGCAAGATTGTTTGAAGAAAGCCTAAATCAACCTTTGATATGTGTTCAAATGCCAGTGAAAATCAGATAATTTGTGTATTTGTGTGTAATTATTATTGTATTTATTTGAAATTATTTATATATTTATTCTGTGTAACTCATCAATATTTATTTCTCAGTTAACAGTTCCAACTAGAGCTCCTAAAGTGATCATAGTTAATAGAATTAATTACTGCCCAGGAATTAGATAAGGTCCATTGCCAAAGACGTCGGTGTACAGAGGATGCCGGTGCCATCCTCTAGAAACCAGTTCTCATATATTCTTGTATATTCTATGTCTTTATAAGAACATATTCTATCATGTGTGAGTACATAATAAGATACATACATGATTCAGGACATATTTCTACCTAGCAACAACAATCAAAAAAGGAATTTTGAACTGTCAAAAACTGAAACTAAATGGATGGTTTTCAGCCTCCTGAGAGGTGTTACTTCCGGTTTTTGAGAACATACCTGTATCAAATCCAGAATCGCCCCTCTGTGTATTTCCATCTAATTCCATAGCGAATGGATTTGCACTTTTCGGACTTTTCGGGTCTTCCATAAAACCGAATCGGAAATTACATAATTGATTCTGACCGCTAGCTTCCAGTGAGATTGCATTCCCTGAAATTTGGTCAACTGACCTTGTGTCGCTATAGGTGTCAGATTCTGTGACACTTGGTTGAAGTGGAGTGTGAAATGTGTTGCGGTTTGTCGGTTGAAGAATCGTGTCAACTTGCATTTGGGTGTCAATATTTAGCGTTTGTGGTTTGTTTCGCTTTAGAATTTGTTTGTGTATGAGAGGTGTTATAGGGGGAGATAATAAATTCGGTGTTTTAATCTGTGGAATTGAGAAACCTTGTATGACACGTTTAGGTGTTGAAATGGTTTCTAATTGTGGCACTCTCACATCTGATTTATCAGGAGGAATTGTTCGTACATTTGAGAGAGAAATCAATTGGGAGAGCTGAATACTTGGAATGAATCTTGGAATAGGTTTAGGTGTTGAAGTTGCTGAGCTACTCATCTCATCTGTTGGAATGTTGCCAGCCGATTGCTCACAACATTTATTAGAAATACTCTCCTTTTGGTTTTTAGGTAATTGGACTTGTTTTGAAGTGCCAATTTCGGAGGCAGTACGATCGGCCAATTTGGCTTTTTCTCTAATTTTAATATTTTCGAGTGATTTTGAATATTTAAATTTAGCATTTTTTCTGTTATCAGCTGATTCTAGCAATGAAGTTTGGATTAATTTATTCAACTTATACACTTGAAAATGTGTTTTGTCCGTTAACGATTTCGCCTCATTCTCCTTTTCTTTCAGCTCAACGATCAGATCATCTGCCTGACCAATTTTATTTTTCAAATCCCCAATTTTTTCCATATTTTGTAGCTTTTTTTGCGCTCCAGGGATGTTTTCATATTTCCCTAAATAACTCTCCAACTTTTCGGTCCCATCTCTGATCATATTTTTTATGTCCGTAAGCATATTTCCATATTTTTCATTCTGTCTGTCTATTTTGGTTCTCATCGTGTTCCTGTGGTCCCGGAGAAGGTAAGCTTCCTTTTTTAGTCTCTCAATTTCCCGATTTTTGTCGATATCATAAACTTTCTCCTTTCGTATTTCTTCCATCAAATTTGTTGTTTTTGCCTCCAACTCGTGTATTTGTTTCTCAACATCTTTCTTCTGTATGTTTACGAATGTGATCTTGTCTCTCTCTGTCGAGAGAGCTTTTGACAATTGTGAATTTTCAAATTCATATTTCTGTAGTAACTGATCTAACTGTGTCATTTCTATTCAATTCCTATCGCTCTGACTATTTTCACTTTTGTAACTTTTCATTTGAGAATGACAGACTTTTATCATTTCTTTCAGTTTAATAATTCACCTATCAGTTTAACCCCAACTTCTCCACGGGTGAGGGACATTAATTGGGGGCTTAGACCAGCCTAAGAATTCTTGAGTCTCCTGTCACTTTATCGTCATATAATTATACATCTGCCATTTGTTATACATCAACCAAACTGACTGACATTATTGATAGAGTTTTGATTAGGCCTATTTGTATGTCAAGCTAGGCCCCTAATATATTATTTCTAAGAAATTATGAGCTAGCTTCACTGATAGTCCGTGCTGAATTTGCATAGATAGCCCCACGGCGGCAGGGTCAGAGGTATATTTCCGTATATTATTAGATCGATGAGTAGAGATGATTTTCTGTCAGCTGTTTCTTAATTTCGCTCCAGCTTTACAATGAACTTAACAACTTTGTTATTATATATTTTAGTTACATAACTCATACATTTATGGCATCACGCAAGTTCAAACCTTCTTCTATGCCTCCTCAATACTCAGAACTAGCTCAAGTACTAGCAGGAGATCTCCCTTCTGACCAAAAGCTGGCCACTCTACAGAAAGAATTCCATTCAGCTTTGGCAACAAATAGAAAGTTTGAGAAGCAAATTTCTGATTCGGAGAAGCGATGTGTCGACCTTACAACTCAGCGGGATAGCATACAAGGACAGCTGACCAAGGCTGTAGTAGCTAAGAGTACGCTAGAGAGTTTGTGTAGGGAATTACAGAAACATTCTAAAGCTGTTTCTGAAGATACTAGGCTGAAGGTTACTGAGGAGAAATTAGCTAGGAAAGAGGTGTGTTTATATAAATACACAGACAAACAAACTTTCTAACAGACAAGCAAACAAACAAACTAACAAACAAATACACAATCAAGCAAACCGACTAAATATCTAACTAACAGACAAACAAACATCTCTCTAATTTTTCAGTTCCCAACATAGGGTCCATGGGCCAGGATTGGATCCATTTGTGGCCATAGCGACAACATGTGGTCCACAGAATGTGTAAATTGGTAGAGGGTCGATGCTACTTTAATATATAAATTTTCCCTAAAATTAACCATGGATTATCCTTATGATTAATCTTAATTTCATATAGAGTTATATGCATATGAAAATTTCACAGAAGGAGAGTGATATGTCTCAATGAATATCTTTTAGGTCGCTGCACAGTTTCAGAGCCAAATAGACGAGATTACATCTCAGATGCAAGAGCAGAACCAGCGTAACCTTAAATTAGAGAGAGACAACGGGGATATGAGATCAATAATCGAACAGTTCGACGCAAGAGAGGAAAATATTCGGAGGCTTTTTGAGAAGAAGGAAATTGAAATAAAATTATCGGAAGCGAGGGCCGCGCAATTCGATATTCTCCTACAGCAGCAAAAAGAGACTACAAACGCGGAAAGAGACATAATGATGCTACAAGCTACTGAGAAACATAAAATATACGAGGAAACGATTATGAAAGAAGTTGAGATGAGAAATGAGATAGAATTCTATTCAGCGAAATTCCAAGAGGTCCAAGAAACTATGTGTAAGAGTGGAGAGGCTTTTGAAATGTTGAAAAGAGAGTTGGACAAGAAAGATAAAATTATAAAACGACTAGACAATGACAGAGATCGTCTTATCAAGAAATTGGAATCTGTCGAATCGACAAGGAGAGAGCAACGTGAAAGAACTTCTGAGAATAAAAAGGAGCTTAACAGACTCACGAACAAGAATATAACTCTTGAAGGATTGTGTCGCGCGCTCCAGGAAGAGAGAACACAATTGAAAAGGAAAATATCTTCATTAGAAAACCCTGACACAATTTCAACACCCAAAGACAAGGCCGATAAAATCGTGTCTAATGGAGAAATCGAATCTTTAGAAAATGGTACTTTATCTAAAGATGAGCATGACTCTAACCAAATTGGAACTAAAGACGGTCATACCGAAACTATCTGTCTCACAACTGGAACTAAAGATTTTCATGAAAGTGGAACTAACGATGAGATAGGAAATGGAGCTGACCAATCAACAGATAGTGATACCCTCTCCAACACATCTAGCAAAGAGTCCCCTGTCAAACTGAAACTAACACCTGAGGGAGCCACACCTAACTAGTCAATCAGCTGATAGCTTTATGATAATGTGTAGGCTCTAATTGTACATTCTTACTTTTAACTAAATTTTATTTTGAGTGGTTTCCTCACAAATTTCAAACTTTTCTATTTGAACTCTATGTTGGAAATGTTAAAAGTTTACTCGTTTATCTTAGAAGAATTATTTGGTTATTCGCCAGAGGAGACTATGCTTAACAACTTAACAAATTTCCCAGATTTTAATTATCAAATCTTGTATTTCAGTTCACTTAACACCCGAAAGTATTCAGGAATACCGCAAAATTGCAAATTTCCTGAGTTGTCATATTTCCCTCTGGATATGAATTAAAAACCCGGAATAATCCAGGAATCCCGACAGGGTTAGCAAATATGCGGGCAGCTGCACGCTTACTCACCCAGCCCTCTGCATGGCAAGATACTCAGGGTACTAGTCTCAACTCATAATATGAGTATTACGATTCCTGCTGGTCGATTCTATTCCTGACTACAAATCCTTGGTATTTCATAGCAAACTATTTTGAAATATAAGATTTTGGAAGTGCCTTGAGAATCTTCCATTTCTGTAGTTTTAAGACAATTCACATGTTGAAAGTGTTACTTAATAATATCACCCAAAATTGTTTACTGTATATATCGTCACTTGGCCAGAACCAAGACCATATATGTAAATAGTGTATTTTGACACCTTACAATCTTTACTGTTAAAAACTTTAATTATTTATTCAAAGATATTCACACAGCAATTGAATAAATATTACTATAAATACAAAATTGATATAATAATAATAATTATTATTATTAATTAACTCTTATAAGAGACAAAGCATAAAATGCTTCATCCCCCATATAATAAGGAGCAACAGCGATTGGTTCCATTCCCAACACCCCAGCCCCTATAAGTATCCTCCTAAGCCCTTCTTTATCCAAACCACTGAATACCATGTTATTTGTCACTTCATCAACACACTCACTAGCTGTATAACATTCAGGCATACACAGAGTTACCGTGAAGTACAGCCTAGTGCCTAGCTTGTAAGAATCGATTGCTGTCACTACGAGTTGTCTATCCCCTCCTAATGTTTCAGATATTCCTGCTAGCTGCTCTGTCGGTATATTGTAATAGCTATAGCACTCACAGTTACTAGTGAACCCATTATGTGTATCGTGTACGTAGACTTGATCTTCGAATGGTGTTATAGAAATATCGAATGTTGCTTTATGCCCAACTAAATTGTCGATTGTAAACGGATTTAACACTTCTTCGGGGTAACCGGTATAGTTGGCCTGTCTGAATTCATTATCATTACAATCGTCTTTATATGTTGCTAGGATAAACACGCGGTTGTTGCCTACAGGTATGATTGTCTGTGCGTAGTATGTTCTTCCTGGATATTGTGCTTCTAATTCGGCGATTTCTTCGTCGATATCTTGATATGGAACTCCTGTATTATCTACTCCGTATATATATTTGTAATACCCAGTGTTTGTCACCTTCCTGAAGATCAGTGAGTAAGTAACTTTATCAAAATTTTCGTTCCAAGCAATTGACACTTTGTTTAAAATATGTCTATAGTTGTTAAAAAATACTCTGTTGTGTAAAGCAAAATACATGTGAAAATGGAGTGATGGAATGTTTGTAACTTCTTCATTGACGACAACCACATCTTCGATTTCGACATTTTTCATTGTGTCGAATGGGCAGATTGTGTCGCATATTTGTGGCACAGGTGTTGTTGGGGGTTGAGTTGGTGTGGCCGGCTCTGTAGGTGGAATTGTGACTTCAACTGGGACACCTGATAAGGAAAATATAAATGAATTGTTTGTTTGTTTGTTTGTTTGTTTGTTACACCAGTGTTTATTATATAAATTTGCAACAACCTTGAAGTACTCGTAGTCTCCTGTTTGGATTTAGACCTCTCAGACTGGGGTGCATTCTCCTCTCGTCTATATCAGGACAGGCATCCCCCTCCAGCATTCTCCTGACTCTATCGGGTGACAAACGTGGGTATCTGTCTAGGATGAGAGCAGCTGCTCCTGCCACATGGGGGCATGCCATGGAAGTTCCACTCATAGTTACGTGGCCTATAAATACAACCATAAATGGCACACATGTTAAAATGTGGTAACGCTAAAAAGGTGTGAATAATACTATAGGAAATTTCGATATTTGCATTCCTATGCAACTTACGGTTGCTATCCAGATAGCTAGCACTGAGCACATATTGTCCTGGCGCCATAATATGTACACATCTGCCATAATTTGATCCGGGAGAAGTTGTCCTGGAAGTGAACCAATAAACATCTTTAATACAAGTATCTGTATCTCTCTCAGTGTAGTAATGAGCTCCTACGTTAATGTGACAACCAGCTGATCCAGGACTATAGTTACATGCGTCGCGACGAAAGTTCCCACTAGCTGTAACCACTACGACACCTGCTGCCACTAACCGACACACTGCCTCGTTGGCTGCTTGCACCACTGGACCAGCTAGTGACATACTAACCACGGAACCTTTATAGTCATCTGTTGAGCTATATTTAGAATAAAAATAAAATTTTGTACTTATGGATAAACCGGTTTATTTTGCCTGCTCCATGTAAATCCCATCGGATATTACGACTTTTGGGCTGTCTGTAGTGTGGACTCAGAAAAGTGTACTAATTTGTGAATTATTAAGGTTTAAATGACTGATTTACTTATAAACCAAATAGACTCTCCCCTGTTTTGATTCAACAGTACCTGCATTGTTACGAAAATGCATATTTAAAGCGTTTGTGCGTAGAATGTAATGCTAAAATTTTATGTGAATATATTTGGGTGTCATCGGGCGTATAGTGCATATTTAAAAGCTTCTTCGGGTTTAACGACAAATCGGATGAAACGACCCTTTCAGCCTGCCCAAACGAGTGTCGTTAAATCCAATGTTTACTGTATTCCTGTTCGATATAACAGGAGTCGTACATTAACAAATAAACTTACAGGCTCAGTCTATCCCTGTGTCTCTGTAGCACATGATCTAGTGCCCGAATAATCCCGCTGAATCCTCCAAAACTATTACAATCCAAAACTCTAACACTGTAAATATTCGCTTCCTTTGCTACCCCACTTGTTATGCCAGCTGCGATGCCCGCACAATGTGTCCCATGTCCGTGACAATCAACACCCTGTTGGTTCTGGTTCTGGAAATCATCCACTGCATCGTATCCTCCGTAACTGGCTCTGTTACCAAACTCACTATGGTCAAAACGTATACCAGTATCCAATATGTATATATCAACACCTTCTCCTGTAGCTTCCGGTTCGTATCTACCATTGTTACACTCGTAGCAGCCTTGGTCTATCATATCCAAATTGTATCTATCAGTTGCTCCAGCCTCTGTTGATGCTGCTGAGAATGCTGTTATCCCGTACACATCGTGGATGAGTGTCTGTTTTCCGTCACATTCGTTTAACAGACATTCAGGTATATCGTCTGCCTCTGTGTGTTGTGTGGGACTTATTAGATCGACTACTGCATCCGCTCTGGTCACTAATTGATCCATTTCTACGTATTCTACGTTAGACAGGCTGCTTGCCTACAGTAATAGGTTATGTTAAAAAATTTTGAGTTAAAAACTTTTGCTGATATAATATTTTACAAGCAGTTTATTGCTTTTATTTGGTTTGCAATTTTGTGTATTGAATTCGATTTTGCCATTTAATTATGAATTATTTATACTTATCATATATTTAATCATATTTTCACACCTTTAAGATTCGTTTGAACAATTACTTCAGGGTAATCATGTACGTAGAATTCGATTCTGACATTTGCAAATATCAGTTATTAATATTTATCTTATATTTATTAATTTTTGACGTTTTGTCATAGCTCGCAGGACCCGAGCTACACTACCAGTTCGTCGGTTGGACACATTTTCTAATTTCCCTGGACTGATATGACACAATTACAACTAATCTAACTTACCATATCGACAGCTTCTTGGCTCATAGGACCTGATACTGTTTTCATCAAATCATAGGTCTGCTTTAAATTATTATCACAGGATATTACATTCCCACTACTGTCTAGAGGACAGCTCATCTGGTACATGGCCTCCATCGCATCGTTCATATCGGATTGAGATGTGATATCCTTGAAAACGATAATATAATCGTTATATTGCGCGGACGCTATTTGCAAAAGAATAGCTACTGCTAGCCAATTCAACATATTTATTGCCTTCATTCAAGTTTTCTTTTTCCAATTAACATTAATATATTTATACTTAATAGCCTCCCATACAATACAATACAATACACTAAATACATATTGCCTACATCAAATATTCATTTCCTTCAATCACTTCGAATATATTAACTTCATTTCTAATTAAGGTATCTCAGCTAAATTGCTTGATAGTCAGTCTGTTGAATAAATGCTCTAATTTTAATGATATAGACTTACTTAACATTTTCATTTCCCTTTACCATATATGGGTGGTTATATTAGTGATATTTGCTGTAATCATTGCAGAATAATATTCGCAAACTTTTGAAATATAGAAACGCAATGTGGCCGAATTATATGATATTTTAATGATCGAATTGATTACCTCATTGTTATGATTGAGTGTATTTCTTATATCACATACCTTAGCCGGAGGCCGTAACCAAGAAAAATAGTTCTGGGACCATGATGTGCATCAAGACACCCTTGTGATTTAAAATTAGGTTCCAAAACAATTATTTCACCCTCGAGGCGTGTTCAAGAGCTTAGATTTTATTTTCATATACCTGGGGCAAAGTTTCTCATTAGATCTGTGGGTTGAGAATTTCTAATTCTAGCAATTGAACCTAATAATCTGTTTCAATTAAACTTAATTATGATATAGCAAAGTCATTAGCTCATTATTCTTAGATAAATTTGTTATTTGATACACTAATATTCAGGGAAATACAGTAAGATTTGTTCAAGATATCTGTAACATGAATATTGAATCTTTCACTATAATTATCTTGTAAAAGCAGATGTACTGCAAGCTATTCTGATTGGAATACAGTAGAATTCGGATAAGACGTAAACTCCGATAGTACTTACTAAAGTATGTTTCCCGAGGGGTATGCTTTATCTGAGTTCTACTATAATTATAATGCTTCAATATTTTACAAGCACGATATGGTTTGCCCTGTACCTGTGGCCTGTGCAGCTTCCAAACACTTTATATCCACCCAAGATTAATTATTGATAATATCATGCATGCCACATTTGTATTAAAATTATGAAATTGTATTTTGTTGTTAGAATCGAGTGGACCCACTCGACCCCAACGACCCTAGTGGCCTAGTCCACCCAGTTTTGCGCCTATAATCTAGCGTTTACAAAGGCTTAGTCTATGGCCAAATTTGTATTTCATAATGTAACGTATTACGCAACTCATTTAAGTATTAAAAGTCTAAATAACATCGATTATTAGATAAATAGCTATTTACAAATAATTCTAAACATAGCCAAGATATTCTATAATAATGCTAGAGTCATTTCACAATACTTTACTACTTCGTTTGTGTACGTACTTTATTGAACATTATTAATTGACAATGGAATGCTCCATATAATTTGTGTAATAACTATTATGTCAATTCCTTGATGATTGAAATGCTAATACGATTAATCCTCTGGACTGTGCCCTAGTAGTAGCGAAGATGTAATCTCTATTGGGGTCTAGACTGTAGACAAACTACAGCTCTATCTTGTAACAGAAGATAAATATAGTGTAAATAATTATGTCCTATACAAATTCAGAGTGTTTGTGTATCACATTTTGGTGGACATATTTTACACCTTCCAAACACGGCGTATATGTTACCCAAAGCACCACGACAGAATGTTAGGGGAATCCTTATCAAGTATGTTCCTATCTACCATAGTGAACCTCCCCAAAAGGGGTCTATACATATAATTACATTAAATCACACCAATGATAATAGCCATTAACTGACACGGATAAATACACCAACAAAGTTCAATCTATTATCTTCATTGTAGTACGGAGCTAGATCAATTATCTCATACCGTGCTGCCTTCATTCCTGCTATTCTTATCTGATAATTATCCTCATCCATATCATCAACCAGCACATTATCATCTACACTATTAATACAGCCTCTGCCTGTAAAACAATCCGTATTACACAGGGTTACTGTAAACAGTAAGTTACCACTGATATAATAGCTGTTTACATCAACAATTATGAGATTCCTTTCTATACGAGTGTTTCTTAAATTGAGTAGAAGTTGATTTGATAAATTTATTGTTGTTTGGCAGTCGCAGTTGGCACCATGAGTTCGTTTAGGAGTGTTATGCACGTATACTCGAGGAATCCCAGGTGTAAACGATACATCAAAGGTTGCCATATCCCCAAGCAGGTTGTTGTATGTAATGGGATCAACAAGTTCACTCGGTCCTGATCTAAGTGTGTAGTCTACCTGTATGAATGTGTTGTCATTGCAATCACTACGTTTATGCAGCACTAGGAATACTTTATCATCTCTGAAAGGGATAATTGTGTTAATCGCGAATTCCTCTCCGTAACTACGAGCCACATCCTCAATTTGTTCAAAAGGGATTCCTATAGAGCCAAAACTCGGACCTAAATGTATTCGATAGTCGAAGATTGAGTCTACTTGATCTTCGATAATCGTCCAGATAGGATTTTCCCCGTTTTTATCTGTCGCCGTGGAAACCTTTTTAGGTACATAATTTCTGCTTCGGAAAGATGAAGTCAATAAAAATCCAAGGTGTGTGTTGAATGATCGAATTCTTACAAATCTTGCTCCAATTGTGGGATTACTTAGAGTACTGAACATGCATCTAGCTGTGCAGACAGGTGGTACCGTGGATGGTGATAATGTTGTTGTTGTTGTTTGTGTGGGTGTTGTAGGTGCTGGAGTTGTGGGAGGATCTGTCCCTGGACCAGGTTCATCTGGTGAACCTATGACGAAATATTTCATTATACCTCTCGTTGCTATGGTTACCGATAGATATGCTACAACGGGATCATATATCCTCCGAAAAGTTACAATCTGTGCCGACAGCTTAGTGCATACATTTTTGAAGTGACACTATAAATTGGAGGCACTAAGTGTATTGATAGACAACAAACATTTCCTTGTCAGCACAGATTGTAATTTTAAGTTTTTTTTCGGTCTCGGTGGGATATTAGCCTCAACATATGTCAATAAAATCGGGACAGTTGACGAGCCAGTGGCAGTATTTCTTAATTTATAACTTAATATTAAAAACTAACGTCTTCGAATCCTGAGTCTTCGGTTTGGAGTAAGTCTTCTCAGGCTGGGATGCATTCTTCTCTCGTCGATGTCTGAGCAACTCTTGTCTATCAGTAGAGATCTGATCTCGTCTGGGGTAGCTCTCGGGAATTGATCCAACAAAAGGGCACAAGCACCAGCCACGTGGGGGCATGCCATAGATGTTCCACTCATCGATATCGTTCCTAAACACAAAAATCATTTATATTCAGTTACACATACGGTGCCTTGGAAACGGGGAACGTGGCAGCATTTTTCGGCGTAAATACTACCGTGTTTGTGGAGATTACCCCCCCCATCATACTGAACTTTAATTTCTATTGAATTGGGCAGATAGTATCTGGCGATATTACCAATTTTATATTCTCAAATGTCTCAAAATTCGAACCATAAAACTATTGATTGTGTCCACACGCGGTATTCAGCATATTTGGAGCTTTCATTAATAGAATTTCGAACAAATTTATATCCAAAGATGCGAATTCTTTCAAATATTACACAGAAAGTATTGTGGATCTTTGAGAGAGCAACAACGGTTGTGGAACACTATTATGCAATCTATGAACCGAATTAGCTGTCTCCGCGATTCGCTGATACAATTTAAATTCCAACTCACTTTGTCTGTCTAGATAGCTACTACTAACGACATACTGTCCTGGCGCCATAATATGGACACATCTGCCATAATTGAATCCGGGAGAAGTTGTCCTGGAAGTGAACCAATAAACATCTTTAATACAAGTATCTGTATCTCTCTCAGTGTAGTAATGAGCTCCTACGTTAATGTGACAACCAGCTGATCCAGGACTGTAGTTACATGCGTCGCGACGAAAGTTCCCACTAGCTGTAACCACTACGACACCTGCTGCCACTAACCGACACACTGCCTCGTTAGCAGACCGGACCACAGGGCCAGCTAGTGACATACTAACCACGGAACCTTTGTATTCACCAACAGGTCTGTAGAGTGGAATTTAATTGGTTAAATATACATACAACTGCTGTATTTCTTATAAATTGTTATGAATATTTTTACTGTGCCGACTATTTGTTTGTTGTAGGGAGATACCCTAATGAGTAATGGCATGGACGATGTGAACGTCCGTCCGTCCATGCGAAATCTAGCAGTCCGATTTAGTGTCTTTTGCCTTGAAATTGTTAATTTTAAGTTACACATGTATTTCCCTAATATTTATCTGATGTAGACACCACAATCTATCGATAAATTACATTCTATATTGTACTGTAACTTACTTTTGAAGGTTTTCTCTATGTCTTTCTAACACAAATTCCAAAGCATGTATTATCCCATTGAATCCCCCAAAACTATCGCAATTCAAAACTCTAACACTATACACTTTCGCTTCTTTAGCCACCCCACTCACTCGTCCAGTCGCTATACCCGCACAATGTGTACCATGTCCATTGCAATCCACTCCCCTCTGGTTCTGTCTTTGAAACTCATCAACAGCGTCATAACCTCCATACCCAGCTCGTGTTTCAGATAGCGAGGGGTCTAGAAAATCGTTATGATCGTATCTTATTCCCGTATCGAGTATGTATACGTCTACTCCTTTCCCTGTGTATTTAGGCTTGTAAGTACCATCATTACACTCGTAGCAGTCCTCATCTATTGCGTCCAGGTTGTATCGGTCTGTGTCATCCAAGCTCCCCGCTCCTGATATGTTTTTGACCGGGGGTGCGTTTGTGAACTCGGTGAGGGCGAGATCTGCGAATACGAATCCGTTAAGGGCTTGAGGGGTGATGATAACCCTCCCATCATTGTCTCTGTCTACTTCAGCGTCTGTTCTGGTCACGATCTGGTCACACTCTATGTATGCTACTGATCGCATGTTGCTTGCCTACAACAATCCAATAACTTATACATTGCAAGAACATTTATCCAACAGTGATTTTACGAGAAAACCAGGAAATAATTTGAAGAATCAAGGAAGAAGAAAAAAGTAAATTTGTGTGTATTTTCATTGATATAAATCTTGGAAATACACAATTCACACTTTTCTCAAAGATTTGTGAGGTTAGAACCAATGTGTGTAATATGTTATGTCAAAATCTGATTGGCCAAAAAGGTGTGAAAATATTCACATTACAAGAATTCTTTCGTGCAATCATTCCCAAAATGTACCCAGTACCAATTTTCATCACCTAGAATTCTCGGCACCGCGATGGACGTACGGACGTCACACATCGTGATGCCAATTTGGAGGCACTAAGAATATCTAATAATAATACATACCATTGTAGCAGCATCAATACTCATCTCTCCAATGATTGTAGGAATGAGATTTCTAGTCACACGCATGGGCTCTGCATCTGGTGACATAATCTCCATCGCATTCACGACATACTCCATCTCCTGGTCCGTATCATACTCATCTCTCATTACTATGATATAAGTTCCCGTATCACAAATAGGAACTTCAGAGCATCCTCTCTGTACTAATATCCCAATACATAATATGTATATAGCTATTGATAACATGGTTATATTGTGTGGCCTGTCTGTAGTCAAAGCTGGTATTTATATGAACATTTTAAGCATACATTTGTATTGCATTTCAAAATTATAGTCTATTATGTCTTTTGGAACTATTAAGTTAACTAGAATTTTTTCAGAGGGTTTATGTGCTAATGTAATTTGTTAATGAAACTTCTGGAAGTTCTGTCTAACACGCAGACCCACAAGAGGGGAGAAACTTTTATAATCTTTATGCAAAGCTGGAGACTAATACTCTTTCCATTGAAGGGGCTATGGTGTACCGTATGAGTACTCAAATAGTATGATCCATTGGCCGAGGATTCGGCCCTATTTGGCACCACCAACGAGTAGGAGCATAGGACGCCAGTTTCGATTCTGTCCTGTTGCCAATCTCAGAATGATTTAATAATGATTTGACAAAGTTGCAATCAATTCTTAATTCAACACATAAATAAATAATACTTGCATTAATAACGTATAATAATTAAGGATAATATTTTGCAGTGTGATAGCATGTAATGCGTATATTATTGCAACAGAGCTTCATGTCTGTGGTAGACTGTTCAGACAATAAATGAAGTGTACTAAACTACATATTCATGTATGTAATTATCTGCAAATTTGGATATACAATTATAAGTGAGAGATTAGTTGTAGCAGGATAATTATTCTGTATCATTCAAAGCTCATGAAAGCTCTCATTCGGTTGCCAGACCTGGCCAGCTGCCGATACGCAATAGGAGTTGCACACCAAGTAAGTTATTGCGAAATAAATACACACAGATACCAACTTCATAAATATACAGCGGATAACTTGAAAGTAAACAAACAAACATACAAACATACAAACATACAAATAAATTACTCAATATTCACATCAATACCGATACAAACAATATTATAACCACTGTTCTCATCAGATAGAGCAGCTATCACAGATAATTCCCACTGAGGATAGTATGACTTAATTTCTACTTCCATTTTGAATATCTGTCTTTCTTTTTCCTCGATTGGACACTTGATATTGTAAGATTCATCACATGCATTGGCGTTATTTATGAAAGAATACTTGTATTTGTAGTATTTAGTCTCTATTAATCCGTAAACATTCAAACTCAAATAATCCACGGTAAAATATGGAATAAATCCAACTAGAATTTCAACAGTTGAGTTACGATGCAATGTACAAGGTGTTTCTGTGCAATCATCCAGCTGTACTTCTGTAACCATTCCCAGGTTATTATCGTTAGCACAGTTTGTATATATCTCATCTGCGAGAAGTGGCACAATATGGCACAATCCTGCCACAATTAGACAAATAATAGCACTCTTAAAAACCATTTTACATATTAGAATTCGTGTATCGTATAAATATGCTCTTGTTGGTATCAAATTGATGGTAAACAAGCCTATGTGTATATTATGGATTCTATTTGGGAGATTATAGTTAGTGCTTCTTATTATTATTAGCAAGAAGTCATTAGTTTTAGTATACCTGAGTGCGAACATAATTGTATTATCGAATTGTATTTATGTAAGACAGATGGTAGGATAATTTAATTATGGCTATTGATATATTGCAAGCTTGCATAAAATCATACAACTGTTAAATTCCGTTTTCCTAAAGCTTATGAGCGAATTAATTATTACTTATTTCTCATTCCGGCCCGTCCGGGGAGATTTTATACGTGTTTTTTCCAAATTTATGGATAATTCTTTGGTCACAGATTGTACTATCTACTTGTTTAGTTGAAAATTCAATATTCTATGCCCAGAAAGAAAGTGATGAGATAATCGAAGTGTCAGATTTTAGATGGTATCATCTGAAAATGTTATAATCACACGAGGATAGGATCATATAGTTTATAAAAAACAGTCTTCATCAGACGTTCTTCCCACGAATTGAATGTTCTAATTTTGTGTTTGATTTTTATAATAATCATCAGAGTTCTATTTAAGTACGGTTCCATGGTGTAACGGTTAGCACTTGAGACTCTGAATCTCACGATCCGAGTTCAAATCTCGGTGGGACCTTCCTTTTTGCAAAATTCAAAAGTTCATGCATTTCATTTTATACAATATACCATGGATCAATTTGAAACTACTTTACAAAAATGTAGCCTACTTGAGTAAATTCTAATTGTTCTTTTTCTTACTTTTAGACTTTACAAAGTGCAATTTTAGCTCTATTTTATCCAAAGTTCTATATTTAGCTCTCTCTCTCTCTCTCTCTTTACTTTTATGGCAGAATCTCGTCACGTGAAAAGGTTCAGAACAATATTCGCACTTCTTCAATTGTTCCTTTTAGTACCAGCTGCTTTGTTATTGATAATAGTTCTTATTTTATTCGAAATCCCTACTACTTTCGAACCAATTATCTCTCGCTACACCTATTTCTTCTCTGCTTATATTGTCATACCCTCAAATCTCCTAGCTTTCCCCTTAGCTATTTTCGGTGCCTTAGTGTCTATCCGTCATAAAATTCCTGCAGTACTGACAACACTTTATATAGTTCTGCTAAGCCTATTGTTCATTGGGCAAATGACAGGCAGCTGTCTAGGATTCCTCAATTATGGCATACTCCGTGAATTGATTGGTCAAAATTTCCAGAATTCTATCTTAGATTACAATCTGAGTAATTTGACAAGAAATGCAATCGATTCGACACAAATCGATTTAAAGTGTTGTGGAGGTGTCAATTTCACAGATTGGAATGCGTATATAACAAATAATTCCTATCCCACATCATGTTGTCATAGTAGCCATGAAAATGCCACTTGCACCATACAAAATAACTCCACTAACCTAACAACAATTAGCAACGAAACTATTCTATTCTTGAATGAATTGCCATGTGCCAATGCAATAGCTCAATCAGTGATTGGTCAGACCTACTCAGTTGGTTATGTAGGCCTATTGAGCTTGACAATTCCTGGAATTTTAATTGTAATTACATTTTGTTTGATTAATATTAATCTTTCTCTTGATTAAGTTTTGTTTGTTTATTTTATGAGATAGTGAATGTTTAAGTTTTGATTTGTAAGTGTAGCCCTCTATTGGGTGTTATACTGGCTCATATTTGCCAGTTGTCTCGTTTTTATAGCACAAAAAAACTTTTTGGTAACTTATTGATAAATATTCGCTAATATATATCCGAAATAACTGAGATTCCTAAATACTCCTAGAAACTACAAATCTAAAAATAGCTACAAATTAATCGCTATTCAACCAATCATACATCTTCTCCTCCATGTAGAATTCCCCATTACTACCCTTGGAGGGAATGAAGCACATCATGAGGGGTGTTACTGCCCCCTGGTCCGGGGTAAGCACTCCCCTGTGACTTGTCATATCTGTATCAACATACCCTGGACAGCAGGCATTGATTATAATTCCTCGCGGATCATTGGCTAGTTTCCTACCAATCGCGCGGGTAACTGCAGTTATAGCGACTTTCGACAAGGAATACGGACTGTCTTTCGGCCATATTGAGTAATCATTGTTGTCCACAGCTATGAGGTACTCTCTCATCAAAGAGAGTACCCCCTCCTCTGTCAGACTGGGATCTATTAGTCTCTGTCTCACTGGATGGTCTTTGTCTTGCGACACATTTTTAAGTTTAGATGTCATTGAGGACACCATGCAAATATGACTACCATTTCTCATATGAGGGAGTAATGTATTTGTTACAGCTAAAGTAGCGAATAAATTGGTTTGCAGAGTGACGTGCGCTTTCTCAATCAAAGGACTAGTCGATGCTCGTTTGTAAGCAATACCCGCATTATTGACTAGTATGTCAATACCACCGTAATTCTTCTCTATACGAGACTTGAATTTATCTATTGACTCGTTTGATAGAATGTCAAGTTGTTCGTAAATCGGATTTAGTCCTTCTGTCTTCAGTAATTCAACAGCTGATTTACCATTCTCCTCATTTCTAGCTGTGAGAAGGACGTGACCTTTGAACTGTTTGCAGAGTCCTCTCACAATGGCTAGCCCTACTCCTTTATTACCTCCTGTCACAACTGCTACGCCCTCCAAAGAACTGGCCATATAGTCTAATATTAGAATATCTATAAAGGACACGAAATTATTAAAATAGAAAGCAACGATTTTCTATATTCGCGTAGAATTTATAACAAAATGGTTCCATTACATAAAATATTCAGGGACGTCGTCACGAGGGATTTATCATTAGGGGCAACGTCCCCCCTGTAAAATCTCTTACCCTTGTGCATGCCCCTTTGACTCAAATTGCAAACTGTAAAATTTAGTATTATTTCCGAGTATTGTCCTGATCAAATGTATGCATCTTCTTAATATACGCAAAGCACAAAGTCAATCGGAAAATACTCCAAACCAAATGTGTATTACGCAGTTATGAGAATTATTTCAAGTTTCAAACCTACTTATGTGATAGTAGGAATGTATTTAATGTCTGGTAGACAAATATGGCTTGTTATCAGTAGCTATGCCTCATGCTAGACCCGTGAAAACACCTACCCTCGTCCTGCCCCCTACGTGAAAAATCATATCCTGGCGACGTACCTGAAAATATTTACTTTGTCTCCAACAATTTTTGGATTTCGTATTTGTGTGAAACCAAGGTGTTATCTAGGTGTTTGGCGGGGGCGTGTCTAGTTTCAAGGACTTGACGTGACATGAGGGTATTGGAAAAAGAAGCTAGCTTTTTTGCGAGTTGCGGCCCTAAATCACTGAACTCCAAACACGCTTAACACTGAGCCTAACATACCAGCATTTGGGGACTGCTGAGGTCCGTAAATCGGAAACCAATCAGGTGAAAAGGGAAAATTTCTCACACTAGTTATAATACGCCTTAGATTGCTCGTATCCCAAATATTTTACTGTATGGTTTTCAGGCCACACTCAGAATATTTCACATACTAGTTCTAAGACCCCAAGATAGTAGGGGATAGTACCGAATACATGAAGTGTCTAGTTGTACACATTGCATGATGAATTTGGAAGGACACAACGTCACGTCTCGTATTTTAGTCCTGTATATAAACCCTGCCTGAATCGCCAGAGCCATTTTTATTTGTCGTGTTTGTAGCTTCCTTCTCCATCAATGGCCTCAATTTGATATTGCAAAACAAGATATACTAATAACAATAACTATTAACAATCATCTACAAATTTTTGATTGTGTTACCTCTAACTAGTTCTTATCAGAATTACACACTAATATTATTACAAATTGTCGTGGCACACTCTGAAGGCACTTTAAGCATAGTAGAGTTGGTAGACCCAGCGGAGTATGCAATATAGTCGAGATAATGTATCCTAGGATAGATATGGAATGTGAATTCAAATTTGGGAGTAGAAGTGTTAGGTATCAGACACAACGTAAGAGCCCCTCTACCATCTTTCGCTTCCCAGCAGGTCAAAGTCGGGGTCTTCGGTTCAGGCTGTGATACCATTTTTGCATCAGGCATCCACCAGTAGTACTCAAAGTAAGGATTGTTAAAACATTCACATGTATGTGGGTCGTTTCCTCCCCTTGGAGGTGTTACAATGTACGCTTTGTCGTTAATTAATACTTCTTTAAAGTAACCTCCTTGAGGTTCGTGTTGGCTTCTGGGAATCTCGATTACCAGCGCGTATATCTTCTTATCATCGTCCTGGCTAATCCAGCCTCTAAGGGTTATATTCGCATTCGGGTCATGAATGTATACTGATAGATTTGCGCTGAATGTTTCTACCATTGTTGGAGGCGTCTGCGATTTGACCGCCAAAAATGTGCACGCGAAAATGAGGGAAATAGTGAATATGTTCATATTTCTGAGATGAATTGTAGATTCGTTCAAACATAATCTTATATATTTCCAATCAGTTACAGGTCTCGTGTTACAGTAATTATAATTTTCTGTATGGTAAGCAATCACATGTTGTACTCGTGTTTGAGTACTCGAGTATTCTAATTCTTATGTAATACTATATGGACAGTGGTTTGGAAGGTGTAGCAGTTGTGACAGGAGGTAATAAAGGAGTAGGACTAGTCCTTCTCACAGCTAGAAATGAGGAGAATTGTAAATCAGCTGTTGAATTACTGAAGACAGAAGGACTAAATCCGATTTACTAACAACTTGACATTCTATCAAATGGTTGAATGTTTGAATAGCGATTAATTTGTGGCTAATTTTAGATTATTCATATTTTGTATTTATTATTTATCAGTAATGGTCTATCCTGGAATAACTGACAAGTGGGACCAAGGATACGTTCTGCTTTACCTAAAAGTCAAAGAAATTAGGCTCGTAAGACTTTGTCTATTCACATAAATATTATTAGTGCAATTAATTCGGAACTATAGCTGCTACTTAGTGTCAGATGGATGATGACAATCAGCAATCAGATATAGACCCTGAAGAGGAGAGGGACCCTGACCAGCCTCAGGAGGACGAAGAACCCCCAAAAGTTGTGAATCTCCTCTCTCCCGCTCATATGAAAGAGTCCTTAAGCCTGTTAGCTAAAATCAACCATGGAGTACAATTTGCACTAACTAGGTTCCAATGTATAGATAAGGAACTAACGGATATAAGCCTATTAGCTAAATACAAATATGTTAGGTATGTAGATATATCTGGAAATTCTCTTACAGATATTTCTTGTTTGAATAGTTTACCGAATTTGTTGAGGTTAGACGCAGAAAGAAATTTGTTAATTGAAGCAAATCTTGGCGAATGTCCATATTTACAAATATTAAACTTGGCGCGTAATAATATTGTGTCGACCAGTGAGTTTGTGTATCCACATTTGCGCCACTTGAACTTGAATTATAACCAAATTGGAACTGTTTCCGGTTTGGACACTTTCAAATTGGACAGCCTCAGAATTCTTGAGCTTCGAGGAAATCAGCTGACTACAACCGAAAATATATCACTTCCAAAATTAGAACAATTATATCTAGCAGCCAATCAGATTACAGCTATTGAGGGTATTGAAATGATGGGTTCATTGGAGGTGTTACATTTGAGGGAAAATCCAATTCAAAGTTTGGATGGATTTTCTGAAAAATTGTGTCGTTTGAGTGTTTTGAATATGAGGCAAACACAAGTTGAGATTATGAATGAGATTTCTAAACTCCAGGTGAGACACTTTTTCCAGGAAAATTTTCCACTCATAGCTAATTCACTGACACATTAGTTATTTTTATTAACTAAATGAAACCATGGACACGTTCCTATGGTACGAAACAGGTACATTGCGAATTTTGTCGATATTTTAGTGTCTTCCCACCAATAACTGGAGCTATTCTGATTTGGCACGTGACTTGACACTTTACACCTCAGAAATAATGTAATATCCTGCAATAAACGTGGCTATTGGTATGTAATGTATGGTGTCGTAGAAGCTTTATATGTATACAGATTACACTTCTACTAACTTTTATATCCATAGTCTGTTTAGTACTAATATAACTATAATCAACTCCCATTATATCTAAGCTCACGGGACCGCAATAATTACTTGGACTGTTTGTGACCATATTTGTACTTTAAGACTTCTATATAAGCGGGTATTTGACTATATTCGTGGTAGATATAACAGGAGTGGATTGTATAATCTATTTATTTATTTATTTGATTTTTAGGTGTTATCGAGTTCTCTAAAATCTCTCTCATTCCTTGACACCCCGGTCACTGAAACTGAGAATTATAGAATCGAAACTTTGATATTTCTTAGATTGCTAGATAAACTTGATAAAGAGAAATTCACTAATGATGAGCGATTAGAAGCCCAGGAGCTATCTGAATCCAAACTGGAACAAGAACAACCTCCAGAGGATTAACCTATTCCAAAATTAGTATAATAATTATTACTAATTTACAACATACTCACTATACTCACATTTATTAAATCATAGGGTGATATATTATTTTCGCTCTGCTGTTGACACCTTTAGAGATTAAGACGCCAAATTTGGCATGTGTACCCGTAGTGACATCTGGTTGTGCACCTGACATTTAAATTATTTTTATGTGTATATTTTCACACCTTTCCAAACCAATTTCTATTAGCAATTTGTTTCGTATTAGAATTCTGAATGGATTTTTTGAATGGAAAACTACTCAAATCTACTTTTTATGATTTGGCTATTTCTCTCTCAAGGACAACAGATCCCTCTTGGAAACAAGTACAGATTTTGTGCCACTTTCTGCCACAACTGCCACAACTGTCACTTGTCAACTCTCCCATAACACCCACAAATTTCCAAGCAATTCAAGCACCCAATTTCACACCTTTTCTTGTAACAGATCAAGTTCTACTTTCCTTCGAAAGTATTTCTTTATTTCTAACTCAAACGAATTCCAAATTTTCTGATGAATTATTTCATTCTCTTATTTCTATTTTACAAAATGCGCCAATCTCTCAATTTTCTAATTCAGAACACTCTTCTATTGCCTATTTCTTCAAGCAATCAGTTGCTAGGATACGGTGGATAGCCGAGGAATGCAAAAACTTATCTCTAAGCTCCGGCGAAATTCTTGAAATATTTTCAAAAATAATTTCCCAACTTTACGAAAAGTTGGTTTCTAATAGAGATCAAGATGTTACCATGGCAACCATTGCTATGTTGATTGGAATATACGAAGGTATTTCAGTCAAAAAAGAACAAATTAGAACTGAGATTGAAAATTCTGGAATTGAAATTTCGAATATGGAACTAACACTAGATGGCGCGCCATTTCGATGGAGCACTTCTGTTGGCAAAGAAGATATGCAACATTTGGTTGATAAAAGTCTTGCCATAGTTGAATATTGTCGTGAAAACGTGAGTTAGTTGCAATTGGAACTAAATACATACATATATATATGTCTATAATCATATATTGGTGATGGTCATATGAGAAGTATTCTAATTGTGTCCTTTGAAGTTTAATAATTACACAATTTATATTATCAGTTTTCATCTTTACGACATACATTCCATTGCTATGAATTTTGATTTTCTCAAAACAAGTTTGATGTCCCAACTTTTGGGCTAGTGTGCCAGAAATCGTGAAACAATAGGTGATGAATTTTGCACATATTGAAAGTGATTATATAAGTTAGCAATTGGACATATTTTAGTTCAAATTGGAACCAATCAAATTTTTGTTGAGCGTCAAAAACATTCATCATATTGAAAGTATTAACAATCAATAACTAATTATACTTTATTTGATTGTAAATTGGAACTATCAAGCTATTCACTTCCTATAATATATTATTACATACTACATACCATGAATATTATTCACCAAATCCCCTGTGAAGTGTTATGTCCTAGTTTCCATGGTTACCTCGTTGGTATTTAAGTATTTTAAGATTCATTTTAATCTGGTACTAATCTTTAGGTAGTTCCAAATGGTTTCCAAATCGACTTTTCAACCTACAACCTACAACCTGTCATATATCGGTCACTTTCACACCTTCTCTCAAATCCACCACAAAATGAATCAACTCAGAAACTCAAATCTTGTGTTCTATCTGAACTAACTCAGTTAATTAGTTCCTATAGAGAAATCAAACCAGGACAAGAGCTGAAGTATTATAACTCCTTCCATTCGCGCTTTTCAGCACTCATGAGATTGTCAGTCACCCTGTTGCAGACAGGTGTCAACTGGGATGAATTATGCGATATATTAATCGACACTTTTGAGATAAAATTGAAACATTCGTTAGACAATTTTCAATTTGGAATCAGAATTGAAACCATGCTCGTTCTCACTGAATTAGTAAACAAAATGCCTACATGCAGGTTTGTTGTTTATTGTTTACAAATATCGCTAGAATATAAAACAACATTTTCATACAAACAAAATGTGCCAAACAATTCAGCATATGTACCAGCTGTTTGTTATATTGAATGTGATCACTAGAAAATACTCAATCTGATTGGCTGGTAAACAGATGTATTTCTCTCAATATAATTAGCGTAAATTTCGTAATATATGAAATGGTTGTGTATTAATTCAGGTGTCAAATTTTACCATATGTCCTTAGGGTGTCAATATTCGATGTCATTATGGGACAACTAGAGTCCAGCTTCATGTCACGAGTGTGTAGCCCCCTGAAGAACAATTGGTCCTCTCTCAAGCTCCCGGAATTGGACCAAATACCAACTGAATCTCTAATCAGAAAGGACTTTAATTCTCAACATATTTTGTCTTTTGAAGAATATTTTAAAGTTCTAACTGGATTATGTGTTGCCTGTCAGGGAGGACAGATATTTGAGGCATTCATTGGACAACTTGCAAGTAGACTCATATCAATCAGGTGAGATATTTAATACTCTATTTGTCTCATGAAGGGACCATTTGTATATTATGTCCATTTTTGAACCCTTTTGGAACGTTTATTGACAGATACGAGTCCAAAAGTAGTTATTTCCTCCCTGTCCATTTCTAGATTATAATATATCCCCATTAACGGGCTCATTAAAGGTGTAAAAATATGATTAATCCTTGATTATATTTCTTAGATTAGAAGATGAAACCAATATATTACAATATCAGCTGATTGTAAATCTTCTAATCCGATTGTCTGCCAAACTAAATTTAGTTTCGATTTTACAAGCTTTGAAAGGTCACATTTCATACTCAAATATTCACGGAGGATTTGTTCTATATGAAACCTCGAAGGTGTCAGATTATGACCCATCAGTTGGTCTTATTCTCCGGACTGGTGACTTCCTATTGGATGTAATAGGAAATACGAAAAATGAGTGTTTTAGAGATTTAGCTAAGAATGGAATTTCAAATTTAATGAAGTTTGAAAATATTCAGGTTTGTTCTAATTTTGCTTTAAAATCCTTTGAGAAATTAGTTTCTAGTTTAGCAGAGTGTTTAGAGGTAGAAAGGAATGCACGAGGTAAAGAACTTGAAATCATCTACGGTTGGCTTGGAATTGTGTCACAATGTGTCGCTGTAAGTGGCTGTATAGGTGACACTAATGATTTGAGAGTTTTGGCACTTTTCAGGGACTTCTGGTTGTCAAGTGTCGTTCTAGATTTAGTGTCGAGCTCGATACATTTGAAATCTTTACAAACTATCGCTTCTTGCACTCCGATATTTCTAAACAAGAATAGCTCGAATTTCTTTGCATTCCTGAAGAGCTCTTCGTTGTCAGACAAGAGCCACATGCCCAAACCACTTGTGGCACAATTGCGACACAATTTGGTTCAATTACTCGAGAATACATCGGATATTTCATCTCGAATTCAAAGGTTAGATTCGATCCAATTAACATTCCTAATCGCACTTTACAATATCGAAATAATGCGATTGCAGTATTCCAAGCCAAAACTCCCAACAATTCTATTCTATTGTGAAAATAGAGTTATCCAACATATTTCAAACGAATTCCATAAGGTGTTATGTATCATGGCCAATCAGATCCTAGGGAAGGGTGTAGCCATAAAGGCAGCACAAGTTCCACCCACTTTAGCACATAATATGGAACTGGAATTATACGCTATTATGCTTATACCACGTCTGTGTACATTAGACCATTCAGTGCGGGATATCGCCTGCAGCACACTGTATTCACTACTCAATCAATTCGAGTATTTGTTACTAAATTTAGAACTCATCTTCACTATTTTTAGTATCCATTCATTGCTTTATTATTCGCTACGCACAGCCAGAGGCAAGCCAATATCCCACCAAGAACCAATCAAAATTCCTAATACAGATTTCGTGCTGAATTTGCCGGATACTTTTGATAAGAAACGGAATATTTTCCGGTATTTTGAAGGAGAAATGAGGCGATTTTTTAAATCATCTTTTGAGTATTCTTATCGAGACACTTTAGCTGTGTTACAGGGTTTCTTTATAAACTATGACACCTCTGAGATAAAGTTCCCGGGCATGTCGATTGCTATAAATATCTTCAGCCAATCAGATTACATGGAAACCGTATTAGATCCAGTTTTAGCGCCTTGTGACAGTGTTTTGGGGCTTAATTATCCATTCGAGAACTCCCAAAAGTTTAAAACTTTTGGAAAAGTTAACAGCGAAATGAAATCGAGGGAATTTCTACCAAATCTGCTGAGATCCCTTGACCAATCAGATTTGATTATTTCTTCAGAATCAGCTGTTTGTTATCTGGCAATCACCAAGGATTTGACTAAAGGAATTTTAGAGAAAATGTTTCTAAATTTAGTACAAAACTTTAATCTCAAAACTGTCAGTTCTGTCTTGAACAATTTTGATTGGTTGATTGGTGTGTCACCTGGATTTGAAAGTGAAATTTTCAAACATTCTTGTCAACTTATCCTAGCAACAAAAGACCGTAACCAAGGAATTTTTGCCGAATATGAATTCAAAAATGACAGAGTTACATTCGTCAAGGGGCCATTAGTTTATGAAGAGGTGTTAGCACACAGAGAAATTATAATTTTCATACATAATCGCTATCAAATCTTAAAAAATAAAAATAGTTTCGAAACTGAAATTCTACTGAATATAATGAGCAGTATTTTGGGGCTATTTTTAGGTATTAAAGGTGTGAATTATCAACCAATAATTCCACTTCCTTCTACCGTTGGTGTCACATTCAGGATCCTAAACATATGTCTCGATATTTTGGACAGTAAATCAATTCCAGAAAACTTTGACACCTTTTTGTTGAGGAAACGTATTTTCATAACTGCACTGCACTTTTTCAGTTTTGAATCTGAATGGCCTACACATTCTCTCGAGTTGCTACGCAACGATATTGGAATGCTAACAACATTCTGGTCACGTATTAAAAATGATAATAATCAGATTTCAGACAGTAGCAGCTTTTCGACGCAGGATTTTCTTGATATGGATGAAATTTTGATTACCAGAGAATCGAGCTCCACTTGTGTCTCTCCAGATCTCCCGATCGATTTTCCCACACAGCGTTCACATTCCTTCAGCAACATATATGTAGATTCTACAACCAAAATCGTGAAAAATAGCAAATCCACAAATTGGTCGCGAAGGTCATTTCTCTCTGCCAAATCAGGAAAGTCGAATCGGTCTTCTCAGAAATTCTCTCCGCCTCTCTCCTATAGTGAAGAGTCAGTTTATGAAACAAATAACGAGAAATATAGCGAATTTCTTTTGCTAGAAAAACATATATTAATTCTCATTTTGCATTCGGAATTATTGAAATTAAACTCATGGCTCGATCCTTTACATTTATACAAAGAAGACAATAAACATGACGAGGAATTTGTCTCGTTCTCTCCGCCTCCTTTCCACAAGAAAATCTGGGTGTCATATGTCCAATATTTGTGGCAGTTGTCACCTTATTTAGCACTACAAACATTGAAAAGATTACGTGTGCCATTTGGCTCAAATCCTCACTCCGAATTGGTTAATTTTATTTCGAAACAACCAACTTTAGTAATTGAAAGTGGGTCAGCTTTGGAATTATTTTTAACAAAAACTAAAATTGAATCAGACCGCAATGATTTAAGCTACATTTTATTCTGGCAGAAACCAAGCCTCATATTCGCACTGACACTTTTCACACCTCAATACCCTCGCCACGTTTTAACAGCCCAACTGTCGTATTCAGTTCTCCTCACATCCGATTTGGAGCATTTAATTTTCTACATCCCTCAAATAGTTCAATCACTAAGGAGCGACGAACTCGGATTCGTGTGGCATTCAATAATTGGCGCAGCTAGAAAATCTCAACTGTTTACGCATCAAATCGTATGGAATATGAAAACAAATATGTTTACTGATGAACACTCCGAAATTCCGGATGAGCAACTCCATGACACTTTAGAAAAACTTATAACAGTTATTCTTAGCAACCTTTCCGGAATGTCTTTGGAATTCTATCAACGAGAATTCGAATTTTTCAAGAAAGTAACTGGCATTTCTGGGCAAATTCGTGACATTCCAATTGGCCCTGCTCGCGACCAAGCTTGTTTGGAAAGGTTTTCGCTAATTCAACCGGAAGTTGGGGTTTATTTACCGTCCAACCCAGAATGCGCGGTTGTAGGAATCGACCATGAATCCGCCAAACCAATGCAGTCCGCAGAAAAGGCGCCATTTCGCGCCCAATTCAAAGTTAAAAAGTTTAACTTAGAAGATCTAGAGAGTATGAACCAATCAAATTCTCTCCTACAGCAGATAAAACAGGACTCTGATTCGATTTATTGGCAATCCTGTATTTTCAAAGTAGGTGATGATATTCGACAAGACATGTTAGCCCTCCAAATCATGTCCCTTTTCAAAAATGTACTTGAAAAAGCTGGACTTGAGCTGTTCTTCAAACCTTATAAAGTTGTCTGCACTGAGCCAGGATGTGGCATTATTGAATGTGTCCCAAATGCCATCTCACGCGATCAACTCGGACGGAAAACGGACACTAATCTATTCGATTATTTCATTGCAACTTTCGGCGATGTTCTTTCTGAAAATTTCAAAGTTGCAAGATTAAATTTCATCAAAAGTTTAGCAGCATATTCTATATTTTCATTTCTGATACAAATCAAAGATAGACACAATGGAAATATTCTAATAACAAATGAGGGATATATTATCCACATAGATTTCGGATTCATGTTCGAATCATCACCAGGGGGTAATCTTGGATTTGAGCCTCACGTTAAACTGACAGAGGAAATGCTCTTAATTATGGGCGGGGATGTAAACGCAGCTCCCTACACGTGGTTTAGAGAATTGTGTGTCAGAGGTTATCTAGCTTTACGTCCGTTTTGTGATGAGGTTGTCCGGATGGTTAACCTCATGTTAGACACGAAACTGCCCTGTTTCCGTGGGAACACGATCGAACCCTTGCGGACCAGATTTTCCCCCGGAGCAAGCGAAAAACACGCGACACAAATAATAAATAAAGTTATCGATGATTCTTTATTGAATTTGCGGACAAAAGGCTACGATATGTTGCAAAAATTACAGAATAACATCGCTTCATAATGGTTGTTAGGCAAACTTTGTATATTTCGTATTCAACTATTAGTGTGCATTATACATAACTCTTTGGTATTAGACAACTAATAATGATTATTCTAAATTTGTTTTTGTTTATTTCGATTTCTTATGTTTTTTATGAAGTCGCCTTTAGGCCACTGTTAGTTGGAAACTTGTTCCAGCTCCACCACCCGCATCAAGTTTACCTGCCGTATGAATATTGTAATTATTTCACTATTTTATCAGTGAATTCAACTACACAATATATTTACTAACTAACGGGTGAATATTAGTGATTATATCTTCACAGATCTCCTTTACACACGCTTAATTAACATATTTACAAGTAGAATCATTGAAATTTTCCATGAATTGCCCACTTTGTATTATGATAACGTCACAAAAATAATGAGATATGAAATGCTGCCTGCCCGCGTGCTTAGATGGACATCATGTTGTGGGAGCTGAAACGAGTTTCTAATTAATTCGGGAATTAGCCGCTCACAAATATTAGGCACGCAAATGTATTATTGCACCATAAACCATAAGACACTTTCATATAAGCTATGCTATGCGTTTTGTATGTAATATGCTTACTTAAGTTGCTGGATAATATTCTTCCCATTGTATTCATTTCTTTAAGATCTAATTTTAGAAACACTTTTACCTATTAATAGCAAAATTTTTACAGAAGGTTCTTAATTAATGTTGTATTAGATTCTGGCGCTTAAATTTGATAATATTCATGTTAGGCGGGCGAATTTTCTGGAGAATTTTATTAAACCACTTTAGGCGGGTAAGCAATTTAATTCCTTATAAATATAATGATATTAATATCGCCTTGAATGGCTGTCATTGAATCTAATTGTATTACCATAGCAACTGAAAGGAATTTCTTATTACGAATTATGACTGAAAATTATAAATTTACAGCTAGTTAGCTAGGATGGCGGCACACAATTCCTTCGGAAACACAATTAAGCCACTAACACCTATGGGAGAGAGCCTCCCTGCCGCTCCAACACCCCAGACCACCGATCCTCTCCGTACAAGCCTCCCCGCCCGACTTACAAACACCATCGAGGACATAATGAATGGACTTGACCCTCATGTATTTAACAGTGAGGAGAGAGAAGCTATTTTTAACGCTCTACGAAAATATCATAATAAAACAGTGTCGAAAATTTTGAAAGAAGATTTGATACAAACATCTGTCCGAACACTAATCAATACTTCCTATGATGAGCAAGTCAACGAAACACCGAGTGTTCGTACTCTGACTAGCATTTCTTATAAAAATGAATTACACAAATCTAGTTCAATTTCAAATAAACAAAAATCCTTCGAATCATTGACAAACGAGCAAAAGTTACAATCTATGACACGCCAACAAAGATCTTTCTCACTAACAGATAAACAAAGATATCTTGACTTGTCAATAAATAAACAAGCATCTTTTAACACGCAAGACCACAAACAATTTGTTTTAATGGATCTTGTTGATGTAAGTTACATAATGTAATCATACAAGCAATGTGGTTTTCATAGTTAATACGAATTCGGATAAGACGAACACACATATTTATACAAAATATAGTCTCTATAATGGTTATTCAATTGGTATTACTCAGGATAAAACTGTGAATGGTTGTATTATATCATTCTATATTTAGACAATTTGCAAGCCAAACATAATAGATTCAGAATATAGATGTGGAAGAGATTACATATCGCCTCATAAGCTAGGGGAGGGAGCATTCGGAGTTGTCCGGTACTGCGTAGACAATACCACTTCCAAAAGCTTTGCAAAGAAATTAATTAGTCTTAACAAATACGAAAAAACTGAGTTAGATATTCATAGAAAACTTTCTAAAGATATTCCATGGAGAACTTCAGACGATTCAGGAGAAATCTGCTGTGCTGTGGTTCTAATTTTAGGCGCCATTCAACAAAACGATTTTGTGTATATTTACATGGATTTGATGGAAGGTGAGTTGACCAATATTGGTCCCTTGTTACCCTTTAGGCAGCTGCTCCCAACCCTTTCCACCCGAGAACAACCTGTACCAATTTTCTAACACCTTCTCTATACTTTATAGATGGAAGTTTGGCTGACATGTTAAGAAACGCTGAAGGGTCCCTGAACTTAGGATACATAGTTTGGTACTTTCGGCAAATATTGGAGGGCCTGGCTTACATACACACGAGGAGAATTATACATCTTGACATTAAAGGTAACGTATATTGTAGTGTTAGTATAGACCAATTAGTTTACACTCTCAAAAGGTGTTAAGAATAAATACAAACTATTTTGTAACTTACACACATATTGGGTAGGCCTTAAATTTAATTGATCGACACATTTGTTTTCATTTGCACTGATAAGCCAATTTCTTAATTGTAGCTCTTACCAGTTTCTCAATAAAAAATATAGTATTTTACATTACGCTCTGCTGTTCACACCTTTAGAGATTAAGACACCAAATTGGCATATATACTCGTAGTGACATCTAGTTGTACACCTGACATTTGGAAAATTTCTAATGTGTATATTTTCACACCTTTTGACACTTCTGTATTTTAGCCCAATCAGATTGTAGGGTCTTACAATTAGCCATTAATGCATAAAATTAGTTCTGGTGGAGTGTTAGTAATGTAATTAGCATTGTAATGTATTTGTATTGATGTAGACTGTAATTCTATTGGTCAATACATTATATTAAATATATATACACTGATTTATCATATGATTAATCATATTTTGACACCTTTTAGTTAACATTTCAAAATTATCCTAGAGATTAGCTTCCACTTGTTAAATAGGAGTAAACAGGGACGTAGAATTCCATTTTTACATTTTTACATGTCTAACAAGATTAGTAAAATAATTTATTTTTCTTTACTAAAATTAGTATAATAATGTAGTTTCAATAATCCACTAATATTAATTTGGTAAACTTTAAGTCAGCACAGCCTGTGATTTGAGATTCGTATATTTATATTTTCAATTAGCTGACAATATTCTTGTGAAGAATGGCGATTCCTTGAAAATCGCCGACTTTGGATTGGCCAAACAGATTCCTGACGAATTTGAAGCTGTTTATGAAGGATTTCATGGAACACCTAATTTTATGGCGCCTGAAGTAAGTTTATACAATATCACACGTGGTAACCATGGAAACTAAAGTTATGCGTTTATTTTTTATGAACCCTGCAATTCGATAGGTTATTCGTTCAGAGTTAATATCTACAAAATCAGATATTTGGGCTGCTGGATGTGTGTTATACGAACTGATTACAAGCAACGTTCCTTGGAAGGGAATTGAAATACATAAGATATACTTGACGGTAAATTGGAACTGAAACTATGATTGTGGTCCAAATTGTTTACTATAATATACTAACAGGTTGGTAAAGAAAAAAAAGATGTAATTTTTAACCATACCAGACCGACACTAGCGAAGTTAGAAGAATTGGCAAATGATTTTCATGAGGAGTATGAGTTCAATTGTGATGCTTTACAAAAATTATTAAATATTTTTCAGCGCTGTTTTGATTTCAACTTCAAGTCACGCGCCTCAGCAAATGAACTTTTGGACTCTGAGGATTTGGGAATAAGTAAGTTGGACTCATACAGCTGTTTCATTTCGTTCTAGTGGGAGTCTAATCAAGGTACATTGAGACTTCCACAAATCCCCGCAATTCGCCCTATTTTTCATTCCGTTTCCACAAGCCCCTTTCTGGAGGTTACAATGTATTTGGTTATATGAGACTTGGTTATTCCAGGAGTTTACTAAAAAATATATTAATAATGTTTGCCTCATTTTCACACCTAAAATACAGTACATCTGTCCTTGGCATGTCTATCATAGACATAGCGAAAGTTATATCTTACTGCTCTCTGTTGTTCAGACATCAGATGGGCAAAATATGGAATTTTCTAATCTGACAAAATTGAATTACCAAACATTATATAACATTAATTAAAATCATAACTGGCAATTACTTTCTATAATTTTCAGCTTTTTGAGGGAAGTCGAGATTGATTGAGCACATTTGAGTGTCATGTCCGGTTGATATGCGACAAAAACGGAATTATCCCGCCTTTTGTATGTCAGACTAATAATAATATCCCGCCTAAAACACAACATTTGTCCGCCAAATAATTCTCTCTGGTTGCTATGCATCTGGTATGTCAAAATAACAAAAGAATTTTACGTTTTTATTCTTTTGGCAAACTTGTGTTAATTTAATTAAGAATTTCTATTACCTATTATGGATATATTCGTCAAACAAATAAATTCAATTGGAATTGTGATAAATACGTGAATGTCTAAATAGTAATTAGGATGATCTATAGCATAACAACCACATTGTAACAGAAGAATTTAAATTTTATGAGTGCCTCCAGACGACTATATATAGGGAATGGAATTCATTTCACTATTGCGTTACTGTATTTATGCTCAATTGTTTATTTTATTCGTTGTAGTGTTCAGATTGATAGGATTATACCCAGAAGACTCAGAAGCCGAAATATCAAATCTTGATGAGGAAGGTTTGACAATTCTATAGAATATTTTATTCGTATACATTATTGTCCTACAGAGAGATGTCCTATTGGCATCCGCGGTCCCCTGATAAATCTAGCGTTACAATTTATATTAAAATTGGCACACGAGTACATTTTTGGTGTCCCCGGGTATAGAATTCTCCATATTTTTACACCTTTTGGAAAAATTGTAGTTTGACCAGTCAGATTGAAGACTATTATGTCCAGAATTTAAAGAATCCAAAAATCACACTTTTAGGTGCCTAAAATAGCGCATTTTTGCACCGTTGCTATAGAGGAAATATTTATTTAATATCTACAGAACATGCCAGTTATAAGAACCATAATTCGATTTACCGAATATTTTGTATCTTACTCCATATAACCGGTTATAAGGACATTCCATACCGGTTATAAGAACATGTTCGTATAACCGGTATTGGCTGTGCTTAAAAGGTGTTATAATACTCTATACATGTCTAAACTGTTCACAAATTAGGTATATATTTTTCCGGCACTTTGTGTCCTTCATGGCTGCTGCATTGGCGCCTAGGTAAACCCATGTCCCGCGCTAATTTATATATTTTCATGTTAGTTGTAGAAACTGAAGAAACATTCACTAACCTAAATATTAGAGATCCTAGAGAAGACTTCGCTAGCATTAGAGAATATACTAATTCATATATTCCTATGCATACATGATGATAGATAGGTTTGTAAACAACAGACATACAAATAAACAAACAAATAAACAGAGAGATACACGAACTAGCTAACAAACAAATTAATAAGCAAGCATAAACAGACAGACAAACGAATACACAAACAGAGAGACAAATAAATAAACAAACGAACAAACAAACTAGCTAACAAACAAATTAATAAGCAAACATAAACAGACAAACAAACAAATACACAAATACAGAGACAAATAAATAAACAAACAAACAAACGAACAAACAAACTAGCCAACAAACAAATTAATAAACAAATAAACAAACAAATTTTCCAATTCTAGGTATTTATTGGATGTCTCTTGCAGAATATTAAACTAATCGCTATTGTACAAAGATCTCCATGACTGTAATTATATTTGGATTTTGATATGTAAATACACTTTCATATATGTATTATTTTGTTTGTTGTTTTCAACTTGATTAAAAACCTGTTATAAAGTTAGTTTCAGTTTCAGTTTATCAAGAAATTATTGAGTGTCAGGCAAACATGGATGGGGGATAGGGAGAGGGCTTACTTCTGTTTTTAGCCCAATCAGATTGTAGGGTCTTACAATTAGCCATTAATGCATAAAATTAGTTCTGGTGGAGTGTTAGTAATGTAATTAGCACTGTAATGTATTTGTATTGATGTAGACTGTAATTCTATTGGTCAATACATTATATTAAATATATATACACTGATTTATCATATGATTAATCATATTTTGACACCTTTTAGTTAACATTTCAAAATTATCCTAGAGATTAGCTTCCACTTGTTAAATAGGAGTAAACAGGGACGTAGAATTCCATTTTTACATTTTTACATGTCTAACAAGATTAGTAAAATTCAATTTTATCTTTCTTTACTAAAATAAATATTTAATAGAATAATATACTTTCAATAATCCACTGAGAGTATTTTGGTAAAATGACGTCAGCACAGACTGTAATTTAAGATTTTTCTTAATCGAATAAAGAATTCTAATCAAAGATCTCGCGATACTCTAACACTTGCATTTAATACAATATTTCCTAAAACGAAAACAGATGGTAAGATGCTATGTAAAACCTTATACGCTATCTCGTTTATCTTTAATGTGCAGATGATACGAGCAATTGATAATGAATTTTCTACGAATCTCCATCCATAAATGTGCTGATACAGTACTGATCCAATTCATAATATCACGGAAATGTAATTAGTATTGGTGAGAATATTTTACCTCCAATTATGAAACTTTTAACCAAATACCAAGTTTAATAGCTGACTTTTGTTAAGAATATTGTAGTTATTATCTCAAGTAGTTGAAGGTAGGCGTAGGCAGATGAAATTATTATTATTATTACATTGTAACCAAACAGGACCTGTGAAAACGGAGAACTTCTGGAACGGAGTGAAAAATCCATTGAGCGAATCCTAGTCCCATAAATGAACATTTACAGGGGAATTTGGCCGAAACATGGTTGCATTTGTTTGCCTTCTTGGCTCCCATTTTGTGGAGGTTGCCTCGGCTGGTCCTTGAGGTGGTTTAAAAATTCGGCAACATTTGCAACTATGAAGCTGTGTCTCTTCATTCACCCAATTATTGATTCAAAGTCAAGACATCCGCCTAGTGGAAGTGAGGATCAGTCCTGTATACGTATCTCATTGATTATGACGTCACTATTGACATTATCAGAATGCACAGAAGTGATAAATAATCAAATATTCTTGAGGTAACCTCGAGACAACTGAGCAACAATGAAATATATTGGATAATTTTGTAAATACAAAACTTAAAGGGGTTTGTGCCGTTGGACAATTTTCAACTAAATACGATCTTATCTCCTGTTAATTCAATTAAGCATTAATATGGCAACTAAGGTGATGGCTATCTTAGGCTACATTACAAAAAAATGTCCAATTTTATGCCACAAGTGTGCCATTAAAGTAGCCACCAAATTTTCTATTCATATTGAAACTATCCAATCTTATATTATTATTAAATTATATTAATATGGAACTAATTAAGTTATCAATGTACAATACTCTGGAAGATTATGTAACCATTCATCTAATTAGTTCCGTATTAACTGGAATTATAATTCCCTTAAATTACTAATGGCTACATCAACTTCATTTTGAATATTTTGTTGATAATCTCTAAGTGTAATACATTCCCTAGATTGATAGTTGCTAGGGGCGGTTCTAACGATAATTTTAATACATTTTCTAAATTATTATGGCTGTCTATGTGGCACTATTTGTCGTATAGTGTCCTGTATGAACCAAGACTCAAAGAAAGTTGAAATCGGTACATATCGACACTTGGAATTCGAAAATCTTGGAGACAGTTTAATTTCAACACCCTTATATCTAACACGGATATATCAAAATATCACCCAAATATGATCCCAAACAACAGTACAGTTAACTCCTGTTACATCGAAGCTCAGGGGACCGCGGTATTTACTTCGATATAACCGATGGAGTAAATGTTACTTTGACGGTTTGGGACCATATTTGTACAATTTAAGACTTCGGTATATTCGTGTTAGATATAGCCAGTAGCGTCGTGCCATTTGTTTTATTCTCCGAGCTCTCACATCATTACTCCGAAGGGAAGGTACCAGAAATGGCAACTTACTGGTCCAATTTCAAACAAAACATTATTTCTTGCGATGGGTTTAGTTCCTGACCCTCAATGATTCCTTACAGCGTCCATATACCCTCACCCCCCCCCCCCAGATTTCAAAGCCAGAATACGTCACCGGATCTAACTGGATGCTGTAGCTATATTTAATATGCAGGGCATCAGTTAACTGTCAGGACCTTATGCAAAATTTAATGCTGAGACAGCCTAATTGGTAGAATAATTAGAATCAAACATTTTCAATGTATTAATATATTGAATATTATTAAAATTGATTTGAAAGAATATACGCGCACGCGCCAAACAAATGATAATGTAAGGTTTTCAAGAATTTGTCTAATATTATTCCATATATGGAATTAATAATATCTGGATCTGGTTATCTAGAAGCAGAATGGCCCTGTTAAAAGCACATTTCGCTTCGGTTGAGTTGGACGGATATTTGATGATACCATATTTCCCTGAATAAGCGTCATGGGTTAGGAAACCCGGCTCGAGCCGAAATGCGACCTCTAGCAAGTTGCCACCCAAAATGCTAGTTACTCATATGATCGCCACTCTGTAGAAGAATTATCCACCGATCTGCCAGATCCTCCGGGGTAGGAGGCGCTGTAAGCCCTCGGTGGTATCCATGGACAAAGTCGCTAGAAAATGAGATCGATGTGACCTGGAAAATACTGTGGAGACACAGAGAATTCCGTCCCCACAGGCATTAGAGGTCGAACCGGGTAGGTCCTTAATTTTAAATTTGGTCGTGTGTCTGAACAAACTGCTTTGACGAATAATTTGTAGTTTTCGTGCTGTGATAATTATTCCTGAAATCATAGTCAGTACGAAGTCCCCAACGAAAATATTTTGTTTATGCTCAAAAGTATATACAGTAAAGTCTCGTTAATACTCACTTTTGTAATTTTACAAAAAATATACATAGAAAATTCAAAATTATAATTTTTGATTCAAAAGATTTAATTTCGAAGGTGTCAAAAGTTGTCGTATCTTTTCCTGAGAATATCGCATTCAAGGATTAACTCCAGTTTTTCGTTTCTTAACCGTTCTCTTTGTAAAGTTAGGTTTTTCATTTCATTGTTGTACTTTCGAACTTTCTCTTTTTCAAACATTTTATTCTTCTCCCGTTTCCTGATATGTTTCAGCCTTTTTATATCTTTGTCAGTCAATTGTTTTGTCACGAACTTCTCCCAAATATCCCGATAATCCTCCGTGACTAAATCCTGGAACGAAACTCCTATTTTCTCAATCAGAATTCTATCTTGTTTGGGCAGAGAACTGTCATTACTACGAAAATTAGACATTTTTAGTTTCAAAAGTAAATTACAAGTAATTTTACATACTATACATCTCTCTAATATATATACACACACGTGTATATGTATACACTCCCTCTACAAATGATAGCTCCTCTCATATTTGTTTACTAACCTAGAGTATAATCATATTTGATTTGTTACATATTACTGGATAAGGTTAACCTGTTGAATTCGTGTTCAGCTACTCTAAGGATTTTGGCAAGTATTTGCGGAACATTAGCCTAGAGACATGTCCGAAATTCGGGACATTAGTATATTGACTCAGAATTAAATGGTTGTCTATCTGAGTATATATATTATATACTTGATTGACAGCCAATAGCGGACAATTTCAAGCTTATAGGTCCAGACTGATGTATCGGTCCAGACCGTTAGTTCACTAATTGGACGGGCCAGACCGCACTTGAGAAAAAGCGGACAGGACAGCTATATCTCTGGAATATATACATAGTTTCTAAATAAATAATCAGTAAATGATGTAATCATCTGTCCAATGTAAATGTTTAGCTAGATTTCAAAAAAATACAGAATCAACATTTGTTGTATATATTGCTTATCCAGTAATATGTAACAAATCAAATATGATTATACTCTAGGTTAGTAAACAAATATGAGAGGAGCTATCATTTGTAGAGGGAGTGTATACATATACACGTGTGTGTATATATATTAGAGAGATGTATAGTATGTAAAATTACTTGTAATTTACTTTTGAAACTAAAAATGTCTAATTTTCGTAGTAATGACAGTTCTCTGCCCAAACAAGATAGAATTCTGATTGAGAAAATAGGAGTTTCGTTCCAGGATTTAGTCACGGAGGATTATCGGGATATTTGGGAGAAGTTCGTGACAAAACAATTGACTGACAAAGATATAAAAAGGCTGAAACATATCAGGAAACGGGAGAAGAATAAAATGTTTGAAAAAGAGAAAGTTCGAAAGTATAACAATGAAATGAAAAACCTAACTTTACAAAGAGAACGGTTAAGAAACGAAAAACTGGAGTTAATCCTTGAATGCGATATTCTCAGGAAAAGATACGACAACTTTTGACACCTTCGAATTTCAAATTTCCATCAAACTGTCAGTTTTTTTAGAATAATTTTCGTTTCTTGATTTTTACTAATTTCCAAATCTCATTTTGAAACATACAGGGATTGTTTAGCCAAATTATGAGGAGTCCTTCTGTTATTAAAATGGTTTATGAATGTATTCTTTGGGAAAAGTTTATATTTATACATTTGTTTGTTTGTTTGTTTGGTTATGAGAACCTTCCGGTTTAAGGTGCTACTCGAATAGGGGGAGAGGGGGCGACTTGGTACGAGTAGATCGTAGATGAATTAAACAAAATAAAATTAATTCTTCTACGCAAACCCTCCAGGAACCGGAAGGAGGACGGATTATTTGATAATATTAACATCTCTATTATTCAAGGCGCCATCCTCACTGTGAATTAAATTCTAAATACGCGGGTGAATATCTTCAATTTACCGCCAAAACACATTTATCAAAAGGCGCCATTTATTCTTCGTGGCAAATCCAAAACATACCATTAGTTACAAATTCGGTGGTCCATATGGAAAATCTAACAGTCAGTTACTGTGTTACACCACTGTTACTCAATTAGTAATTGTAAATATCTAATATGAGCTAGCAAACATTTGGCTAACATATGGATTAATCATATTTCCACACCTCAACACAATATTATCCTTATCTAAGAGTTCATTATAGTGCAATAGTTCCAATTTCTAATATTTGGTAGTCAAATAAAACTTGGAAAAATTAGCTACATTTCATCACATAATAGTCATATGATTAATCGCATTTCACACCACAAAATTGCATTTTCTTAGCAAACATTTTATCAAAAGAATAATTTGATATGTAAACCGTATGTTAGCTTAATTATCTAACTATTTCCAAACCACAACAGTAAGTCAATTAGTTCCATATTAAGGCTTACAAATTCTAACAAATACCATTTCTCAGAACTCTAAAGTTTTATAGATTTGATGAAGATCCTTTCCCGAGTATCCTGACGCATTCTGAAACTGGAATTCCCTAATTCTTGTATACACAGTTTGACTTAAATTCACAAAAATTGATCGAATGTATGAGAAGAGAGCTTTTTGTTTCATTATGAAGAAATGTTTTCCCTGATTGCAGTGCTCTCAAAATGATGAAATTCTTCGACATCTAAGGAATACTTAATTCTTATGAATTTTCTGTATTAAGTCACTATAGACTATGGTCTCACCGACTAAAATAGGACAATTCTCTCATGGACACAATTTGCTGGACATGACACTCATCATACATGCCCTCGGGAAAGTCCAATCTAGTGATCAAGATATCCCCGAAAATTAGCTGATTTGACAAATCCTTGCCACATAGAATCTCAGCACTTAGGTACATTTAGTAATCACAGCGTGATTTTATTATCAATTTTATTATTGCACTTTGCACCGAAAGCAGTGACATCCATTAGTTTGTATGTAACAAATGTTTTTGGTAAGTGTAGCTCTTAAGCATTTTCTACTGTTATAGATTAGAATAATAACACGCCTAACTAATGTGTACAAACTACCAATTAATATACATTAAAGCAAAGTAACAACTTTACAAAACAGCAATAAATATATTAATCTATTCGATCATATCTTTGGAAATATTCAAAATTAATTTTATCGTATCTATTTTAATATCACATAACTGTCCGCTAAGTAAATTCCATAAATGTATTATCTAAATGACGGAGTCTATCTGGTTATAATCTGGAATATATTCATTGTTCATATTTGTAAGCCAAAGCGATATCACTCAAATTCTATGAGACAAATGCCTAGACCTCAAACATAGTGTAGTGGCTCAGTTCTAAAATGGTTGACTTAGTATATACACTGATTTATCATATGATTAATCATATTTTGACCTTTTAGTTAACATTTCAAAATTATCCTAGAGATTAGCTCCACTTGTTAAATAGGGGTAAACAGGGACGTAGAATTCCATTTTTACATGTCTAACAAGATTAGTAAAATTCAATTTTATCTTTCTTTACTAAAATAGATATTTAATAGAATAATATACTTTCAATAATCCATTACAATAAATTTGGTAAAATTACGTCAGCACAGACTGTAAGATTTCTCATAGAAGATTTCTTTGAAATCAAAACCATCAGTTATAAATACTCTCGCCCAATCAATTTAATTGTTTTCATATTATAAGTAGGTTAACTATGCACTGTTGTGTCACTTGGTAACATTAGTGGTTCGTAATGAGCCTACCTGAAACTGTAAATTCATTGGTCTACATAACATTCCATTACTACAGTTGTGTAGCTATAATATAATTCTATACAAGCGGGGGCGAAGGCAGTCTGCGATGAACATTGATTGCAAACCATGCTTGTATGAAAAATACTGAATATCATATGATATTTCATTACACCTGATCACAATTAACGAATTGAATTCGGGTGATTTTGTCCATTTGATTGTACTGTCAAAACGACAAATTTCATTATTCTAACTAGTGATAGATAGGATTATTTTTGATAGCTAATATACATCAATTGACAGAATAAACATGAAGGCTGCATATTATTTGCTATGAATTATAACATGTAGAACTCAGGTAAGAAGCACACTCGGTTAGTACGTACTAATTTTGGTCTCCCAAGGGACGTCTTATCTGAGTTCCACTGTCAAAAACGCGAAGTCAAAAGACAAAAAATCCTACTATTTTATATGGGAATTTCGAATAAACAATTTTCACACTTTACACAAAAACCCCGATTTCAACTACACATTACATCCAAATAGTTGCTGAGTTGACAATTCGGATAATTGCATTATGGCCACAGATATAAACGTCATATAAGGCACTATGATGAGGGACAAAGGTAAGCAGAACTAAACAGCTGATTTAAAAGATGCTAATTCTTAATCGATTTTCTGATGAAAATATTGTTAAATCACCACTTTTTGAAAAGTGGTTATTCTTGCTCAATGGACATTTTTCATTATCCATCTAAAATCAAGATACATATATGTGAATAATCATAGTTCCGATTCTATCTGAGCCATTTTAGAAAGTGGCTTTAAGCGATAATTGATAATATTTACTGAGACTAAATATTCTAAAATTAGTTCCTTTCAATATTCACTGGCATAAAAAGTTGCTAAAAAGAGCCACAGGGATTCCACAGTGCTGTCCCAAAAAATTGTGGTGTGCAGCAATTGGGAAGGTTGGAAAATATTCAAAAAGATCAACGACAGACCTGTGTTCTACAGTCAATACCGATTATAAGAACATGTTCCTATAACCGACATGTTCCTATAACCGACATGTTCCTATAACCGACATGTTCCTATAACCGACATGTTCCTATAACCGGCATCTACTGTATTTGGAACAGGGGTGAAAAAGTTTGGGAACCGAGATCTAAGAATTACATATTGCAACTACTGTTAGAGAATAGGTATAGCAGTCTATTGGGCGCGTAAACACCATTTTTTGCTTCGCGAAGTATTTGTAAAATAATATATTAGTTTCTGTATTAGCAAATATTAGCAGTCAATAAGCAGCAGGCACATTAAAATTTGATAAAATTGGAAAATCAGCTGTATTCCAAAGTGATTAATTCTTTATACATTTTCTCCCAATATTCACATTCTTGTGTCATTTTGTCACGTGTCAATAAAAGTTCATTTTTCTCCTCAAGGAGGTTACCAATTGCCTCCTCCAAGGTGTGAAACTGTCCTCTTGAGAACAACTTGTTCTTTTCACGTTTTCGTATATGTTTAACTCTCTGAACTTCTTTTGCGTTTAGCTGTTGTTTAGCGATTAATTCCCAAACAAGTTTGTAATCAGCAAATACCAAATCGTAGTATGAAATTCCGAGTACTTGTAAAAGTATTTGATCTTGTCTTGGCAAAGACTTTGGCTGCCATAAAGCTATGTTAGGAATATATTCACCTGTTGACATTTTATTGTCTAAATGTATCTGTTGACATTATTTTGATATTCTGTCCTATTTATACAATTTTATTTACTATAATGAAGCAACAAATAATATTTTTGTTCCACCAAAAATTACCAGTAGCTTAGCGTCCTATTGTTAGTGTAAGTTACAACTTTCAATTAGAAAGTATTTGCAGATATCGAAAATAGTAAAAGTATACTGAAACTCCTTTAACAATAGATAATATGCTAAATTCTGGTAATTCTGATATTCAAACGTTTCCTCTGAGAAACAAATAGTATGAAGAATTAAAATCAACAATTGTGCTAACACAGTAAAACTTCCTGTAAGAGAACCAAAATGCTCACATGCGAGAGGTGTCCACTTTTCATGACATTATGTGTAGCAATGGAGAACATTTGGGACTGAGACAAGTTGTTCATCTTTTGGAATCTTGTTGTATTACTTAATTAATAAAACTGTATGTGTGTTTTACTGTCTTTTTGGCCTTTTTGGCCCTTTGGGTGCGAACCAGTGCTCGTGGGGGGGTTGGAATCGGTACCCAGCGGTGCAAATTGTTCCAAAGATGTCATACCATAATTACAAAATTTTAACACCCATTCTAACGTATTGTGGTTTATCTATAAACGGGTAAATGAGTGTTACATAGTTGTGGGTGAGAATTTATTGAACAATATTATTCTATTAAATATTTATTTAGTAAAGAAAGATAAAATTGAATTTTACTAATCTTGTTAGACATGTAAAAATGGAATTCTACGTCCCTGTTTACTCCTATTTAACAAGTGGAAGCTAATCTCTAGGATAATTTTGAAATGTTAACTAAAAGGTGTCAAAATATGATTAATCATATGATAAATCAGTGTATATATATTTAATATAATGTATTGACCAATAGAATTACAGTCTACATCAATACAAATACATTACAATGCTAATTACATTACTAACACTCCACCAGAACTAATTTTATGGATTAATGGCTAATTGTAAGACCCTACAATCTGATTGGGTTAAAATACAGAAGTGTCAAAAGGTGTGAAAATATACACATTAGAAATTTTCCAAATGTCAGATGCACATCTAGATGTCACTACGAGTATATATGCCAATTTGGTGTCTTAATCTCTAAAGGTGTGAACAGCAAAGCGAAAAATAGTCAGTACAGTATAAAGAATGGGGCTTGAAGCATTACATAGCGTTTGAACAGCCCTCTAAAGTGTCCATCGTGATAATCATTTTGTTGGGAAAATATTCTGTGTTACGTGTAATTAAACTGAAAACAGTTTAATAAGGAGCAATATTCCAGGGTAGTTTATTAAAGAATACTTTCAATTTGTATTAATTAAATTAGCTTACTCTTAACACAATGACGCGCACTACGAAGGGAAGTTTATGAAATATTATTTGTGGCTCATTTGTAATATTTTCTATCACTAATGTATTGTCTAATACTTTGTGACTTTACGATTTTGTTACTAAGAAGGGCGGTCTGTGCAAATTCGTACTATCCTGTTGGGATTAATATTTTCATTACTCTGGAAAGATTTGGAGTTTTCTTTGAGAAAAATGCATGAGCGCGTAATAATTAGAGGGGTAGACCATTTTGTCCGCTCAATCGTGCTCACAGAGCGGGGTCTCACGCTGGAGTGCAGCTCCTTTGCTTGAATAACCCCCTACTGTCATTCATAGACTATCATATATCAAGAACTCTATGGACCCAATAGACCATAGAAGAATCATGTCCGAGCTAGGTGCATACCAAAGTCCACAAATTATAGTTACAATACGATTTTGGCGCTAAAATTGGCTTAAGAAACTGATAGGTCGGTCAGGTATGTGTGTATGTGTAATCAACCTACTAATTAAATTACAGTAACAAAGATTCTGTATCAAACAGTTAATAATGGATTTGGTAATGCAAATACAAGTTAGTCTTTGATATCCACTAAAAATGAGAAATATCCTTACGCGCCTAGCTTTATAAGGCTCATAAGATTGTAATTCCATCTGGAAATTATGTAATACAAATTATCAGCCGATTCTACTATGAAACTAGCAAGTAGAGTAACACAGAAGCGCTAATATTAAGGATGAATATAACTAGCGATTAATGTATTGGATCTTCGCAATTGAAACTTTAGAATTCTCACGGAATTTGAATTTTGACTTATCAGTTTCCTTTACCAACCATCCAGGGATGTGGCTTATAGTCCATTAGGGAAATTGATGAATCCATTAAATTCTTAGATATTTCTGTCATTTTTTCCCCATAAAAAGTGAGAAATTCATATTATTTGCGTAGAATAAAATTTTGAAAATCGAGGATTTTTCGAAAAAAAATATCCAAGGAAAACAGTTACAAACAGAGGCGTAGCGTCCCTAGCTACACCTCTGGTTACAAAGTGTTAGTAAATATGCTTTTGTGCCTTGAACAAATAAAATTGTAGCAGACTGTCGCATCAGATATAGTTACATACCCAATAGGCCATTGGGATACACTCCAAGTGACCAGCAGCATTAGAAACAATAACTTGTAAACTATGTGAATTATTTAACATTTTGCATTAAACCTTAAAAACGGTGTGATGACCAGAATATGGAGAGTAATAGTTTGGAGTCTATGCATTGGTTACAAACCTGGGGTCCCTTGGGAGTCAACAGACAACAGCAAGGGGTCCATAGAATGTGTTAAAATTGGTATCGGGGTCCAGAAAAAGTTTGGAAACGGCTTCCCTGGATTGAAAAATGTAAGATTTTCTGGGTGGAGTAGGGCTATAGTCTGCGGACCCTAAGTGATCTTCAATGGACAGTAGCAGAAAGCTTTCTGAAAAGATTTCAAATCAAATCGCTATTCTCTTACGATTTGCATTGTTTTATCACTAAAAAATAAATATTATCGATTTCACTTTCTTGCCATCGACAAATTGTATATAATTTGAACAATATCATATGAGTATATACAGAACTAACAAGAATTTTTGTCTGTTACTAACTGATATTGAAATTCTATGTATATTTTCAATATCTACTCGTATAGCTTAATATTGAAAGCATTATTGCTTATTAGTCTGCTATTCAAGAATTACATGTGTATATGAATAATGAAACTTGATAAGTTGTGTATAAATACTCAGAATTGTAAATACAAACAACAACAAATAAAATTACAAATAAATAAATAAATAAACATGTCAACAGCTGAGAACATTCCAACCGCGTCTCTATGGAAACCAAGGCCATTACCAACTCAAGATTGTTTTCTTTTACAAATACTCGGAATTTCATACTACGATTTGGTATTTGCTGATTACAAACTTGTTTGGGAATTAATCGCTAAACAACAGCTAAACGCAAAAGAAGTTCAGAGAGTTAAACATATACGAAAACGTGAAAAGAACAAGTTGTTCTCAAGAGGACAGTTTCACACCTTGGAGGAGGCAATTGGTAACCTCCTTGAGGAGAAAAATGAACTTTTATTGACACGTGACAAAATGACACAAGAATGTGAATATTGGGAGAAAATGCATAAAGAATGTATCCAAATGGAAAACAACTAAAAATTTTGGAAATTAATCTTCAAATAATGTCACTTATTTTCATTTCGCTGCTAATTATTATTGTAAGCTTGCTAATATATTAAATTCACAAAATACATATTTGTATATTATTCATTAACTACAGTGCTCTGTCTTACAATGAACAAATTATCAACACTACATTCCAAAGCCAGCATCAGGTTGCTTTGAGTGACTTTAATCGATGGAATAAAGGGCCTCTCAATGCAAAGAATATCTCAAGCAATGAGAGTAAACATAATATTTATATTTTGCAAGGTTGCAACCGAATAGTTCAATATTCGGTTACCAACCGGATATCAGTATTCGGTATTCGGTTGGCCCAAACCGAACCTTATCAGTATTTGGTCAGGTTGCTATTCATGAATACTGATATTCAGTTTGATCGGTTTCAACTTTGATATTTTGTCTGCGTGAATTGTTCTGCCAGCAGTTTCTAAGATAATAATCAATATCTAACCTCCATTAATTAGGTAAATAATCCCATAATAGTCATCATTAAACCGTTGCATTACCCGAGTAAGCAATAACTTATGTATAAATAATCAAATCTGTTTTGAAACTTTCCAATTATAATTTGTCATTGCTTAAGTATTTGAGGCGACATTTCTGGTTTCAATTTGGGAGGGCACATATAAAAATGGGCTGAATGGGCTGAAAGACCCGCGTAAAGAGAGAGAGGATACTTTTGTATTAGATCCGTTGTAAAATTCCACAATTAGTTTGTCTCCAAAATGCTTTTATATTTGAATTTCGTATATACAAGCATGTTTCACAAATTTGCACCGCACGGCTTGCGAACACTTTGTGTCAATGGATAGCGCCCCTCACAAATCTCATCTAACTCCATACTGAAGTGGCGTATTGTGCCACCGGGACACCAGGCAAATGCCCTGTGGGCCTGTGCATGTGACAAAATAGGATGATGGAATAGTGGACCGCTCAGAAAATCCTTGAAATGTTCCATATATTTCACATTCTAGGTACACTGCCTGGCCAAAAGTATTGGAACACTGTTTACAACTTGTGCACAAATGGCATTAGATGAGAATAGGTTTAAAGATTCTATGGATATTGCAGAAAGTAGAACAATAGCTTGTTACCATTCGTTTTACGATATATTTATGTTCAAAATTAAAAAAATCATCTTTAGCTTATACAACTATGGTAAGCATACCCTTTGTTTCAGGTATTACTTATGGCAGGGTGTTCCAATACTTTTGGTCAGGCAGTGTATTGGCTAATAAGATTTCTGGTTTCAAAATATTTTCAAAAGTTTAATTCATTTTTAGCGAGAAATTTGCATACAAAATAATAAAGCGACAAATATATAGAATATACGAAAGAATTCAGCACATAGAACAACAACAAACAACAAAATAGCGATTATAGAAGCAAGCAAATGCATTATAGAATTCAGCAAGGAAATTATTCTTCGATCAGTTATTACTTATCTACGGATAATCCAATTACACTACCCAGACTACAAATTACGTCATCCAATTCGACTTTAGATACTTGAGGTGTTGCTACATTCATGTTTTCATTTTCTAAATAATTCTTTATTAAATAAATTTCCTTTTCTTTCTGTAATTCGTCAATTTCAATCAATAAATCCAATTTCTGTTTTATCAAATTGTCAACACTACATTCCAGAGCCATCATCTCGTTGCTTTGAGAGACTTTTGAACGTTCTCGTTTCCTAAACTTGAGAACACGCAATTTCTCATTTTCACTCATTTTTTTGAAATTCAGCTTGTTTTGCAGTTCTCGACTGTTTAAGAATAAAACATCATTCTCTTTCAATTTGTATTTTTCTAGAATTCTTATATCTCGGAATTTCACATCCTTTACATGCCACCTCTTCTCCATTTATTATTTGTTATTATTTACTACTAATTTACTCATCTTTCCTTCCCATCATATATATATTTTTTTTAACATTTCTTACCATAAGAAAATACGCATTTATTAATTTTGCATACTTTCACATCAGTCCTTTTTGTATTAACAACACAAAGAACTAAAACACATACAAAACAAGCAACTTCCCATCAGCTAATAATTAGAATTGTATGTACTACAGACAGTGTACATACTACATTTCTGTAAGATTTTCCTAACAAATATATCAATATCAAAGTATAGTTGCAGTTTATGCGATTCTATAAATATAATGTCATTTAATATTGTTACGATCAGGTTACATATGGTAGTTAGACATGGCAATACGTCATGTGTGTATTATATAACATTTTGCCAACTGTGCAAATTTGAGCTTTGTGTCCACATTTATTGAAAAACTGGTAAGAGCTACAATCTTGAAATTTGCTATGGTAACATGCTACAAATTAGAGTTAGTTCACATTCCTAAGCGTAATCTTAGCTAATCACTGAGAAAATAGATAAAATGCTCTATCCTATGCATTGTAATGCTTTTAGACATACTCTATTACTGGAAGTTATAATATATGAAACATAGACTTTATATGGCATTAATTCTGATTCGTATTAAAGTTTCAATAAACTGCTTCTAATAGTGGTGGCCAGTACTGACTATTCAAATTAGCAAACGTGAGCGGGACACCTTTTCATGCAATGAAATCAGCTGATACAAAGGCCAACTATGCTCATAGGTCAGGATGGAAAGATGACGTCATGCTCACATATTACATAGCATAGTGAAAATCAGTTCTAAAATGTTTTTGCTCTGCTGTTCACACCTTTAGAGATTAAGACACAAAATTGGCATATATACTCGTAGTGACATCTAGTTGTACACCTGACATTTGAAAAATTTCTAATGTGTATATTTTCACACCTTTTGACACTTCTGTATTTTAGCCAAATCAGATTGTAGGGTCTTACAATTAGCCATTAATGCATAAAATTAGTTCTGGTGGAGTGTTAGTAATGTAATTAGCATTGTAATGTATTTGTATTGATGTAGACTGTAATTCTATTGGTCAATACATTATATTAAATATATACACACTGATTTATCATATGATTAATCATATTTTGACACCTTTTAGTTAACATTTCAAAATTATCCTAGAGATTAGCTTCCACTTGTTAAATAGGAGTAAACAGGGACGTAGAATTACATTTTTACATTTTTACATGTATAACAAGATTAGTAAAATTCAATTTTAAGCCAACAAGACTATGATTTAAGATTTTTGTATCATGGTGGATTCAAATCTGGGTGGGCACTCGAGTTCCAGGGTGTACTCCCAAAAAGGCTCTAATTGACTCCACGCTGAAGAAGAAGGCTGAAGACCAATACCCATATACCACGCTACATAGTCTAGAAGCAAAAATAATCAAATTACAATTCTAAGCATATTTTATGGATTAACCATGTGTGTCCATGTTTAGACGGTCATGCCTTATTGCATTACAAAAGTTTACTTACATCAGCAAAATTGAAAATGACCCTTGAGTATAGCACAGATTTTCTGGCGTCCGATATAAGGAAATTGATATTTAAGATAATTGTGTGAGCCATGACTTATATGAACCATCCGAGACAAAAGCGTATGGTTATTTTGAAGTTGGAAAAATATATTTTTAACGTCACATGTATTCTATTGATTATTTATTTTAGGCATTAAATTACGCTTTTTACGCAGCATTACTGCGATATCTAAGTCAAAGACAAAGTTACTCACACTTTTTGAATTAATTAGCAGATGTATATCTAAGCCAGGAGGGTACCAGTATCTGACATAATTGGGGGTAGGATTCTCAGGCCAGAGGCTGATCGATGTTTCGGATTGAAGTACAATTCCAGCCGAAAGTCTTGAAAATATTTTAAAACCTTCTGATTATCTCATCACATTCTCTATTGGAATAAAAATATTGAATTATTCAACAATACAAATAGTAATTTTGGATTGCACAATATGTGACGAAAGAATTATGGATAAGTTTGGAAAAATATGAATAAAATCTTTCCTGACGTTTAATGAGAAACAATTTATGACTTCACATGATCTGTTGATAATTAACTTAGCACTCATAACAAATGTAAGAATTCCATTTCTTACATTTATGTACAGTAAGAGATATGAGAAATTATATAAATATAGTTAAAGAGATAATTGGTCTAAAAATGCCCAATTATAGTAAATAATAACAAATAATAAATGGAGAAGAGGTGGCATGTAAAGGATGTGAAATTCCGAGATATAAGAATTCTAGAAAAATACAAATTGAAAGAGAATGATGTTTTATTCTTAAACAGTCGAGAACTGCAAAACAAGCTGAATTTCAAAAAAATGAGTGAAAATGAGAAATTGCGTGTTCTCAAGTTTAGGAAACGAGAACGTTCAAAAGTCTCTCAAAGCAACGAGATGATGGCTCTGGAATGTAGTGTTGACAATTTGATAAAACAGAAATTGGATTTATTGATTGAAATTGACGAATTACAGAAAGAAAAGGAAATTTATTTAATAAAGAATTATTTAGAAAATGAAAACATGAATGTAGCAACACCTCAAGTATCTAAAGTCGAATTGGATGACGTAATTTGTAGTCTGGGTAGTGTAATTGGATTATCCGTAGATAAGTAATAACTGATCGAAGAATAATTTCCTTGCTGAATTCTATAATGCATTTGCTTGCTTCTATAATCGCTATTTTGTTGTTTGTTGCATTCCATGTTGCCTTATTAGTTGCTAAGCTTAGCATTCCTTATATGGGAATTTATGTTTGTTTATTTGTTTGTTTGTTTTTATAAATAATTTCATTAATTGCAAAATGGATTATATTATTAGATGGAGTTATATTTATAGTTTATGCGCTAAATTTCGAAAAATATCTTTCCCCGCCAAAATGTATGATAAGCCCGCATTTACACGCCTAAGTTTTCACTCTACATTTGCTAATTGAATTATGGGGCCTAGAAATTGTAAATGCCCGCCTAAATGCAAATTCCCCGCCCAAATCGATTAACTAAGGTTTAGCAAGTTATTTTAGCATCGAAGTGTGAAGACACATATGCCATAATTGTTGACAGATGGTGTCTTACTATACAAATAAAAATAAAACAGAATATTCTTGATATTAAAAGTGGCAGCAGTCAATTGTGAGACTAAAAATGGATTCATTCGATAATGGTTTCGTAGCATATAACTATAATAAAGTTGTTTATATAATAATATGAGTCAGGTGGCAGATAATGGCGCATTGTGTCGCATTCAAAGTGGCTTCATTCGTTCAAACCATCTGGATAGAAAAGCTATGGATTCAATATTGACTGTATGCTGATAGATAACAGTACTATTTAAACAAGCAAGTAAATTTCCAATCATTTCCCATCCATAAATAACAACAAAACAACAAATATGTGCGTGTTGAGTTTGGCATTAGTGGCCCTGTCATTAGTGGCAGTACAAGGTGGCACAATCGGTTGTCTTCATGGCTCATCATTTTGGTGTCAAAGCGCTGAAAATGCTGACAAATGTGGCATGACCGAATATTGTGCAAAAAATGTTTGGAAAAGCATTTCAGAGGTTGTTGGGGGTGATGAGGTCAAGCAGACTTCATGTGGTATGTGTTACACCATCTACAATCAACTCCATATGTTCTATGACGACGGAGGGGACATGGACATCTTAAGCGTGTTGGACCGAACCATATGCAACAACGGAAACGAAATGTGTCTCAAAAGTGTCGCAAAGATCTACAGTCGAATCGAGGACTTTGTGAATGCCGAAGACGCGCAAAGCGCTTGCACGATGTTTGAGCTATGCTCAGCCACTAAAATGTACATCGAAGCAACTGAGTATCAAAGATTGGTGAATGGAATTCAATGCACAGGCTGTCAGTATATCATATCCGAAATCAAATCAGCAGTTGCAGAGGTAGGGTTAAATTGGATGTTATCCATGGTTGTGTCTGTGTTGAAAGGGCACTAACACCTTATTTGGTGATTATTTGCTTACTTGCCAACCCTCCCTGGAACCATGGATTAGCCAAGAATGCTAGATTTCTAACTCATATACAGGAAAATTTGCAAATGGGGTTGGTAAGTATGTCTTTGGCAAAATTGAGATTCACCAAAATTTTTCTTGAAAAATAATTTTTTTTCCAATATGACAGGTGGTAGGTTATTAGTGTGACTATATTAATAATTATATGAAAAGGAAATTATAGACATTAACAAGCAAAATTAGCAAATGAGCTTCAAAAGAAATTACCGATTATTAGCCGGGGTGATCTTAATTTTACTAATCGCCTTTTCCCGCATCTCAGCTAAAGATGACAATAACGACAACAGGGACGACAACAAGGGGGGCAAGGAGGACGATTATGATTGGGAGGATTGGGACTATGACGATTGGCCTGACGATTTGAACGATAACAGCATTTTCGATTTCCTGAATTTCAGTCCTGCTTCATTAATCGGGATCTTAGTCGGGCTGTGCTTACTTTGTTTGTTACTGCTCGCTCTTCCTTGTTTATGTTTACTTGGATGTTTATGTCCTCCCTGCTTTTCATGCCTTGGAGGTGAAAGCTCGAGTTTACTTGGTGGTGGCAACAGTTATGGCTATATATAATAATTGAATTAACACTTTTTGTTATTGTTTACTCATTTGTAATATAAATACTTCATGATACATTTTAAAATGGGATGTTTTGTTGAAACGGCGTGTTGCGGTTTGTTGTTTATATTGTTGTTTTTGTTTACAGTTGAGCAGTGAGGAGTTGGAGAAATTGATGGAACAGGCCTGTGAAACTATGGATTCGAAAGAGGAGAAGGAGTGTGCTACACTGGCTGTAGAATACGTCACAATGGTAAAATCATTCATCGAAACATTGGATGGCGAAGAGCTGTGCACAGATTTCAAACTCTGTAATGATGACTATGTTACGCTGGAAAATTTCAAGATGGAAATTAACCAAATTATGACCGCCAGCTTGGCAGTAGCAGAAAATGACGCCTTAATCCAGGGTGACAACAACAATAACAACAATAACAACAACATTAACGCATGCTCTGTATGTAAAATCGCTATTTCAGTAGCTGAAATGCAACTAAAAGTCATAAACTTAACACTCTCAACTGGTAACTATATTATTAACCAACTATGTGGAATGTTCGGGTATGATTTCTGTTACAAAATACAGCAAACAATAATGAATATTCAGTCTAAGTTATCGAATATCTTAGACCCGAGCCAAGTCTGTCAGATGCTTAACGTATGCAGCGGATCAACGATCTCCTCCTCCGAAATCGAACCAAGCTTGGAAGTCAAACAAGTACAGAAAATCGTGAAAAAGTTCCTTGACTCTTTCAAGAAGTAATTGTGTGTATTTGTAATTAAACTATTAGTCGTGTGTGTATTCTCCCTTTATTATTCATATCTCATTCATGAATGGAATAATATTATTGTTTATAGATTAATTGGCTTATATTGATACAATTGGACCCACAGGGGGGGGGACAGAATCGATGAATAGTGCCCCTAGGATTGGACAGTCTTGATGGTAAGTGCCAACGAATTGGGAGACAATATTTCATACTTAACAACTCAAAATAATAATTCCAAGAATTATATTTAATTCTACATGAAAAACCTTCAGTAAGTGACACCCTGAGGATGGTGATTTTGAATTTATTAAAATTTGGGTATAATTACAAGACTTAAATAATCGTAATTATTGAAAATTCTAATATTTTAAGTTTCTATGTATACTTTTTGTAAAATTACAAAAAGTGAGTATTAAGGATCGAAATGTGTTGGAATTCTCAAACCAGAATCAAATCCTCGTTTGAAAATACATACTTTTGAGTAACAAATAAATATTCTTCGTTGGGGACTTAAATGTTCACAAATGAGAGGTGTTTACTTTTTATGAGATTGTGTATAGCAATTGAAAACATTTGGGACTGAGAAAAGGCGTGTTCACCTTTGGGAGGTTTTACTGTAGCAATTCAGTAATTATTTGGAATATTTCCTTAGATAATCCAGGAATCCTGGGAGGATCAGCAACTACGTAATTCCATCGATAAATAAGACAATATGTCCTGAAAAAACGTGTCCAATTAATCATTATCAATAGTGTGCATATACGTAGATATGACCGCTAAAAATACACTTTCCAATTAAAGTAGACTTTCGTTAATAGGTACACGAGGGGACCACCAAAATTGTACACCTTAAAGTATTATCCAAACATTGGATGGCATCGAAGGGGACTGATAAAATGAACAGATGTGTACTCCTTAACCGTGTTCGTATTAACGAGACTTTACTGTGGGAAGATCAAAAATCAAATATCCAAATAGATGGATAAATATCTCACTAATACACCATAAGTCATATATTCAATGGTTAATGTGTTTACTTTGAAAATTGGAAATATTGAATATCTAAGACAAAGATTATCACTTGATTGTAAGAAGTATTCCCAATTTTCTGTCAGCATAGATTATTCCCAAATCACAACGGTCATACTCCTTACGGCCAATTCGGAGCCATAGACTTTAGAATTACAGAAACAAGAAATTGAATTAGTAATACAACACAAGATATTTGGTAATTAAACGAATACGTATTTAGAAAAAGCATAAAGAGCCATTCAGCAAAATCCAGTTTTGGTGTTGATTAAATTATTTAAGATATTTTCCAAAAAATATCAGCTACGGAATTATTTTCCAGATCCTACCAATTCAGAGAATAGAACTGGAACTATAGCACCGCCTGGTACGCTCAAAACTGAAACTATAATTTGGATTGTCCTATTATGTAATTTCATCATTTTTATTGAACAGGCGGATCATTTTGAAAGAGTTTGTTGTATGAATATTTCATAAAAACCAATACTCATAAGTTGGACACATTGGGACCCTATGCACAGCCAATTCTTAAGTTTGAATTTATAGAGCCGCAGATGTTTCTGTATTTCCCTCAATACGGTACATCCATTTGAACCACCCTTCAATATGCATATGTTCATCGAGGTTAAAATCTTATTGGTCCATTCCTAAAAGAAATCCAGACATCTCAAACATTCCCTGACCAATAAGGCCAGGGCCTCAGAGGCTCTGCTCAAAATATATTTGTTTGGGAGGTAATAATCGTATTTGTTTGCTTGTTTGTTTGTTATTTAGATGTAGTTGTTTATGCATTGGGAAACTTGTCCAAGGCTGCCATTATTCAATTAGAAAAAACAAAGACAGAAATTCAATACAAATTAAATAAGTTTCTGAAAACATAAATTTTCTCGGAAAATATTTCTTTGAAAATTGAAAAATTAAGGCTACGAAATTTCACGAATTCACCAGCTGATTAATCCTGTTATACAAGTAATCAGCTGATTGGTTTCTAATACAAATCAGAAGCCAATAGCTCTGGCTTATAATGTTGTTCATTGGGAAGATCGACAAAAATGAATGCGTAGAATTCAATAGAGTTAGATTCCTTTTGTATAGTTTTGGATTCATTTAACTGTTTCTGGAAGGCAATGGTTGTTAGTTGTTTTTTATAAGTTAAAATAATCTCCCAAAGCCGATCCGGTAATTGACACTTTAACAGAGTAACATCGCGCGGGACAATTCCACAAGAGTCGCGACATAGGGACAGAACCCGGGGGCAGGGCTTGAGCCCCATCGCTTGGTTCTTGCCCCTATGGAGCTAATACAAAATATATGTGTGAGCCCGCTTACGGCTATGGAAATTATTTTATTGTCGCTGGTATTATTCACAATAAAATTCAAATAAGCGATCCTGACTGTATTGTGCGATAATAAAATGCACGCTCCACCTTCCGACTCAAATTTTCGAAAAGGAACATAACCAGAATATTTGATAAATCAAATACCATAAATCTTATTAACTGCAAAACTAATTTAGTCAAACTTCTGATAAGCAATTTCAAAGAAGACACAAGTAGAGATTAATTCCAATAATTAGTTAGAAATTCCATCCAACTTCCTTAAAGCAAGGCACAATTAATTTGAGTGAACCCTCAAATCTGATTGGGTTGAGATATTTGTCACCTATCCCAGAGAGCTGTGGAGATATCTCTTAGATATTAGAAATTCTCCCTAGGTGAATCACATTCCACACATGAGCCAAATTTCAAGATCGTAACTGTTACCAGTTCCTCAATCAATTACGGACAAACAACGTCAGAATAATGGCCAAATATCCAATATCATGAGAGGCAATATGGGTTTGTAGGAGAACTTTGTCCTGTGATGCTGTAAACAATCTGTTTGGGATATGTCTTAAGGAAAAAATATGCTTCAGACAACCTAAAAGACACTGGAGCAGCAAATTTGTAGGATAAAGCCCAATATAGGAGAAGGACAAATTCGAACATTTGAATACTTGTAGGACATTTCTGAACAGCAGGACATAACCCAAATGTTCTTACTCAATTATACTGACACAACATATTACTCGGAATTAAATGATAGCGTGCAAATAAAAACATTCAGTCTTTATGCAAGCCGTAGGTAGACAGGGGAGAGAGAGCTTGGAGGCTTAAGCACCCACAGTTTTGTTACCATTAACTTCTCCTGTATTTGAATAACAAATAATCTCCCATTTGATGTTATAAGCTCCTCCTGCACTCTTGAAAATTGTCTACGAGCCTGTTTTGCATAATTAATTCACATAATCTTACCTCAAATACCTCCCTCAATTCATAGCTGGCACCGAAACTGAAACTAATTAATATAAATTGTCTCATGAGTACATAAATTGATATCAATTTCTTAAAATTAAGCATTTTCCATAAATGGAAATTCACAATAATCATAGTAAATGTTGAATAAATAAAGCTTTCATTGTCATAGAATCACTAAAAATATGGAAATTATAATTTGCAGATGTCTACTGAATTTTTATTGTCCACAGAGTAACGTTAAATATTTGATTACAATATTATAATCATATGATTGTGGTGCTTTGGATACTCAATTCTAGGTACACGTGTGGAATACAGGGACGTCGCTAGGATATTTTACCTAATGGGGTCAAAGAAGTTGCCAGGGGGGTAGGACATTGGGCAAGGTGTTTTCACGCGTATAGTAGGAAGCAAGGGCGTAGGCAGCACTAGAGGTGAGGTAGCGCGACACGTCTACCGCTATAATTAAATACTATTTACCTCTACCAGTCAGAGGCTCTGCTTAAAATATATTTGTTTTGGTATTTTCCCTAATAAAATGCTTAAAGTAAAAAATGAGATAATTTAAATTGGAACTATAAATACTGGCCACTTCAATGTTGAATCAAACTGGAAACAACAAACAAATTAGAATGGATAACGATTTGAAGTTTCTAGTTAGTTTCGGTATAACACTTGATGAGATAGTTTTTCTGTCTTGTATCGATCTGCGAAAAAGATTAATGGAAACTAATTTGACTTTGAAAGAAGTTCAGAGAATTAAGAAGATTAGGAAACGAGAAAGATCGAAGGCCCTGGAAGAGAGAGAACTCCAAGAGTTGGAAGATAGTATTGTTTCCCTTTCAGACATTAAGGACAAACTATCCGAACAAAAGTCCCAGTTACATAGGGAGGTTGAGCTGTACAAGATAAGAACCTTCCTCGCCTCACCCCCAAAAATTTGAATATGCTACATTCCAATCACCAACTTAGTTACCATCTATATATGTTTTTGTCTTTCTGCCTGCAGTGCGGTTATTTTGCTATTTGCCATCAATTTGATTCAAATATTTATGAATGACAACTATTCTAAATATCTTAAATAAAGACTCAGTTTAAATGCGGATAATTACAACTATCCCTGTTTAGCGGAATGTCCCGCCTTTTCGGATATGTTGAGACTAATGTCCCGCCAAAACTTTCCAATAACCTTAATTGTCCAGCTCAGTCTAAAGCAAATAAGCTAGTCATGCGATGTTAGTACTTTTGTCCAGCTTTCCTTCACTCAGGTTTACAAGTATGTATAATTGTATATGAATGGGTGGCTTCGGGACCAGACCATTTTGAAGCTATTAAGTAGAATAAGGGGTTGATCCGATTGACTGGAGCTGTTTAACTCTATTTGTATGTTTCTGACCCAATTATTATAGCGAAAGAAACACGTCTATACTTGTGTTTCTTTTGTTCCAATTTTCGCGGTCCGCACAGAGCAAAGAAGCTAAACATACTTGTGTCAATTTAATATCATTGTTGGCACAGATTGTAAATTTTCATATAATAAATGTAATAATCAAAGTAGAAAGATGTCAGAATTAGTTATCACAAAAATTTCTTATCAATCGTCTCCATGAGGCGGATCGCGGGTACCAATTGATACTTAAGGACTCTTTAAAGTGGTCAAAAGAAACTATACATGCACCACTTGTTCTTTATCGTAAGCGACACATAAGTGGGGGCAAAACTTCAACAAATACAAAACTAGATATTCGTATAATTTAGGGAAACATACTTTGAATAATTAATTGAATATAACTGAAGACAAAACTGAAAGTCTATACTATCAAATTCCAACCAATTGAATAATTTTGAATATATTATTCTTTGTTGTATTTAGAAAATATCATCCAGCTGACACCCATTAAATCGGACACGTTAGATCCAAATATTGTCTCTAATTAATCATATTGTCCCTATCTAGCGAATTATGCAATCTACTATTTTGATACAAAGCAGAAATGTGACGATAAGTTATATTCAAAGCAATTATCGTCAATCGCGTCAAATCGCTACGAATTTTGTTCATTGCAATCTTGTCTCCTGACAAGTTCTACTGGGGTTGCAGTGAGACTTCTATGGGGAGGAGACGCGGACCCTTGGAAGATAATAGCGATTTTATTTGTCATGTCCCAAAAGTTCATAATTTTCGTTTCTTGGGTGACTTGAATAATATTTCGGAGTACAGCTAAATGCATTGTGCCTTTATAACAACTGAGCCAATCAGTTTTGAGAATTTAGTCATTTCAGCGCCTAAATATTTAGGCGCGTATTATAGGCGTTCAATATTTCATGGTCATTAAATTGAGCGCTAAATAACCCGCTTAAAATAAAAATAAATAATAACTTTAATTTTTAAGATCGTGCAAACAATTAAGCATATACACTATAGAATCTAAAAGTTTATTTAACAACAACAACAACAAACAGGTACATAATTAATCATCTCCTAATCTTGCCCCCTGCCCTTGGAAGGGGTTCCAGTTCCCTCTGGCCTCCTCTTGTCGTGTCGGTGCTCTCCCAAATCCTCCTCTTAACATCCTATTATTAGGCATCAAATTCTGTATAAATTGAGGTGTTTGTAGGTAGTCAGGACCTCCAAATTCGACGGGGTATTTGAACTTTAGGAAAAAATAAATATGACCCACGACAATACCCAGTAGTTCCATAATGAACTGTCCACTTATGATAAAATTAAATAATGCTAGTATCCATGGAAGGTAGATTGCTTTGAACTGAATTCCGAAGAAAAAGGTCACAATCATTTCCGGATTGAGTTGACAAAAGACATAAATAGTGGCGAGGATCAATGGGTCCATTAGGAGCGAAATGGGGAGGAGGAGACCAACGACAATAAGACACACAGCAAAGATGATTAGCATGAATAGATAGTCGGATGGACGTGCCTCGAAAGTTCCAGTTTCCAGACGGACAGAGTAAGAATACAGGAAAAATAAATTTATCAAATAATGGAAGCCTGTCATTGGATTTATTGGGTAGAAAATAAATGACGTAATGAACCGCCATATTTGGAACTTCGTGATCGCATCCCATGATAGGATCAAGTAGACCGGGGGTAACAGGCCAATTTTTCCTAAAATTGGTACCGCGATAGATGATAGGAACCAGTAGCGTGTTATAATAGGTATATCTCTCAACCAATCAGCTATATCGCTTTGTGGACCAGCCATTACTCTGTATAGCTAAGGGTATAAATGAAAAATTTTGAAATTTGTTTACATATTCCCTGGTAAACAAACTATTCCAAAAATTGGAGAAACAAACAAACAAACAAACAAACAAACAAATTAGACATTGAAAATATAATATTTTAACTTTTCAAAAAATATCTGTAGCGGGTCCTAAAAATTATTCGAAGTTTTCATTTTTCTTTTTGCGGGAAATATTGAAAACGGTTGAAAACACAAAAATGAAAATTTGTATATAATGCGTATGTAAAATTACAAGTGTTGCCTTGACAAAATGTATGAAATTTATAATCTTCAAAAGCTTATATTCAAAATATTTCCAATTAACTTACTATCTCCAATTGTCATACTTTGTATCACGCCCGCCCATTTAAAATGGAATTTCCAAATCTGTAAAACACTGTAAAACAGCTGATATGCACATTGAAATAGAAATTATAATTTGTAAATTTTCATGAGTTTGTTATATTAATTAAAGTAACTGAAAGTGAAGAATTTTACCCAAAAAAGGATTGATATTAAAATATGTAAATACTCTATACAGCACATGAAAATTTGTTTCTATTATTTTAAAATAGAATTGAAAGTGGAACTAACAATACATCAAGGTAAATAATACCTGAAAATATTTGGTATATGCATTGTTGTAAAATACAGTGCGACCTCCACAAATGAGGCCCCTGTGGAAATTGGGAATTTTTGAAACGGAGTGAAAAATATATTAAGTAAATTTTAGTCGCAAACAAATGATCCTCCAGACACGGGGTAGCAATTTTCGGCGTCTCTAGCACCCTGTTCATTGAGGTTACACTGTATAGATATATATGGCATCAATACCAATATGTGCCCATGGGATTGTAGAGAACAGTAGCTCTCTAGAAAAATGCCTCACTCGCTTAGGAGTGTAGCCAAATACCAACGAGGTAACTATGGAAACCGGAACATAACAAATACCAACGAGGTAACCATGGAAACTGGGACATAATACGTCACAGAAGCACGTTAGGAGAATTGGTGAATATTTTCATGATATGTAGTATGTGATTATATGTTATGGCAGCTGTCCAAGGGTGTTAAAATATGAATAATCAACGCCCCCAGGCCCTGTTCATAAACTAAACATTTTGAAATATATAAACCGTTTCAATTAGATAACAAATACCAATACAGTAGTTAGGCTGAACAAAAAATACACCACTCACCACATAGAGTGTCAGATTCTAAATAATTGGGTTGATAAATGTGTCATAAATCACTTCATTTCCTCAACACTTCTGGACATGTAAAGTGTTAGTAATTTCATTTGAGCGGACGTAAGATCTTTGAAGTATTCATATACTTTCATACCTAATTTCCGGTATAGAACAACTAGTACGAAACAACTTGCTTTGCGGATGGCTGGATCGGGGTGTTTGTAATTTTGTATCAGGATAGGGCAAAAAGTGGCGAGGTGAGCATTAAGAATGGCCTGTGAGGTGTCGGGAACCACTTTATGGAGTATTTTATGTTTTCCAATGGCGCAGAGGAGAGATTCGTTTTGCTCAATCGCGATAGTGGGGGCTAACATCTCAAATGTGATGTCTGGGTGGATGTTTCCAGCAATGTGATTCATAATCTCTTCACAGCTTCTGGCGATATCACTTTTTGGGTTGGGATAGGTGTCAACAAGGAATTGGACCAGTTCCTGGAGAGATATGATTATCAAAGTGTGAAATTTTTATTATTCAATTACTGTAATTGATTCTGACACCTTTTCAGACAAGTTAAAAGGAATTTAACGAATTTTAGCGCTCTTTTTAAAGAGTTACCAGCAAAATGTGTCGAAAAGACACCAATAAAATGGACCCCCTACCACCAAGGGACCTCAGGTTAGGCATTAGATTCTATCTCAACACAAATGGCACAATTATAAATAACAACTTCACACCTTAGTATATTGCTTAATCCTTGGAATTTTTCTCTTTAAGAACTCTCTAATAATCCTAACGGATGTAATGGTGATAGTTGGGAACTCATACAGTCTCATAGCCTCCATAGCGATCCTGAGTAACACCTCCATGTTATCTATCCATATCTCATCAGGATTTGTTTGTATTATTGTTAGTATTAGTATAAGATTTGACACCTTGTCTTCCATTACTTCACTCATCTGGTATTCTTTTATGGCTGAGTGGATGGGATTACTGTAAGGAGACTCTTCTATTAGTTCAGGTTCCAAGGATGAGTTCTCAAAAGATGGATCTATAAGTTAATAGGGTGTTTATTTGTTTGTTTGTTTGTGTGTTTGTTTGTTGTATTTACATACCTTTTAGCATGAGAGCTCTGAGTTGGCTCGCAGGAGGGAGAGAGTAACTTGACAATAAAGTGTCATCTGTCGGACTAGCAGGTTCTGATCTGGCAGCTCTTATTCTGTAACAATAACAAAAACAAAAAACATTATTAGTTCCAATAAAACTAAGGATAAGTAGAATCTACACAGTACATATCTATACACGTTGCATAGCAACACACAAGAATGTTATAATAATAACTTACTTAGAGTCGAGCGAGGTATTTGGTTTGTTGAATTTAGAACTTCCCCGCATTTTTTGAGTATCAAATTTTCTAACACCTCCTAAGACAGGTGTCAAGCAAATTCGTCTGCTATTTAATTGTTCATTATCATTCCTTACTCTAGATGGTATCAATAGGACAGGTTCACTGATCCGCCTATCAGATTCTGTGCTGTAACCTGTTAATTAGATTAACATAATATCTTCACAAACGAGGTGTTAGGGGAGCCGAATAATACTACCCAGTGTGTGGAGGTTCATTTGTATAGGACTAAGAATTCGCTCTATTTATTTTCACTCCGTTTCCAGAAGTTCCCCATTCCCATGTGTCCCCGTATGTGGATGTTACAATGTAGTATGTACTCAGCTAAAGACGTACACGCGGATAGTAGGTGCTAAGTCTTATCCGAGTTGTACTATAATATTTTCACACCTATGAAAGTGGCAATGCCACATATCTTGAAGGCCATTGTAACACCGATAAGAAATGGAAAATTGTAACAATTTGAAATAGACAAACACTGCCAACTCCAGTTACTGAAGCTCAAAGGATTGCAGTAATTACTTAGATATAACTGATGGAGTATAAGTTAGTTTGACGCTTTGGAACCATATTTGTACAATTTCACACTTCGATATAAGCGGGAATTGATTGTATATATTATCACACCTTTTAGTAATTGTCCTAGCGCCATATTAGCATTAGGTGAGAAGTCCTCTAGGTCAGCAGGAGGGCTCTCACTTGTGTCCCTCATGAGAGTGGTTAACATCTCTCTGTCTGTCCTTGACATATTTTCAGATAGTGAACTGAATGTGGCACAGTTAAGTGTGAAGAGTGATGAAAGCGCGTTCTTACTGGGACGGGATAGTTCTGGTTTAGGATCGTTTGCCATTTTAACTAAAGCTTCAAAAGCCCGCCCGGAGTCAGCTGATACCATAAAAACAGTCCCATCAGCATGATTAGTTAAGGTTCGTAGGAATTCACAGTAAGATTGCTTTCCTTTAAGACTGAGGGGTTGTGTAGCGTCTGTTAGTATACGCCATAAACTGGTGAAGACACGCTCTTTATCAAAGTTGAGCTGGTAAATAAACAAGTAAACAAGTAAACAAACAAACTAACAAACTAACAAATAAACAAACAAACTCACCATAATGACATCTAAAACTTTATTAATTTTATCTCTAACAGTAGACATAGTTTCAGTTCCAAGTCTGTGTAATAACTTCATCAAAATAAAGTTTACCCATTGTTCTGCATACAATTTATACACCTAAATAATCATATGATTCATTGTTTACATATTTGTTGTTGTCTACTCCATTCCCCCAGTCCGGACTGAGGGTTTTCACACCTTTCATAACCTCGGGGTGTGTTCAGAGGTCAATTCTACATACGTACAGGTTTAGGCCACTGTTAGTTGGAAACATGTTTAAGCTCCACCGCCCGCATCTGATTTGGCTACCACACTAATATTGTCATTATTCTTATTATTGTTATTATTGTCGCCATTTACTCAATGTATTTCAACCAAGAGGTGTATGAACTAGCTAGGGTACAATAGAAGTATCTTTGACTTTAGTATTTATAATATATTCTATGAATAAAGTCAATCCAGCTGAAACAAGTTTCTCATTAACAGTATGGCCTTATGCATGAATTCTGTGCTGACACTTTTCTTGCAGGCACTCTCCTGGGATATCACTTTGTTGGACGCTAACACCCCCAGCTGAACTGGTAATAAGTGGCATCCCAGGAGAAAGCCTGCAAGATAAAGCTTCGGATTGGGGAGATAGGTACATGTTAATGTTTTAACACCTGAATGAAGTCTATGAGTAGGTCTAAGAATTGGACATATAACTTAGCGTGGGACTCTGGGAACAACCATCTAAGCGTGTCCTTGAATAGCATAACCTCATCTTGGGATAATGTGTACTCCCCGCAGTTAATCAGCTGATGGAGACCCTCAATCCCCGTCTTTTTATCCGCAAACTGTTGTCTCTTGATCTGCTTTACTAGGTCTGGGAGATTGAGTTTATCCAATGGAATAGGTTCAGGACTAAATTGGAAATTCTCAAATTACATAATATTCACTAAATTGTATGTAAATACTCGTATTAGACACCTCTGATTTACTTACCTCTTATTCTTCTCACTCTCCTTTGATCTCAAGAAATCAGCTGATTGGCTCCGTCTACTATTCTTAGAATCAGTCTTACCATCCATATTACTCCTCCCTGTCTCAGGCGTACTCTCCTTGGTCCTTGTTTTATTTTTATTAGCCAAAGATTGGATCTTACGAGGTTGGCTTGGTGTAACTGGAGTTGGTATTACTGCATTCGAACCTGTAAATAATTAAAGTTTGTCTGCCTGTCTGTTAGTTAGTTTATTTACTTGTTTGTTTGTTTTTGTTTATTTATTGATTATTGAGGAGCTGATTAGAGTTAGGAACATGAAATTCGGTATGTGAATAAAATATTAACAAATATCTAAGCGATATTTCAAAAACCCCCTGAGGAAAGGTAATAAGTGTGTCGCTGACACAGATATGAGGATTATCCAGCTGTGCAGGCTGATATTATTAGCAACAGTTCCCAATGGACCCCTTGGTGATGCACAGAAGACAGCAGGGGGCCATATGTGAAAACAGCTTTGTGTTAAATGAATATATAACAACTCACTATTTTTCTTGATACGCATACTCCCTCCGGTGATAGGTCTGAGCTTAAAACTGTCGTTCTTTATACCTTCGTCCCCTTCCTCCCTGTCCACACTCATAGCGGAAGAGGATCTCAATCCTCCTAGACCGGGCCTCAGTTTAGGTTTTGGACCCGATATGGTCATGGCACGAGTAGGAGGTATGTCAAGTTTATGCCTGGGAGTTCTCTCTTCTCTCGCTGGAGTACGGGGTTCTGCTTCTCTGAGGTTAGTTTCAGATACAGTAGACCTAGCAACAGAAATACAAGAAAGGTATGTACTTGTTAAAAAGGTGTCAAAAGTTGACTGCAAGTGGTTTAGGCGCCAAACTACCTTAAACTAAGTGCGGACCCTTGTCTACTGGAAGGTCTACTCCCCATTTTAGGAATACCACTTCTGGTTTTGAGTAAGGAACCAAATCCTGGAGATAGTTCCGATTCAGGCGTCAGTTCTCTTAAAGTTTTCTGTAAATTGGAACTTAACCCAGATAGCAGCTTAGATCCAGAATTAGGGAAGTTTCTGTTGAAGAAGGGGAAAGCCATTCTACTGAATTCCCGGCAGTTGGGGTCTCCGTCCGTCAGACCCTTCTTTAACGCCTCTGAGAGGGATAATTCATGGGGCTTTAAGGGAGGTATCTTAACAACAAATATGTAAATAACAACAAAATATAAAATGTTAGTTTGTTTTATTTATTTATTTATTGTATTAGCATTGTATTGTAATGTATTTGTATTGAATGTAGACTGTAATTATATTGATCGATAAACTCCACTGATTTATCATATGATTAATCATAGTTTCACACCTTTTTATCAATATTTCTAAATTATCCTAGAGATTGCTAATTAGGGGTAAACAGGGACGTAGAATTCGATTTTGACACTTACAATGAAAATACGTCGGCACAGACTGAAATTTGAATTTTTTGGCTTGTATACTTGTTTGTGTATTTGTATGTTTGATTGTTAGCTTGTTTGTTAGTTAGTTTGATTGTTAGTTAGTTTGTTAGTTAGTTTGTTAGTTTGTTAGTTAGTTAGTTTGTTTGTTTGTTTGTTTGTTTGTTTGTTTGTTTGTTTGTTTGTTTGTTTGTTTGTTGTTCATTTGTTTACTTACAGACCAGTTCTGTAACATAATAAGAATATATTCAGCACATCTCTTCTTAACTATTGCAGCTTTAGATTCCATCTGTCTACAGATTAGAGGAACTACTTTAGTAGTCTGAGTGTTCAGGAGACAGTATTGAAGACAGAGATCAGCTGATGAGCTAATTATCTAAACAAACAAACAAACAAATAAGTAAATTAATAGGCAAACAAATAAACAAATAAGGAACAAACAAAAATACATAAATTTTTTGGAAATCGAAAATTGGCAGGAAAACACAACTCAAAAACTTGTTAACTACTAAACAACGTATTAATTAAATAAACAAACAATCATATAAACAAGTAAACAAACCTTCGTAGAATTCTGTATAATAGTCAATAAGGGAGTAATCAAATACTCAAAACTCTTCTCAATAGATTTCCCATTTTCTCTACTCATATAAGCTAGAGTTATGCAGGCCTCCCTAGCTACTTGGGACCTCAGGTCTCTTAGACAATCATTCATAGACCCGTCTAGCTTGCGTAACTGCTGGGGGAAAGAGGGATACTTAGGAGTGCAGGTCTTAATTGTCCCCTGGAGGTGTTTTAAGGCAGTGATACGTGATTCCCATTCTTCAGGTTCTACGTCTAGTCTTGCAATTAATTTAGATATTTGTTTCTCAAGCTCTGTCTCTGAGGATATGTATACGTCATTCACTTCTAGGAAGGATTGTTCAAAGTCTTCTACTGTTAGACCGCCTAGAAGGTGTGAATATGAATATATGCTCTCAATTTTAACTAGGATTATAATGGGATTGTTTGTTTATTTGTTGGTTATTTTCACCTGTGGACCCTCCCATAGATTGCAATACAAATATTGAGATACCGTGGGCCCCTGCTGTCGTCCATGGACCACCTAGGGTCATGGACCCCAGCATGGGATCTGTTTGTTTGTTTGTGTTGGTGTCTGTCCAATTACCCAAATCTAACAACTAATATAAATATAGTATAAACAGAATACCTCCTGCCCTCTTTTGATTGGACACTGGTTTAATAGGCGCACTCTTGGTAGATTCCTCAGAATCCAAAGAACTATTGGACACATTATCAATGAATAGCATAGGCTGTCCTTCTACTGATATCATAGGCCTTAGTCCCTCATGCTGTTTCTGTTCTGATTGGCTGGAGGCATTATTGGGAATTTGTGGGGTGTCATCTGAGTCAATATTTTGGAAATCCTAATTAAAATTAATACAGCATACTCCGGGTAATCGGGTCAAATGGCCTCTGATCCCGATGTGACCCTATTAAGCGGAGTCTATTGTATCTTGAAAAGGGAATTTGGAGGTTGATAAATTCCACTTCACAAAATTATTTACTCATATAAAACACACTCCATAGGTTATCTCACGTCTTGTACCGGTATAATTAGAAATCTTTGGAAATTTTGCTATTCCCAATATTTCTGGATATTTTCGGGTATAATAACGGAATAATGTAAAATACATGGAAAATATTGAAAGATTAGACAATGAAAATCGGGGAAATTTGTAAGAAGGGCTGGTAACTATGATCACCTAATGTACTCATTTCATACAATTCGGACAGACTTTCAGAGCCGTGGGGAAGGACAGACGGACGCCATGCAACCTCCATGCCATTAAAGTATCTCCCTATATGAACTGAGGTTCTTCTCAATGGAGCAGAAGTAAATTAAAACTCACTTTCAATAATTTCTTCCGTTTGTCCTCAGGAATTTGAGCCTTTAGAAGATCGGTTTTAATTTTATCACCAAACTTGATATAACTCATAATGAGAATATCAGTAGCCATGTTTCTGACTGGAGCAGCACTGTCACTTAGCATAATGAATATCTGCTGGATATACCTAGATGGAAATAGATTGGTTGTGGAAGGAAGGTTTAGTATAAATACGAAATAATAGGCAATTAGAATTATAGCTAATTATAAGTTAGAATGGCAAATTGTGAACCTGCCACTTACGATAAATACGAGTGGAGAAATATACCCTGGACTATAGTAGTGTAACCGCCACAAACGGGGGTTGTGGCGATTACACTGCAGGGACAACGAAAAATGTTACTCATTTCTGCAAATTTCCCTGTGGGGTGTGGAGATTCATTTCTATGGGACTAGGATATCGCTCTATGTATATTATCTCCGTTTCCACAGGCCTCGTTTGTGGAGGCTACACTATGTATAATAATTATATTCTCAGAAATAAGTAACTTATAAGATCTTATAATTATAAGAATACAATAATCAAATGTGACGAACACAGCCATAAATATGTTGATGTTTACATCTTATGGCTGTTTATTACTATCAGTCTTGGGGAATCTGGAATGACTTCAAATAACGGGAATAACTACAGAAGTGTTTGCCGATAGCTAAATAGCGTATGAGCAAGGATACGATTTGTTAATTAGCAACTAGTTTTGTAGATATCTATGTTATATGAGAATTGGACATGAGGTCATATGGTCCAAAATATGGCACACCATTCACGGGTTTAATGGCCCCCACCAAGTGGTTACTCGCCTAAATTTCAAAGGTGTTAAATCACCTTACTAAGTCCAATAAGCTAAACTCTAAACAAATATATCTACAGTGTAATCTCCACAAACTGGGCCTGTGGAAACGGAGAACCTCTGGGAACTGAATATGAATTCCTAGTCCCATTAAATGAACCCAACTAACTTGGAATTTGGCAGGCACTGGTATCATTTTTGGCTTCCTTAACACCCTATTTATCGCTGTTCTATACTTTCGTATGTTACCTTGAAATTTTGAATTCAGATGGGAACATATTAAAAGATGTTTTGATTAATTTCAATCCCTCTTCTCGGACTTTAGGACTCTTGTGTGTAAGAGTTGGTCCCACTAGTTGTTGTAACACCCCTTGGGTGCCTAGTCCAACTGAAGGGGACATCATTGTCAGCAGGAAATTGAGGACAGATTGTCTGACGTTATCGTGAGAATCTGATAGCTTCTCTCGACAAACACCTGTAATAAACAATAATAAATAACTTCGATAAAATATGAAATATCCATCTTAAAAAGGTGTTAAATGTGGAAAATGTGGCATTTTTGAAATATTTCTTAGATTAATATGAACCAGAGATCATAGAAATTGAGATGGGCAACAAAAGGAGCGGAACATGGAGGTCATCCCCCTATAACAATTTTAACAATCTGTGGACCCTCTTCCATAGACTGTAATGCAAATTCTGAGATAATGTGAACCGCAGGTCGAGGGTAAGACAATACAGAGTATGCCGGTTATAAGCACCACCATCTGGATAACGGTACTCATATATTCCTGTATATTATACCGGTTATAAGAACCTGTATTGCTGCTCCTAAGGATGTTCTTATAACCAGTATACACTATATTAAACAGAAAATATTTCCAGTGGAGATTATCCATTATCCATGGTTCACTAATACAATATCCTCTTACCTATGATGTTCTTATTCAATAAATTAAGCTCAGTAGCCAGGGAGGTGTCAGCTAGAGCTTGTAAACATTCCAAAGAAGGAAGAACTAATCTCGGATTTGAATTCTTAACATTGTCAATCAGAACTGAAACTAAATCGTATTTATCTTCAGAACTTAGTTCAGCCACTTGAATGGTATTTTTGTGTAATCCAGAAAGTAAATCTCCTAAGTTTGACTGACGTGTCATTGTGTCTTTGTGCTGTAAACCCGCCAAGTCCACCATTATTAAAGAACTATAATTAGTAACAACAAACAGCTGATTTATATTAAATTAACACCAAAGGAGGTACGATTTGATGGCGCCATAATTATGAGAGTCAATCATAAGCCTATGTTTCAAAAGGTGTGAAAATATACATCTAAAATGAATGCCTAATTATATGGTTCGAGGAAATCTGTTCCCAGTCAAGGTAGAATCTGATTGGTTATAAATCAGTGTTTCCATAATGAATTTCATATGGTTATACAAACATATAACATATATGCATATAATCTACTTAACAGACATACGGATTATAGGTCAGTTTGTAAAACCCAAATTTTACCACAAAAATAGATATATACATATGTATATTTAATCAACAACGGTCACCTCATGAACTGAGGTTATGGATTTTACACCTTTCAATAACTTCACCATGGGGGTGCGTTCAGGGATCAATCCATAAGACTGGTGTATAAATTCCAATCCTCAAACCTGGGGGTAAAGTCTCTTATAAAAATCCCATTTTTTTGACAAAATAGCCCGAATTTTGCTTATTAGATATTTAACCATGGATGGAGGATTTTGTTTACTTTATGTTATACACAAATCTCTTCCAACCAAGCGAGGAGTACCTCAAAATGACCCAGACAACATCCAAACAGATCAACTAAATCCAGCATCCATGGTTGAATAACTAATAAGCATATAGGATGACCATTTTTGTCAAAATAATCCATATGATAAACACAAAATCAACAACAACACATTTCTAATAAACAAACTAATGCTATTACTAAATGTTAAGATTTCTACTAAAGATTCAACCAATCAGCTACTGTTTTGCCGGCTGTTTTTCAGCTGTAGTTCTAGTATAAGTTAGTTGTCCGTTATGTTTAGTTATGGCGCGTATTCTGTTCTCACTTTCTAATTCTTTGAGCGCCGCGCGGGCGAGGGAAACCCGGATTTTATAACGGCTACTCAAATCAGCTGGGGTGACACATTTATATGGCACATCCTTTTTCATTTTGGCATATGACACTTTATCGAAAAATGGCATATTATTCAAGTGGTCACGCTGCTTCACACGAGACCATTTCTTTTTCTTGGGTTTCCCGCCTGATTTTGAGGATGGCGCCTTTTTTTGAGGCTGTTTTCCTTTTTGGTCCTTCTTTGGATCTTTCTTTTTAGGCGGCATTTCTTAGTAAGTTTTAAGCTAAAAGGAATTGGACTATAATATGTGAGTTATAAGAACATACCGGATATAAGCACCATCATCTGGAAATCGGTTCTCATATATTCCTGTATATTATACCGGTTGTAAGAACATGCATTGCTACTCCTAAGGGTGTTCTTATAACCTATATACACTGTACAATGAATGGCAGATAAGGAGAAATTCGCCAACAGGTGTTTTCAAATAAATCACATACTGAACTACATTTGGAATTTTGAGCAGACATTCCCAAAGTGGCACAGTTGGCAGTTATGCGCCATTTTAGTCACCTAATAGGTTTGTAAATTTTAAATCAAAATATAACAGATTGAGTAAATTGGCAAATAAATATAAATACAAGAAAAGAAGACATAATTACACACAAAAGCAGAAGAGATGAATAAAATGAATGAACAAAATAATACAAAAAAGAATCACAAAACCCCCGCAAAATCACAAATTTTCCATAATTATTTTCTTTAAAGAGGCCTTGGTGGGTTCATCATCCTCTGAGCCGCTAGAACTGAACCCATCGAGGGTCGATGGGTACTCACAATAGTTACACAAGTACTCCAAAAGTGGGACTCTATATCTGCCACAAAAATCCACGAATTGTAGTTTCTTAACTTTGGTTTCAAAATAGACTCCATCACAATTTGGATTGTCGCACTCTTTGGAACCATCAAGATAATTAGTTAAATATTTGGGGATTATAGTTTCATATGGAATGTGAAGTTTCTTTATTATATAACAACTTAGCTCCACTAATGATGGGACTTGTTTTTCCACTTTGAGTTTGAATTTATGGACCAATGGGTTGTGTCGTAACGATAATTCCAATAGGTTTTCTAAATTGATTATATTTTTTGGGAGAAAATGGAGGAGGTTATGGTGCAAGAGGAGAGACTCGAGGGACTTTAATTGGTCCAATTCACGGGGTAACACTGTGATTCGATTGGAGGAGAGGTTCAGAGAGAGCAGGTTACGGAGTTGTCCCACTTCTACTGGTACTTTCTCTATTTGGTTACCTCCCAAATATAGATATTGAAGCCTAAAAATAGAAAAAATTCAAAAAGGAAATGTATCCTGTATGAAACTAAGTCACATTCCATTTGGCAAATACGTAACTAAGACAAACTTACCTTTCAATATGCTGTATTTCTGGAGGAATTTCATTGATCAAATTACCACCAAAATGGAGAGATTCTAGGCGGGCAAGATCACAAACTTGAATGGGGATTTTCTGTAACAAATTACCCGCCAAATTCAGTGATTTTAATTTTCTCAGTTTGGAGAGATTTTCGGGTAATTCCACGATTTTATTATTTTTAGCCGTAAATATTGTAAGGAATTCTAAACTGCCGAAACTTTCTGATATTTTCTGAATAAGATTATTCGAAATATCAAATTCTTTTAGGTGTGAAAGTTTCGCAATTTCATCTGGAACTTGTATCAAAGAATTTGAGTTTAGGCATAACTTTGTCAGGTTGAAGGGTAGGTCTTTAGATGGCCAATGAGTCAGCTGTTTATCACTAAAATCAAGTTTTTCCAGTGCGGGCGAAGTTCTTTCTTGTAGCTGTACCGCCATTTAGAATTTATTTTGTATTTTAATATTAAAATATCAAATATATATCATATCTTTACACATATCATATCTTTACACATATCATATGAAACTTTACGAAATTTGCATAGTAACATGAGGATGATATGAGAATGCTAGATAGACACTATTTAGATAATATTATCTATCAGAAGATAATATTACTTAAAGGTTCATTTCCAATTTTTTGACCTCGTGTGTACCTTGATTGCACGTCACCAACACTATTCTTAATTAAATTAGATATTGAAGTACAAATTGTTTGGGGGAGGTTATAATACGCGTATAACGTATAATACAGGCTTGGACCGGGTCATGATTTCCTGGCCCGATGACCCGGTCCAAGCCTGGTATAATACATCATACTTTATCTATTTTAATGTATTATACGTGTAGGTTAACCTCTAAATGTAAGATTTTGGCATTATTAGACTTGTATAAGTCACATTATTATCAAATATGATATAATTCGGTTAACTATGCTGATATTTCTCATTAACAATACGAGAACTATTGTTTGAGGCAAAATATTTATTGCAGAATTAGCCTAATAGATATTATGTCACCAAAAATTGGAGATTGCTTGTATGATACATAATATGTCTTCATTGAAAGTTAAACAAAGGTTATATAACTATATATTGCCAGTATTGCAATATAAGAAGTAAAAATAGGCATTCATTGAGCGCCAAAATGTTGTTAAGTGTGATATTTGGGTTTATCATAGCTGTTATAATTTTCAGTTATGTAAGTTCTAAATATTTTAAAAGACCGAACTTCAGTTTTTCTCCTCTCCACTATTTTATGTCTTCAAATCCACAACAACAAACTGATGTTCGCACTGCGCCAGTTAACACCTGTGATGAAAAACCAAGGGCTACAGAAAGTGGCCCAGTGGCTGTAGAGAATGGCAGCGAAATGGATGTCAGTTCCGTAAGAAACGATGAAGAATCTTCGAAACTTGATGAAAATGCCAAAGATGAAAAGATGGAAACTGGCGCCCAATCGGAACCAATTGAAACTTCGGGTAAAGAACCAGTACCCGTGTATAATGAACCAATTGAAACTTCGGGTAAAGAACCAGTACCCGTGTATAATGAACCAATTGAAACTTCGGGTAAAGAACCAGTACCCGTGTATAATGAACCAATTGAAACTTCGGGTAAAGAACCAGTACCCGTGTATAATGAACCAATTGAAACTTCGGGTAAAGAACCAGTACCCGTGTATAATGAACCAATTGAAACTTCGGGTAAAGAACCAGTACCCGTGTATAATGAACCAATGGAAACACAACATGCAAATGAGCCAATGAATACTGTAGATACAGGAGAGGAAGATCAAACTGGATATACCACTAAAACTGATTCAGATCCAGTTGCAGAGAAAGTAGATACTAAAAATAGCCATGAAGACAATGATTCGGGCGGGGAATTCCAAACTGGTGGAAAATCTAATAAAACACCCAAAAAAGGAGCCAAAAATAGTGGCGATGTGAAAAGTAGCCCGAAAGGTGTGAGTAAGGAAAGTGGCACTGAAGGCGCCAGTATTTCTCCAAGTGATAAGGGACTTAGAATGACTAAAGAGAGAACTCAAAAAGAATGGAAACAATTCGTAAGTTCGCTTTCTAAAGAATTGCAGAAGTTAATGGGAGGTTACTGGGCAACCGAAGATACAGAAAGGTATGTTCATAAGGTTTCCTTTAGGAATACTTCCCGCTCAATAATCATCGGATAATTGAGCGAGAAATACAGTAGTATACAGTCAATTCCCGTCATATCGAAGCTCAAGTGATATGTTACTCTGACGGTTTGGGACCATGTTTGTATGATTTAAGACTTCGATCTAACGGGTGTTGACTGTATTTGGAACTATAAGTGTCAAATTGGTCATTTTATAGGTACTTAGACGGATATCCAAAGGCAACAGACCATCCAGATTACAATCTAAATTTAGAATTCTACCAAAACAGGTTACCATCGCAACCATCCGGCGATTACATAGATGACATACACAAAAAATGGTGGAGTGATTACGACCTCCTTGAACAACACCATGGATACATTCAATGGCTATTTCCTATCCAGGAACAGGGCCTAAACCACCACGCACAGCCATTACAAAAACATGAAATACAACAATTATTATCCGAACCAGAAAAGCAGAAATTTCAAAATAGGCTTATAAGGAGTTATGAGCTAATGCTGGATTTCTTTGGCATGAAACTGGCGAATAAAGATACAGGTAAAATTGGCCGCTCAGATAAACACCAAAAGCAGCAGTATAGGCTCTTAAATTCGTCATTCCATAACTACTTGCGTATCACTAGGATATTGAAATGTCTCGGGGAATTCGAGTTAGGCCATTTTCAAGCGCCATTTTGCTCATTCGTCTTGTCTGAAATATTTGAACAGGAGAAATTAACAAACACTCTTAAAAGTTGTTTATCATATTGGGGCAAAGTAATAGTAAATTTTCAAGAAAGAAAGGAGTTCTATACGTTAGCCAACCACTTTATAATAGCAGACATAGAAAAGAAAGGAGGGATTGTGAGAAAGGAACTATACAGATATTATTAGTTCCCATTTGCATGAAGTTAGGTATTGACTAACTTGTGATTTTATCCATAGATAGAGAGTTGTTTGTTTATGTTTATTTGTCTACTAATAGAAAAGACACGCAAAATTGGACATAAATGTTCAATTTTATGAATCGACCCATCTAGAATATAGTGGCACACTTGATTGTCTGGCGCCTAAAATCTTTTTTGAGACGATTAAGCGGAACATGACACTCCATATGTGCCCGAAAAAGCAGGACAGTCCGCTTACGTGTCACTGTGCCAACAGGATTTGGGCTTCTCTAGGAATTTAAATTATCATTTTTATTGAACCTTATAATTTCCTGAACAAGATGAAATATTAAATTTAATAATTTTCATAATACAGCTTATGATGAATTTTTTGAGTGATAAATTATGATATTTCTCTAAGAAGTTCTGAAGCTTAATTCTCCGAGATTTTTGGGGGGTTTATATGCATAGTGACAAATATTTTTGGGTGTTTCCGGGGACCAAATACTGAGGCCTCCCTCCCAAAAGGTGACAGTTCCCCTAGATTGTGGCCTAGAAGCCCGCCAAAACAATACTCCTATTGTTGTGATACCATTCTTGGATTATGGGTGACGTATAAATGATATTCAAAACGTTAGAAATCCCTTCAAAATCCTTTCCTTCCCAAAACGGATTTGAAAAGTTTATAGAATGTGACACAAGGCTTCTAACACCAAATATAATATATGCATACTTGTAAGTAATAACATGTGTATATATATATCTGCTGTCAAGGCAGCTGAAATTCACTTACTGGTCAACCATTCAATTAAGACCTTGATGGAATTCATTAATTCAGCTAAGTTCTGTATTATTAGGCTTCAAATAATTCTTTTTTTTATTTTTGTAGATTCAATTATTAATTTTTGGTCACACTTAGTAGAACACATTTATTCATAAATATTTAATATTCATATGCACATAAATATGTATATATGTCCTTGCTAAAGAATGTGTCGAAAAAATTTTTAGCGCCTAAATTATGGAGTAATTTTCGGCGGCAGAATCTGGTTATAATGAATTTCCGCGGGTAATCTTTGGCGCATTATTACGCGCCTAAATCACACATTTGAACATTAATATTCACTCACTTTGAAGTTTATCTGATCATTTTACGCGCCATTCTATAATTGACGATTTTCTATATAATCTAGTTTCCAACCTCAGTTTCCTTTTACTCAATTTTACATTTGTTTAAGTGGACAATTATTGAACAATAAACTAATGATAATATATGATGAAACTGAAACCGAACCATCTGAACGCCACTCTAATCACATCCTGTTTTCTATATGTTCATAATTTGACCAATAATATCAACCAAATTTTAAGTATAAAATGGAAATCTCCCCTTTTCCATTTTTAAGTCTTTTACTTTTAATGAAAATCGTTTGTTTATGAAAAGATTTTATTTATTTGTTTACAAACTTTTGATATTTTCACACAACAAATTTGCGAATTTTAAAATACTTTCAGTTTCAAAATCGAAAGTTTTTGAATATTTATTAGCCAATCAAATTGTAACATTTTACAACAAGAAATTACGTAATTCGATTGGTTGTTGCTAATATTAATTAGCTGCCACTTTTATTTCTGCAAAAGTATAAATACAAATTTGTTTACAGTTTGTTAGTTTTTGAGTTTGTATTGTAACACATTTGAAAATGGCGAATGAGAAACCGCGAGAAGGCGAACTGTCGAATCTCCCTGCAGTTTCACACAATTTAACAGTTGATGAAGTTTCAAAAAGGTGTGAAACAGATATGGAAGGCGGTTTGGATGAAGCTGAAGTGAAACGAAGATTAGAAATATACGGACCCAATGAATTACCGACAGAAGTAGGGAAATCTATATGGCAGTTATTTTTGGAGCAAATCAATGATTTACTGATTAAAATTCTAATTATGGCAGCTCTCATTAGTTTTGTGTTAGCTTGGTTTGAAGAAGATGAAAATGAAAAAGTGAGTTAGTTCCAATTGGAACTATAGTAGACATCGCTTAGATAGTTCCGAGTTATCGGTCAAAATTGCCCTTATGAAATCCCAGCCCTGTTAAGCGGAGTCTACTGTCTATCTGGTTTCAGTTCCATTTTGTCTGATTTAGATAAACCTCCCTAACAACGCAGGAATGCAGTACATGCGATTATAGTTCCAATTGGAACTACAGTATATACCGCTTATCGAGTTCCCGGTTTATCCGGCCAGTCTCTTAATTCAGGGTGATCGGGTCAAATTGCCCGAAGTCCTCCTATTAAACTGAGTCTATATCTACATATTGTCTTTATTTGGTTTCAGTTCCAGGTTGTCTAATTTGATAAATAGCGAATGATTCTTCCCAAATCCTCCATGACAACGCAGGAATGCACTATATGCATTATAGTTCCAATTGGAACTGTCATAACATTTTCAAATATGGATTAGTGTACGATTCTCAGTGACTATTTTCAAATATATTACATAATTAACTATACTCATATTAATATGTAACTAACACCTTGTAGGTGACAGCATTTGTGGAACCATTAGTTATAGTAATGATAGTAATGGCTAATGCTATAGTAGGAATATGGCAGGAGAAGAATGCTGAAGAAGCTATTGAATCTCTCAAGGAATATGAACCTGATATAGCAAAGGTTATTAGAGGAAAACAAAATGTTAAGCAGGTGTGTTTGTTTGTTTGTTTATTGCAGAAGCTCCCAACCTTTTTCACCAGTGGACCCCTCACCAAGACTGTAATACAAATTTTGAGATCATGTGGCAGTGAATTGTGGACCACTAAGGGGTCAATTGACACCAGTTTTGGAGGTGTGAACCTCTGAGAGGAACAATCTTTAAATTTGCATATTTATGGAATTTTTACCATCCGTTGACAGTCTTATGTGTTGCTTGTATTTATTTGTTGATGTATATTTTAACACTTTTCAGTATTACAACATTTATGTACTATTTATAGATTCGGGCGCGTAACTTGGTACCAGGTGATATGGTAGATGTCTCAATAGGTGATCAAATACCAGCTGATATACGCTTGGCAAAAGTATTCAGTACAACACTAAGAGTTGATCAATCAATTCTCACTGGGGAGTCTCTGTCTGTTTTGAAGTTTACGGAACCAGTGGATGACCCCAAGGCACTCAACCAGGACAAAATAAACATTCTATTCTCTGGTTAGTTCCATATTGAATCCCTTACTTCCGTATTGAAATTTGTGGGTGTTATTGCCCTCCTTAAGGGAGTGATTATTCGAAGGAGGAGAATATGCCGGTATTATTCCTGGAGATAGTTTCATATTGATATTATTTAATTGGAACCATGAAATACTAACCAACGTGAATTTAGAATATTTTTGGTTCCAATCTTGTCCCATATTGACATTTTGTTAGTATAATGTTTATAGTTCCATATTAAATAGGGACTAACGTTGCTGGAGGTAAGTGTCGCGGTATCGTGGTTGGAACTGGCCTGAATACTGCCATCGGGAAGATCAGAGACTCCCTCAAATCCGCAGAAGAACCAAGGACCCCTCTACAACTAAAATTGGACGATTTCGCCTCTCAACTTTCCAAATTAATCTCTATCATATGTCTCCTGGTGTGGCTCGTTAATATCGGACACTTTTCAGACCCATCTCATGGAGGCTCATGGATCAGAGGAGCTATTTATTATTTTAAGATCGCCGTGGCGTTGGCAGTGGCAGCTATACCAGAGGGACTACCAGCTGTTATTACTACTTGTTTAGCTCTTGGGACTAGGAGGATGGCTAAGAAGAATGCTATTGTCAGGTATGTTAAAATGTGTCGCGTTTATACGAGGAATTTTTGGCGCTTAAAATTGTATTATGCTACTTTACGCAGCTAAAAATTGAAATCCTTACATTTTTATTGTTCGTAATTTCAAAATTACCGACCAATAGAATTTCCCAATTTCCCGCTTCTTTTTAAATTTTCGCGCCTAAATATGAAATTTCTCCGCCTAAAATCCTTACATTTATCGCGCCTGATTTCAAATTCACGCGCTTCTATATTTATCTATTCCCCGCCTATTTCGTATATACTATAAACGCCATCTTTTCTACAATAGATCTCTCCCCTCTGTGGAGACCCTTGGCTGTACTAGTGTAATCTGCTCTGATAAAACAGGAACTCTAACAACCAATCAGATGTGTGTTAAGAAATTCTTCACAGTTGAGAGGGCAACTGATACTGACCTATCATTACTCGAGTTTGATGTGGAAGGAACTACATATGAACCCAAAGGAAATGTGAGGATGTAACATATGAACTACTCATATTTTCACGCCTTTTCTGGGTTCTTAAAAGATGTGAAAATATGATTAATTTCACTTTTTTCCAATCAAATTAGATCCTTCGGAATGGCGCCAAGATTGATCCTCATGACTACAGCCTTGGTGAATTGGCATTTATATCAACTATGTGTAACGACTCTTCTCTGGAGTATAATCCAGAGAAAAAGACTTTCAATAAAGTTGGTGAATCGACAGAGACAGCTTTGAAGGTGTTGGTTGAAAAATTAAATGTGTCTCAATTGGACAGGAACGGTCTTTCTTTGAGCCAATCAGCTTCCGCCAGCTGTAATTCTATTGAGAATAGTTTGAATAAAGTTTACACCCTTGAGTTCTCAAGAGACCGAAAGTCCATGAGTGTCTATTGCGAGCCAAAGACAGATGCTCTGAAATGTTACCCTGTAGATGATCCTAAAATGTTTGTTAAAGGTTTGTTGTTATTTACAAACAGTATTTTGTATATTTACACACCTTTTCTAGGTGTTAAAATAATCAACACAACCCCGAAAGTTGTGAAAAATATAATATTAATCATATGAACTATTATTTACATATTGTAGGTGCTCCTGAAAGCATATTAGATCGCTGTACCAGTGTACGTCTAAATGAAACTAGCATAGTTCCATTAACAGCTGACATAAAATCCCAAATAATGAAAAAAGTGGCAGAATATGGTACTGGGACTGACACTTTAAGGTGTCTGGCTTTTGCAACTATTGACAAGCCAATAAACCTCCGAGAACAAGACCTGACAAAATCGGAAAATTTCGTGAAGTTTGAACAAGAAATGATATTTGTCGGTGTGGTAGGGATAATTGATCCACCTCGAGATTCAGTCAAATCCGCCATTGAAATGTGTCGCGATGCGGGGATTAGAGTTATAGTCATAACAGGTGATAATAAGAATACTGCGGAGGCTATTTGTAGGATTATCGGAATATTTGGACAAGATGAGGAGACCACCGGGCTGTCCTACTCTGGGAGAGATTTTGATGAAATGACTCCTGATGAACAGGCCAAGGTTAGTTCTATATGGAACTATAGGGGTGTATCTAAGGAGTGACGAAGTGTGCTGCTTTTTTCGTTTTTCGTCTTTTTTTTAATTTTTGGCGCCAGAACTGGAATTTAACCATTATTTAGGGTTAATTGAGTTAGATAGTGTATATACCTCATTCCAGGAACGGTTTTAGTTGCTAGGGAATGGAAAATCAGCATTCTATAATCATAGGCATTCCGCGCCTAAATGTAATCTATTTTCCCGCCTATTTTCGATATAATATGCATGCACAGAAGCTTGAGTTCCTATTGGTCCCAAATATTTTATCATAGTCCCAATACTCATAATTTCACACCTCATATTTGGAGAGCTGACCAATCAGCTGTTAGATTAATAAGAATTCCTTTATTACATTCTTCTCAACCAATGGGATTCTTACTTATATAGCTAGTTCCACATTCTGACTATGTAGAACTATAATATGGAACTAAAATTATTTTAGTTTCAATCCACTGTCCTTTAGTTACAATAGCAAATGACATCTGATTGGCTCTAAGGTTTCATTTTAATTGGTCAGAATTTCAGTGACACTTTTCAGGAATTCCTGACAGTACCAATGATCCAATTCGGACCAACCAGTGGTCCAGTTCCTTCGTCACAATAATACAGTGATCTCAACCTGGGGTCCAATTGTATTACAGTATATGGGAGGGGATCCACAGAATGTGCTAAAATTGGTATAGGGGTCCAGTAAGGTTAGGAACAGCTACCCTAGAGGGCAAATTCGACCTCTTTGCCCTGTCAATTGGCGCCAGGTTACTCATGAATTAATTCAATTATTCGGGGGATACATACCCTATTGGTCATTTTTCCATTTATAGGCAGTACAGAGGTGTCGATTATTTTCTCGAGTAGAACCTGGACACAAACAAAAAATAGTCGGCTACCTCCAGAAATCAGGCGCCATATCTGCCATGACTGGAGATGGTGTGAATGACGCGCCAGCTATGAAGCAAGCTGAGATAGGTGTCGCTATGGGATCAGGAACAGCTGTAGCTAAATCGGCTAGTGAGATGGTTCTAGCTGACGATAACTTTTCTACAATTGTGGCAGCAGTGGAGGAAGGAAGATCTATTTACAATAATACCAAACAGTTCATTCGGTAAGTATTGGAGTACAGTAGACTCCGGTTAATAGATCTACTGTATTTAGTTTTGATAGAATATTGCGCGGGTTTTCCCGAACTTGCCCGCCTGAATAACACATTTATTGTCCCTCTGCGCCAGTATTTGATATTTACGCGCCAATTTATATAATGTCTAAAATTAACCAATTATTTAAATTGTTATCCATTGTATTAGAAAGCTGTAATTTGATTGGCTACTAACATCTGGAATTTATTAGAAAAGGGCGCCAAATGTATTATTCCAAATTTGTTTACTTCCTGTTTAAATGGGTACAATTAGAGGGGACAAGAGGGTAGCCAGCCCCCTTAACTTGTCGTAACTTAGTTGTTTGAATACCTGTTTACCCGTTTAACTAACTATTTAACAATTTAGTTATCTAATCTCATCAAACATCGGAGAGGTAGTGAGCATATTCCTTACAGCTGCTCTAGGCATGCCAGAGGCTTTAATTCCGGTACAACTTTTATGGGTTAATCTAGTGACTGATGGTTTACCCGCCACTGCATTGGGCTTCAATCCTCCAGACCCAGACATAATGATACTGAAACCAAGATCCCCCAAAGACCCTCTCATTTCTGGATGGCTACTATTCAGGTAAAAATTTTGTTGAACGATTCGCCAAAATGGTCCCCTATATCCTTTTTAGATATTTTAACCATGGATGATGGTGGAATTTATTTAATGTTATATATACAAATCCCCCTCCAAACAAGCGAGGAGTCCTCAAATTACATAACACAACATATAAGCAGATAAACTATATATCTAATAAACACCCTCTCCTACCGGAAGTGTTCGTACACCTAATATATCTATTAACTAATTTATACAAGATCTTGCTATTTTGATTTCAGATTCCTAGTCTGCACATTTAAATGTCCATTACAGAACCATTCATGTCTAATAGCTACTAGTTCTGTTGATACAGGAGATGCCGGATATAAGAACATGCTGGTTATAAGAACATTATGTTCAGTTCCCTACGATGTTCTTTTAACCGGCATTGACTGTAATTAACATTCATTGCCACCATGTGCCACTTATTTCCATATTGTACAATGTGACACACGATGATAATAAGCAATTTCTAATTGAGTTGAATGCTTCTTCAATTGAAGTTATTGGGTATACATAGACTTCTAGCCGCCAAAATATTGCGCCTGTATTTTCAAAACATGGCACATTTTTAAGCAAATCAAATCCTTACTTTTTCTAAAATTCGATATTCACATAATTTGTGCCCAATCAGAATCTCTCATTACGTAAGACAGAGAATTCCTTATGTCCCTACGTAAAGTTCCTAGCCAATCAGATTATATGATAAACAAATAAAAGAATTCCAGATGTTAGCAATAATAGTAATAATATGCTTACTCTAAACATTTTGTTGGTTATACGCATTCAATATATTTTTATTACAAATATCAAATTTTTTCGAAATAGGTAAATATGTTTTGTAATATGATAGTTTACCTGAAATTATCCTTTGATGTAATGTCATATTTTCTAACACAAAAATTAAATATTCATATAATAGCCAGGATATTTTGTAAACTTATGATTTGCACTAATTAGATTACTGCACCTGTGATATTACAAGGCTATATGTAGCAATCATATTTCAATTGGTCAGGTTGTATATACCAAATATATGTGGTCAGTAAAGTTGTCCAATTGAAACCTGATCAACCTGACCGTCTAATACCGCCATGTGTTTGATGTCTGTTTCATATTTGTCAACCTGAGTGAAGAGAAAAACGGGACGGAAGTACTAATTTAGCGGACATGCGGGACGTAGGATAACTGCATTAGACCTACCTGATCCACAAAAAAGAGGAAAAATTGAGGTTTTTGTAGGTTTCGGCTGGACACCATCCTCAATAGATCAAATTCTATTTATTCAACATCCATGGTTCCATGTTGTTTAAGCAATGTTCTAATTGCTCAAACATAATTTATTGCATTAAGTGGAAACGTAAACAATTACACGTTTTTATTTGTATCAATAATTCAAAGAAAATATTCTATGAATTACAGAAGTTCAGGATATGGTTTTGTGATACTTTTGTTAGTTTAAAGTTTGGGCAAACAAATTTGGAAGTCGGCAATTTCTAAAATGGCGCGTTTCCTGTAATTTGTTTGGTTGTGTGTTTTATTTTCATTATCAGCTGTAAATGGAATTAATTTCAGTTCCTGTTTAACGAACAAACAAACAAACAAACATAAACAAACAACAAACAAACAAATAAACAAATAAATATACTAAAATTATTCTATTAATCTACAGGTATATGATGATTGGCTTCTACGTTGGTGTCGCAACAGTGGCAGCAAGTGGTTGGTGGCTCATGTACTATTCAGGTGGCCCAGGTGTCACATGGTGGCAGCTACGACACCACATGCAATGTGTAAACAACCCGACACTATTTGAAGGTGTGAACTGTGCCATATTTAATGACCTCCACCCGAATGCCATGGCTCTGTCTGTCTTAGTGACTATTGAAATGCTCAATGCCTTAAATTCCTTGAGTGAAAACCAGTCACTACTTAGCATGCCACCTTGGAAAAACCTGTGGTTAATTGGCGCCATTTCTTTGAGTTTTGCTCTCCACTTTTTCATATTATACGTGCCTCTTATGAATACAGTATTCCAAATCACCCCGCTCAATTTCCAAGAGTGGTTTGCTGTACTCTACATGTCATTTCCGGTGATTCTATTAGATGAAATCTTGAAAGCAGTCTCCCGTCTAACAAGTGGACATCAGAAGGAGGAATAGGTGTTAAGTGGTTGAAAAGTGGCATGATAAATAGTAACAATTTTTATGCTAGCTGCCTATTGTAGTTGTGTGGTTATTTAGGATATTAAGGCACTAGTTTGTGTTGTTTATGTATCTTAAGGAATGTTAGTTATATGTTGGTAATTATATATGCGGAGATATGTTATTTGATTTACGACAGTAGGGGATTCACAGTTCCTCAGAAATTGTTAAAATTGGTATAAGGGGTCCACGAGTGAGAAAGGTTTTGGGTTACTGTTTTATTGGGGTGTTAGATTTTCCCCTAGGATGCTAAATATGGTCCAAATTTGTATTCTAAAAGGTTTCTAGGTTTTAACACTTTTGTCTAGTTCATGAATGTGGTCGTATTTACAACTTATTAAGCTAATATGTTAATTAGATATATCATTAAGAATTCCAATGAATTTGTAATTATAATCGAAATTCAATTAAAGTACAGCTCTTAATTTGACCTGAGAGTAATCTAATTAGTGTCAGATTTGTGCCACTTGGTTAAGACTTATGTGATGCCACAATTTGTAATTTGATAAATTAAATTCTTTGAAGTATATTCGAATTTAAGCAGATGGTTCTAAGTGGCCAATAAAATTCAATATCTTTCAAGCGCCAATCCATGATATCGCGATTATTTACTATTTCCCGGCGTATTTATCAGTTAATCAGCTGTGTGATTTTAGTTGCTACGAATTACTCTGAAAATATTTAGAATTACAATTATGGTATTTTGTCTATCAACAACAAAGTGTCATTTTTAATTCAATTAATTAAAAATAGGTTTGTAATTTGGCGCATTATTTATGAATACTTTTTATTTTGGCGCGTTTTAGTCTAATTTGGCGGTTTTTGGTGTATGACAATTATAATTTAATTTCTATTGGACAGAATGGCAGCTGTTTAATACGAAAGTAGCATTATGATTAAGCAAATCTAACTATGTAGTTTTGAGCATGATGTCGTATATTTTCACATATTTTAGGTAACTATAGAGACACAATTTCCTCATGTTTCTGGCCATAAGTTATGTTAATAACATTTCATTTCGCTAATTGCACAATAAGTCACTTTATCATATGATTAAATGGCGCCTATAATCTGCACTACTAACTCAGTGCTTAGTTATTATGTTAGCATAACTTAACAACAAATTAGTCTTGAAATATTCATCATTTGGCGCCTAAAATCTGAAGTTATAAACCAATCGAAATTGAGTTTAGGTTACAGTGAAAATAATTCTGTTTTCAGCTTATTTGGGTTGATTAATAATATGAATTATTTGTTAAGCTAATTATTGAATCATAATTACGTTGACTTTTTGGAAATTTATTTACTAAATAACTTACAAATCATATGTCTATTAATAGAAAATATCCAAGGAAACGTTTTTAGTAATTCTTTAGCTCCGTATTGAAATTGCCTTAGTGGCTTAGTTCCAATTGTTCTCAGCATTTCTACAATTTTCTAATAATGATAACAAACATAAATTTTGGCTAAAACCCAATCAAATGGTTACAATATATTAACATACAGTGTGTAGGCTATTTAGATTTAGGCGCCAAACATGCCATAATTTTGTGTCGGATGAATGGCGCAATCTGGCGCACATTTAATTTTTCCTTAACTTGAAGCAGTAAAACGTATACAAGGTAATCAACCAATGAATTCGTCAGAACTACGTGCCTGTATGAGAAACTTTAAGTATAGTGTTGGATTCCTTAATTAGATACAAGTTTCAAACTGGAACTAACTTTCCTGCTGTCATATTGATTCGAACTTATTCGTTACAGATCTATGCCATCAGTTTATTAATAATTATTAATTTTGGTTACTTTATTTTTCACACATAGTTCTTTTATGAAAATTACGTTTTTGTTTTGACGCAAGAACAAAGGTTACACTAATTAAATTACAAAACTGGATCACAGATAGGACCCCTGATATATGTATTTGTGATCTTTTGTTTATTGTTTGTTGTTTTGCGATTATTTACAAAAACAAAACAACAACAAAGTGCGTCTCGTTATTTATAATTTGATTTATCATTTTAACCAATCAAATTAGTTTTTATCAAAGAAATGGCTTATCCAATCAATTCCTTTGAAATTCAAATTAGCTAGAACATATGGCGAGTAAATGATTGGTCAGTTCAAGCACAGAAAATTATTGTTTTTAGTTTTGCTACATTAATTGTGTCATTTGGAATATTAATATTTGATTGGTTAATATCATAGCATAGCAACGAGAAATATTCCTAAATTCCTGAAAATATTTTAAATTTGAAAATGACGAAATTTACTTTAGAAAACTTATTTTTATTTGTGTCACATTTCAATAAATGAATCGTAATTTTATTTGTCAGATTTCTCTCAAATATGCGCTTAAACATTCTTTAATTCATTAGTGTTACTTCTTAGTTCCATTTTGGCATTAATTGCTAAATTCAAGAAATTTAAGTAAAATATTTCAGGCGCGCAATTTTCTACTTATAGGCGCCAAAATTTTTATTTTGTAATTTTGGCGGGAATTAAATTTTTATGCGCCAGAAATTCATATGAATAATTTGGGCGGAATATAAAGCTAGGCGCCATAATTTTCGCCAATACAATTTTGGCGGAGATTATCTTTTTATGCGCCGAATTATCTTCTCTAATATTACAATAAATAAAAATTTGTCTAAAAATATAATTTCATTTGTTGGTATTAATATTTTGGCGCTTAATTAATTGAGAAAAATACAAAATTAATCAAAAAGTGACATACAATTAATTTCTAGTTCAATGGAACCAGCTGATTTGTTGCTCTTTGTGTAGAGCGGGAAAGTTCCTTTCAACTGTCTGGACCTTGTTTCCAAAAGCACGTTTAGTTGTAGTTTCACTTCCGCTAAAAATTTACATTTTGTGATTTTCTGTTTGTCACATATTTTGATGTTCATCTCCTCTTTTCCGTCCCAAGAAAATACGAACTTTTCATCAAATTTTATTTCTTCTTTAAAATCCTTTGCGTCTGTTTTTGACTGTTGAGTACCAATCTTTGTGATGGCATAAATGCCACTATTTCCAAATTTTGACTTTGGGAGATTGTTTATTGACAATATTTTGACGTCCAAGATGCCCAAAAAGTGGTCTTCAAATGGCAGAGAATTGTCCTCGAATGATTCGAAAATTATTGATTCACGTTTTACCGATTTTCTCTCTCTGCCTTCCAATTTTATGAAACTTAAATCTTCATATTTCTTCTGAATATAAGTCTTTCTTCTCTGCCACTTATCATTTGCGCCATGTGGCACATCGACACCTTCCGGCACATGATACTCTAGGATTTGATTGGCGTGTACATTTCCTTGAAGTGTTAAACAATCTACTTCTTGTTGGGAAAATATCTCATTGGTCCCTGACTTTAAAAATGAGCTCTCGGGTCCAAGGGATCGATGTGCCCCCGCACAATTGTCACAAATAAAACAGCCCCATGTTAGTGACACCCAAGTTGGATTTGGTTCATCACAGTCGGCACAAAAGTGGTTCTCATCGCGCGCCAAAATGGCCTCGATGGCTTTCTTACTTTCGTTACAAGAAATCGTTATTTCCATTTTTGCAATTTTATCCAAATTGCAATGCATTCTGTATTTATAGCTGCAGGCAATTTGATTGGGTAATACAACCAAATAGAACATTGCAATGACTTGATTTGGTAACTATACGCAATCTTGATTATCTCTCCTCTTACTCTGAGGTGGTGCTAATTGGGCAACATCCCACTTTCAACATTCTAACAAGCACTTTGTAACTTATACGTCCAATCATATTACAACTTTGCCTGATACCTTTGAACTGGATAAAATGCTATCTTTCGATTGGTGTTTGTGGTTTGTTGAAACATATTTTGAGATAATTTCAAAGAGAATTTGGAAGTTGTGGTTGAAGTGTTTAATCCGATTTTTTGAATCAATTTAATTAAGATAGTTCCATATTATTAATGAGTGAAATGAACAATGAATTTGTAGGTTCTATTGTCTATACTTTATTACCCAATCAGATTTGTGGGTACAGATGTCCTATAGTATTGTCTACAGATTTTAGAATGCCACAATTTGAAATGTGTCACCTAATTACAGCCAATTAATTACAGAAACCAAACACCTAAAAGTGTCCTTTTAAGTGTTCAAATTGTGTCGCATTTGCATTCTTAAAATTGGTTGGCTAAGCTTGTAAATAGTTTATTCAAAGTATTGGAATAGAAATTAATTTGATTGGTCGATTTATGATGCAACTCCTTTTTGCCAATCATCATTTTGTCACCATAATAATTGTGTCGAGGCGTTATTATATAAAGTTGCAATTGGAACTATAACAATGTAGTAATATACAATTCTATAAATATTAAAATGATTCATAGTTCCATATTCTATAAACAGGCTTGTCAAGTGACAAATATTATTGATTACATATGGAACCTTCTGTAAAGGACATTTAATTAGTTCCAGAACCAATAGTCCAAGAAATGGCCTCTATGGGTATGGACCCTGCTGTCGTCCATGGTTCCAGGTTAGTAAATTGTTTTATAAGAACATATTCATAATTAGGTGTGAAAAATGCTACTTAGTTCCATAAGGAAGTTATGTGTCGCGTCATTGTGTCGATTTGAGTCAACAACTCCAAATGAAAAAGAGCGCCAAATGGTCAAACACCTCCAAAAACTATCACTCTTACGGGAGAACAATAATTCGGAAAGATGGACTACGGACGATGAGTTACAAGCTATGTATATACGAAACGGGATTGAGTTCTGTAATAGGCTCTTCGAAATTGACCTATCAGATGTCGAGCCGCTGTATCAACTAAATGAAAACCGGTCGATAGTTATGAGAGGAGATTTTGAGCGGGAAATTCCTACCAAAACGGAAGTTATGTCAAATTCCCCGCGTAAAAATGATAATTATTTTATAGCTCCACCTATTCCTGCTACTTTAGTTAGGATTGAAACTGGAACTAAGGATAAGAACTAATAATTTTGTTTATGTTATGTTATAGAAAAGTCTAATTCACATGAAAATTGGATAATTGATACATTTAGGGGTGTTGATATTATTTAAATACTAATTAGTTCCAGTTATAATTTTAGAAAATTCTTTTATGGAAATAATTGTAGTTTAGTTTCATTATCCAATAATTAGATTGACATTAGTGACACTAGAGATGTCACAGTTTAGTTAGGACTTATAAGACACAAAAATATTTGTTTATAGCAATTCAATAACTTTTTTCTGTTTTCATAATTTAGAAACAAATAACAATAAATGGCAAACTATAACACCCCAGGAATAGCCCCCGTAGACGATATCGAGACACGAATCAACCAGCTATTCGATGGTCTGATTCTTCGCCTCAATCAGAGACGATTAGCCCTCATTACCGCGTATCATGACCTGCGTGACGATAAGGCAGCTAGACCATTAACCCGCATTAACAAGTTTGAACAACTGGTCGGTTTGAAGGCCGACACGGAGCGTCGTCTCCAATTGAACGAGCTCCGAGAGCTACAAGAGAGAGTGCTTGTTGAAATAGAGCAAGAACTAACAGAGTTAAATACCCCCCAACCTGAGACCCATATTGTATTCAGAGCACAATCCGAACCCCTAGAGGAACTTATTGCAGGACTGGGAGAGGTCATAGAGGAGGAGGTTGTATCCAAGTATGATAACATAAGACAGGTAGTAGCTGTTGGGAAGGAAGGGAAAGCTCGTGGTGATTTGTATGGTCCTAATGCTGCCACTGTTGATCCTATTACCAATAATATATTTGTTACAGTGGGTGGATTATTCCCATTACATGCACGTATCTCCATCTTTTCTGAGCAAGGAGACTATCTAGATAGCTTTACTCACCAGGACATGGAGTGTCCATACGGTATTGCTATTCACGGGGAATATGTGTATATCACAGATACAAGAGTACATGCAGTGCTCTGCTTCAAAGTGGGGAATGATTACTCTCTAATCAATAAGGTAGGGAATGAGGGAAATCAGATTGGAGAGTTTAACTTCCCTTATAGCCTCTCTGTATCTTCTACCGGATATGTATACGTGACAGATGGTGGTAATAATAGAATACAAATCCTCAACAGTTCTCTGGTCTATATGCGTAACCTCACTGAACAGGAAATCAGGGGACCTCTTGACATCAAGCTAACATCTGATGAGGTATACGTGCTCTGTAAAGACAATCCCTGTATCCATGTCTTCTCTCACACAGGAGAGAGACTCCGCTCTCTTATATCAAGGGGTAGCCTGATGGGAATTACTGACCCTCATTTCTTCTGTCTGGACCCAGCAGGGAGTATTCTTATCAGTGATTGGAGTAGTAAAGCTATCAAGATATTCTCAAAAGAAGGAAATCATATACGAACTATACAAGTAGAAAAGAATGATGGAACAGGGTTCTACAGCTCTTTAGCATTAGCTCTAACAAATGAGTTAAATTTAGTTGTTGTGTCTAACTTAGAAACCGAATTTCAACTCAGAATATCTTCATGTATTCATTTGTAATATTTCATATTTGTAACTTGTTCGATTAGAAAATACACTTCCCTAACAACCAAAATCATTCTTTACAATTTACTCTACTATCATACAATACACATTAACTCATTTTATCAACATTTTGACACTTTTTGGCGGGAAATGTTGTCACAAAATATCCCCAAAAGTGTCACGTCCCGCTTCTAGACAGTTGGTACAAATATGTCGTGATTGACTATGGATTATATTCTACAGAAATTGTCTTCTAACAGAAATTGTCTTCTAAATGTGTATTACTATACCATCATGACTCAATTCGAACCATGGATAGTATATTGACACTTTTTAATCATATGAATAATTCTCATAAAATATGTCACTGCTAATATATTAATCTTATAAGTTATCCCTGGTTCAATTACGTTACGCTGGTATTAAAGTTAGTTCCATATTCATAGTTGAAAATAGAACCAGTTTTTGAGTTATCCCTGGTTAATTCAATATTTGCATTGAACAGCTGTCTTATAGCTTACAATCCTATAAATTCCCGCACTTTTCTATTAACCAATCAAACAGCTTAGTTACTGAGATGACCACTGGACTTGTACACGCGTTTGATGACATCTGTGACGCATTTGAGCCACTTTGTATTGGCGCCGAAAATGACTTCCTTCGGTACCTATCTGACCACTCAATGTTGAGTCAAGTTAACGAATCAAAAGAGAGAGAAGTTGGAAAATTGAAAAAAGTTTTGAGTCAAGAAAAAACAAAAAGTGAGAAATTAGAAATAACTTTGAAACATGTGAGGGCGAGATTGGACGAACAGTTTTGGCTGAGAGAGCAGGCTGAGATGAAAATGAAACAAATGCAGGAGGAAGTTGGAAGGGTAAGTTACCTAGTTACTAACATGGTGAATTGGAATTTGAATTACAGTATGTCGATATTTTCATATCCTTGAAGTGAGCAACTATTCAATTTTGGGGGCCGATATTGATATTATCACTGTATGATAGAAAAATTGTCTAGGCTCGTGAGTGCGGGCTGAAATATTTTAGGCGCCAAAAATTTCTCCCGCTCTTTCTAAAAGTTTCCCGCTTTACCAGATAATAAAATTAACTGATACAGTTTGGTTGCTATGGAAAACGCGAAAATATGCATATACTATAATTAAAATTTCCACCAACGCTTCTCAACCTTGTTCACCCGTGGGCACCCTATACAAATTATAACACATTCTATGGATCCCTGCTATCGTCCGTGGACCTCCAAGGGACCCATGGACCCCAGGTTAGGAACCACTGACATACATGAATATACAGTAGACTCTGCTTAATAGAGTCACACTGTAAGTGGGGGTCTACTGTAATTATATTTGTTTGTTTCTAGTTTTACAGAATGCGAGATATCCTATGTTCTGATGTCAAGTACTCGGGGCTACTATTACGAGATAAGAGGTTCGATCCTTTCCTGAATGATAAGAATTTTAGGGACAACATTTCTTCTACTGAGGACTCTACTTCTGGAACAGAAAGTTTGTCTCTTAGTGTCTCTTTGACAGATGGAAGTTTAGAGGTAATTATTGTGTTTAAGCGGGAAATAGTTAGAACATTTTGGCGCCTTTTTGGGACCATATTTATACAATTTAAGACTTCGATATACGGGAGTTGACTGTAATTGCCAGCAAACACCCTGGGGACAGCCAAATGTTCACATACGAGAGGTGTTCAGTTTTGGAAGTTTCACTGTATATTTTCCAGGTGGCGGATTCTGACTTAGATATGACAATATTAAGAAGTAAAATGAGATACCGAAAACCATCTCATCGTATGTCTTTCAGCTCAAAGAGACTGTCCGATAATATGCACAGGAGTTTGTCAAAACGTACAAAATCTGAAGAAGCTTTGGTCGAATTTTTAGAATACAATAACATCAGAAATAGGCCTAATCTCCCGCCTATTCAACAACCAATTAAAAAGCTCGCTGAGTTTTCCCGCCCACCTGCAATGAAAGGCAGAAGGAAACCGAGTATTCAACATTTGAGATCTCGCGTACCTCAAGGGAACTTTCTAGAACAATTTTACGTTAGTTCTGGAACTGAATCTAGTTCTGAAACTAATTCAGCCGGGTTTACTGCCTCTAGTTCCGATGAACATCCTATTTTCAATGCTAACCCTAAAATATTCCGTAAGTTTTATGGGTATTTATGAAATGTCTGAAATATGATTTTTCGATGTGTATACTCTGCAATTTTCTGTGTTTGATTTATATGATTAATCATATTTTCACACCTTTCCAAAATATTCCTTCCATCGGGCTGGGGTTAAATTGTGGCAGGATTTGGCATAAACTGGCCGGGGCCAAAAATGACAAATGCCCCGTTGTCACACCATAGCACCGCCACTGGTTAACAAGGCCCATACGGTGCAAATCCAGCCTTTCAATCTACATATATAATTCTTCCATTTTTTAATAGCTTACCCCGTGCGAACACCCAAAACACCGAAAAAGATGTCTCCCAAAAGACCACATACTTGGGTAACTAAAACTGTGATCAAAGTGGAAAAATGCGACGGATGTCAGAAAAAAATTAATTTCGGGAATAAGGCGCTAAAGTGTCGCGATTGTGCCATGTTATCACATAAAGAGTGTCAAGGAAAAGTGTCCGCACCTTGCAAAGGATTCTCAACTAAGAGCCCTGGTGGTACATCTCTAGGTGACAACATTTTAGAATCGTATTGCACAAGAAGTAAACTCAAAATTCCTCCAATTGTATCTGCTTGTATTCAAGAGCACTGGTTTATTCGATATTAAAATTTGCATGTTTGGGCGGGAAATGGCATATATATATGCCTAAAATCCAAGAGGGACAATTAGCCAAATGTATATTTAAGCATCTTAACACTTCTGACAAACACATCTTTCTATTTTAATTGAATTGTTATTGGAACTATGCTTAATTAGTTCCATATTAGGTTGAGGGCCGTGGGCTGGATCAAGGCGGGATATACCGTGTGAATGGTTCCACCAGAGAGGTCAATGAATTATTGGAACAATTCAGATTAGGACACCTTCCCCGGCTAGATGGCATTGAAGATATAAATGTGATCTGTTCAGCTCTGAAAAAATTTTTGTTAAACCTTGATGAACCACTTGTGACACACGATCTACAGCCCAGTTTTGTAAAAGTGGCAGACATGTCTGAAGACCAGGTAATTACAAAATGTGTAATTGGAACTAACTAAATTAGTTCTAGTTTGATTTGTAGGCACAAGATGCGTTGAGTGATCTTTTCGCGAGGTTACCCAAAGCCAATCAGATGACACTATCATATATTATCACACATTTACGCCACGTGGCAGAGCAGTCACATCGTAACCACATGTCAGACGCAAGCCTGGGGCGAGTATTTGGCCCAACGCTAATCGGTTGCTCGACTCCCAATCCGGAGAACAAGGATATCTGGGACGATGTCCAAAAACGACCGATTGTAGTGTCACGTATGTTACGTATGGAGAATTTAACCCACTATTATGAGCGTGCCATTCATGGTGTGTTTAGGGATGTGTCGCCGCCAATAACACCTGGACTGAGTGCCCCCTCAAGCAACTATTTGGGATCCGTGAGCCCAGAGAGGAGACGCGCCAAATTAACGAAAGATCATTCCTTCTTTCCTCCTACTTAACAGCTAGCTTTTATCAGATTTGGAGTTATTTTTAGTAACAAATGCGATTATGTCATTTTAATATTTTAGCGTTTTATCGTATAAGCCTAATTACTAAATGAATTCCATTTATCACTTATGTATCTACACATCACATTAAATACAATGCTATTCAAATTGGAACTTATTTACGCGCCATTTGGTGGGAGATTTAGAAGAATGGCCGCCATTGGCGGGAGATTTGAGGAACAATTAAATGGCGCCTAAAATACTAATTTATCCAAATTATTTTTTGACTTAATAAGGAACTAATTAGGTAGATAGTTCCTATTATAGTCACTTAATAGCATAACTTTTGATTGCCTTATATGTTAACAATATGATATAACAAAATATGACTTCACTTTTAATAAATCGTCCAAGTGGCATTAGTGCCACAAATTTACCAAATACTTTGTATAATCCATTAAATGGATTCTATTTCTCTGCCACATGGCACCAAACGGATTAACCATATTTTTCATAAAATTTATTTTTATTATGTCAACAAATTTATTTATTTGGCTGCCACTTTAGAAAGTAAACAATAACAAGGATCATTAACATATTATCTAAAAATCTCAGACACTGATTGGTTGATCCATATGCAAACCAGAACCAAAGGATTCTTAGTTCCATATTGGCTTCTGACATCTTGTAAGGTTTATAGTTGGTTAACAATAGAGTACGAATTTTGATTGGCTATTGGAGCTGATAGAATTTAAGAAATGTGTGAAGTGGATTCTTCTTAGAATTTCAAATTAATTATTCATATTTAATGAAATAAGAATTTTGATAAATTTACATATTTTGGCCTCCATTTGTCAGATTAATTATGTGCCACTATAGAGGTGTTAGGTAGTTTTAGAGCCTTCCTTGCTCAATTATGTCATTAATGATTTAAGCCACCTGAGCGGGAAACTTTAAGAAGAATTGACTTAAGTGTCGACTCATTTTACAAATCCTCAAGATTTTCAATATTTTCCAATTCCACCAGAAATATCCACAAATATTGCAAAATGTCACAATTTTAACACCTTCTATTATACAGTTGGTGCCGAATATCTATCAGATAAATTCCAGAAACAAGTGTCATGTAACTGAATCTCAATATCCACACGCAACCATAGCATGCCACAATTGTATGTGTCCTAATTATTTGAGTTAATAAGTATATCAAGAGACGAATACATCAGTACTCCGAAGTATTAATTAATAACCCAGAACTGGAACTATAAAGAGTTCATGAGAGCCGACACAATTTCACACATTGTCTCTAATAATAGCCAATTAATATTAGTCCTCTGCTTAATTAGATTATAGCTATTATTGTAAAGTAATGGTTGGGTTCATAGGACACACCAATTGGCTTCTGTTGGTAAGTTTCTAAGAATATGATCGGGGCTAACATGAATTGTAGTTACAATAACAAAACTATTTTGGATGATTTTAAGTTTTTAGTTAGATGGCATGACTAAGTGACAGATTAGGCGGGTAAATGTGATGGTTCTCAATTAACAGTGATTACAGAATATTTGGTAGAATCATTGCTAAAAGTATTTTCATCTTAAAAAAGTGAGAATTTTGACGAATTAAATATTTGAAGATTCAGGCTTTAGTTTTAGGCAAGAAAAACGAGTAAATTTCTGATTTAGGCGCGTAAATTTGTGTTTTTGGGCGGGTAAATTTCTGATTTTAGGCGGGAATTGATTTTAAGGTTCACTTTAGAAACTCCACAATAACCCTCAATACACCCAAAGGTAATGAAATATTTTAATACGTCATCATCACTTTGCACGAATTTATTACATATTTAGGCGGGTTCCCGCAGTAAAACTAATTTGGGTCTGATAATGTATATCCTGGATTGCTAATTGAATTAATTTATACGAGTTATTCATTTATCGTGTCTCATCGACAAGGTGTTATAAACTGGAACTAATAATTATTAAAATCATGAGCTGTTAAAACCTTTGAGTGAGAAAATCAATTTACACAAGTCATGCCATACAATAGCTATAATTCTATTGGTCAATAGTCAGGTGTGAAATAATATACGCGTTCTAACTGGAACTATAAATATTTCTAAGAACAGAACAAAGAAATTGATTGGTTGAATCCTTAACAAATAAAATTCTCTAAATCTCATTGGTTATTCATATTGTCGCTTTGGGACACAAATAGCACCTCTAACTAATTAATTAATTAAAGTATATATTACACGTCTCAATATGGAACTATAAACTGGAACCAATTATAATTATAATTACTCATAGCTTCTAAAAATTCCAGTTCACATACACAAACAATCCTTTAGTCAAATAATATGCAAAACAATTTTTCTGGTTATTAAGTGGCGACACACGTGGCAGTCTTCCAATCTCTCAGAACATGGCTTACAAGAAGTGTGCCCACATGGATCAAATGCCACCATTTTCCTGTCATCACTACAGTTCTCATAGCATATACTACATTCCTTCTTGTTGTCAGGTAGGGAGGCGGGCTGTTGTTCTGTTTGTTCCGGTTCCATGGGTTCTTCTGGACCAATTATGGGAAGGAGGGATACATAAGCTGTTATCTTCTGGCGACACTCGACACATTTGATACCCGGCTATAGGAGGAATAGGTAAACAAATAAACAAACAAACAACCAACAAACTAACAAACAAATAAAGAAAACACAAATAAAGAAACAAACAAACAAATAAACAAACAAACAGACAGACAGACAGACAAATAAGATAATATTCTGAGGATATAAATTACAAATTTGTGAATACCTTTCTAGTATAGTCGTTGCTAGGATTCACTATTACATAACTATTATGCCAAATTGGCGCCTAATAACATATGCTAATCAACAATATGGTTGCTATATAGAAGTGAAATACCTTACATTCAATTGGTTGCTAGGATTACAATCCGTACACAGGGGGTCGTATAGTGTCAAATTAATAAAGGGAGGCCTGAAATAGTGACGTGTTAAGTGGTGTAATTGTGTAACTAACCGTTGCATGAACTTTACAGTATGTCACATGGCCACATGGCTCATTCTTGTATATAGCCTTCGCCTGTTCACAAAGGATACAATCAGGAAGTTGTCGAATGTCAAAAGTATATGGCTCAAGGAACTCTCTGGAGTCTGGTGATAATAAATCGAGCGCGGTTTTGTCTGAGTGGTTTGTGATGTCATATGGCGCCTCGTGTTTTATCAAATAAGCTGCAGCTGCTAGATGTATCATATCTATTTGTAGAAAGAGATTTCATTGGATGAAATAGTTATCATAGATAAATGGCGCGGTATTTGACCAAATTGTGTCACAAAGTGGCATGCGGCACAATTTATTGACTTACCTCTATATTTAGTTTTCTTCATAGAATCACAGATAAGTTTTATCTCAGAAGTATTTTCTATTTCTTGTTGGTACAGGAATGGTTTAGCTGGCGCACAAACCCAATGAAGTGGCATATTGCCATGTTGATCCACCACTGAAATACTGGCGCCCTTTTCTACAAGTGGCTCTACGAAGTGGTACTGTGCCTCTTTACACGCAATGATTAATGGGGTCTCACCGTCCAGAAATAAAATGTCCTTGTCCAATTCTTTGTATTCCAATAGTGTCTAAAAATAGAATAATTAGGTGTGAAATATTTCCGGTTGGTACCTCCAGGCGGCCGTCACCTACAGATTCCACTGTACTTTACGCGCCATAATTAGATATTTGAGCGGGGAATTATGAATATTAAGCGCTAATATCTGTTATAATTTAGTGTAACAAACTATTGATTAATGTCTAAGAGCAATAAACTGATTGGTGTATTTAGGCGCCAATTAGATATTTTGAGCGGGGAACATTAAATTTTAGGCGCTAATCTCTGCTGTAATTTATAAACTATGGATTAATGAATAAAAGCAATAAACTGATTGGTCAATACTCACGTTTAAACTGTTAGTTCTGTTACCAAAGAGCGCCAAATGAATAGGCGCCAAACCAGATGAGTCCCTGAGATTCAGAAGTTCCTTCTCCCGCTGTGCCACTACTTTAATAACTTTTTCATGATCACCTAAAGTTGCTAAATGCATACAATTATAACCTCTGACATTTGTGAGTTGTGGGTTTGCGCCATTTAACAGTAACAGGTCCACTATGCCATGGTGTCCTGACTTTGCTGCAAGGTGGAGAGGTGTGTCACCTGTCAGGTCTTGGACATTCAAATCTGGTAATCCACGTCCTGAATTCATTAAAGCCCTTATCACCTATAACGACACAATTTTAACACTTATGGATATATAATATTTCAAGATTTCACACCTCTTCAACGCCACGTTCTGAAGCCATCCAGAGAGCTGTCCGTCCCTCTTTATCCAACGCGTTTGGGTTACAGCCTGATTTCAAAAGTGCTGCGACACATTGTGCCACTTGACCACCTGCATTACCTTCGACACATAAGTGTAAAGGTGTTTTACCCTCACTGTCCACTTTATTAGAATCCAAACCCCTGGCGAGTAGGAATTCCACGACATCTGCTTTTGATTCTATACAGGCTATGTGAAGTGCTGTTCTGCCACCCTTCTATTGGAACCAAATAAGTGTTAGTTCCATATTATAAATATAAAGATAATAGTTAGTTTTGTGAATATACTGTCAAAACTTGCGAAAAGTGGACTCTGTGATGGCAGCTATAAAATGTGGCAGTCTAGACAGGTGTTAGTGACATAGTTATGGACCAAAAATGGTGACCGCTTTGACTATATAATACTTAGTTTCAGTTCCAATAAACTAACCGCCACTTCATCCATTTTCCCTCCAACTTTCAATAAATTTTCCATTGCGGTGAGGTCTCCTTTCCCGCATGCGTTGAAAAAAGCGTTGGACAAGGAACTGCTTATGTCCTTGGATGATTGGGCTTTGACATGATTCGGGAATTTAGGTTTGAGACACAAAGGATTGAAGGTCCATGTGGCTCCGCCCACTTCGACGCGGACATCTTTATCAGGGTACACTTTACGAACGATCCCTTCCTGCCCAAGGGACTTGGCCATGGCCGTGACCCAACCTCCATGGTCCTTTTGAAGATCTCTTAGAGACTGTTCGTCGTCTAAGACCCTTACTGGATTCCCGGGTTGAAAACTTTCCATTTTTGACAAAGCAGCTGGATGTAGTTGCCATTTTTCACTTGAGAATTGTACCTAGAAGTGTGACACATTAAACCACTTAAGCCACAAAACATAGAAATATTCTCAGAAATATAAATACAGTCACTTGTCCAGTTTTTGAGTGCCATGCACTGCCAAAAGTGGACACAAAATTTCCAACACATTCCAAGAATTCAGTTATCAAGAGAAATGTGTAAAATATAGCACTTCATGCCACAATATGTCCTCTATAAACTATTTTTATAACAAACTCACCTCTACATATCCAGGACCCATTCCTAACACATTTCCAACTCTGCCCATACACTTGGCCATTTCCGGTTTCCATCTACTATGTCCGCCTTGCAAGGCTTGAAATACATCCAACTCTAAGTTGACAGAGACCTGATCTCCTATACTGAAGTCAGGTGGTGTATAAAGTGTCGCCATATCAGCTGCTAGTCAAAAAATTATTCAATAAGGTGACAAGTAGTATTTCATCTCTATTTATAAAATCTAAATTTTCCGTCTGTGCCGACTTGAATTTTACTAAATTAATTCTAATGGATTATTGAAATTATATCACTTTACTAAATTATAGTAAAGAAAGATAAAATTGAATTTTACTAATCTTGTTAGACATGTTAAAATGTTGAAATGGAATTCTACGTCCCTGTTTACTCCTATTTAACAAGTGGAAGCTAATCTCTAGGATAATTTTGAAATGTTAACTAAAAGGTGTCAACAACAAAATATGATTAATCATATGATAAATCAGTGTATATATATTTAATATAATGTATTGACCAATAGAATTACAGTCTACATCAATACAAATACATTACAATGCTAATTACATTACTAACACTCCACCAGAACTAATTTTATGCATTAATGGCTAATTGTAAGACCCTACAATCTGATTGGGCTAAAATACAGAAGTGTCAAAAGGTGTGAAAATATACACATTAGAAATTTTCCAAATGTCAGATGCACATCTAGATGTCACTACGAGTATATATGCCATTTGGTGTCTTAATCTCTAAAGGTGTGAACAGCAGAGCGAAAACATATATACATACTAAGTCCACCATTTTATAACTCAGCCACTATAGTAATGTAATAGTATTAGCCCGCACAGTAAAAAGTTCTATTTATGAAACTAAAACATCCCCAAAGACCCTCAAGTCCAAGAGAGGCGTGCTTGGGGGCATGAGGCCGAAACTGCCCAACATCAGAGGTGTTATGATAATGTAACTATCCACAAAGGAGTTTTTGATATGCCACTATCGAAAGAAGTGACACTAAATTAGATTATAGCAACTATGGATTAATTAGTTCCAGTTTACTTCATACAAAGCCTACTACATCAGCCTGCATACAGAATTACAGATGATCAATTACAATAAAATAGGTGAATATGATATATAGCATAACTAAGTATATTATCGGTAACTAGGGAATTATGCTGAAAGACAACTGGATAGAACATTTTTGGATTTTCGACAACATAATTTGCCAAAATAGTTCTTCAATCGACAATTTCCAGAATGGGTCATGTCTACAAAGGCCTATTTTTGCAATTGGACTTGTTTCGGATTTGGCCTCCATGTTTGGCGCCCTTTTGATTGTCTTAAGTTTCTACATTATGAAGGATTTAAGGACGATTGCGCGCTATTTCCTACTCTTCATTTCAGTGGCAGATTTCTTCAATGCATTTTTCTTTATGACAGCCCATATATGGTCATTGGCTGATCCTGGTTATTCAATATGTTACGAAAATAAATCTGACATTCAAAAATATTATTGTGTCGCACAATCAGCGTTCAATGTATTCTTCTCGTTAGTGTCATACTTCTGGACCACAATCCTTGCAATCCACGTTGTTCTGCTTATTACAATTCAAAAGCAAACTTTAGGGAAGAAATGCGTTTTTCGTACTTTAGTTGCTATTGGAACTATATTCCCTTTTATAGTTTCAGTTCTGGCGCTTATACTGAACCGGCTTGGGCCTGGATTTGACACTGTTAGTGCAGGATGGTGCTTTGTCGGATATCATAAAAACCATGAAAATGAGGGCTTGATCCACAATTTCAGTGAACTGATGACTGGTAAAATATGGGATATGATCGCTTTAGTTTCAATTTCAATTCTAAATCTGATAGCTCTGTTTTATCTCATTTATCACAGAATTAAATCCAAAATGTGGAAATCAACAGAACAGGATCTGAAACTAATTTTAATTCCAATTGCTTATTTATTTCTGAGATTTTGGGGGTATTTTCGATGGGTGATACAATTCCAATCTCCCTCACCTATCAAATCTTTGCCGGAATATTGCGAATATTTCACTTTTTTGATATATTTACAAGCGATTGGAGACCCAGGGCAAGGATGGGCGAATGCAATTTTGTTCTTATTTATGACAAGAGCTGTACGTGGTTGGGTGGTAACAAAGTGTCGATGTGTCGCACGGAAGAGGACAACCAGAACCCCAGGATTCACATACACCTCAAGTACAATTAAAAATAGCACTTCAAAACATCTTGAAAGTCTTGTTAGTAATGTCAATAATTAAAAAAATTTCATTTGTTTTGATTTTTTGAGGTTTATTAATATTTACAAAATATACATATGTTTACCTGACATCAGAAATTTTAATTATTTTCAAGTGTATATACACTTATTTATCACATGATTAATCATATTTTCACACCCTTTGGTTAATATTTCAAAATGTGAATTACAGGTGTGAATTGATATATTTATTTACGTTTAAGTTTTAATAAATGACAAACAAACAAAAATGTATTTATTCAACAACAAAATTATTTACAAACAAGGTGACACTTTATAATCCCGCTTAACAGATTGGTTGAAGTCCTTAGATACCATTTCTTCCTTTGGAATGCTGTTATAACTAACATATTTATTCGTTTCTATGTCAAATCGATTCTCCCGCTTAAAACAACAATTTTTCACACTGAAAAATGCGCCAAAAATCCTTTCTCTTAATTCTTTTGTTAATATAAGAAACAAAATTCCGTTCACCCACCCCTGTGCGGGGTCACCAACAGCTTGCAGATATATTAAAAATGTATAACAAATACGATCATAGTTCCGTATTGCTTGATATAGTTCCAATATCCATCGTATATTCCCCCATATCCTTATGAAGATATATGCAATTGGAATTAAAGCTAATTTTACTTCCTGTTCTGTAACCAAACATAGTTCCAGTTTCATTCTTTTTCTAAAATATTTCACAACTGCCACTGTGTAAATTACTGTTAAGATTGTCAAGGTGGCAACGTCAAAGATTTTCCCGCCTAAAATCTCGCTCACCGCATGTATTACTGTCAAATTCTGGTCGATAGTGTAATATGAGATGAAACACCAACCAGCACTCGCGGTCCCACGACCAGGACCGAATCGATTGGCAAGCGTACCGATAATTGTCAGGGGGATTGGGACGAACCATCCGATAGCGCCCAAAATAATTCTACTTTTCCGTGTTACAAACCATTTCCGGTTGTACAAAAGCGATAGAATATAAATAGCAAGGATAATTGTCCAATAAAATGACGTCATGGTGAAGTACACATTCATAACAGCCTGGATTATACACATTGACACCTCAAAAAGTGGCTTACCCGCGTAACAGGTCGAATAACGTATATTCACTAATGACCATATATGGGCAAACATGAACCACAATGAGTTGAATAAGTCAGCCACACTTATGTAGAATAGGAATGTTCTTGCTTGCGTACGCATATCCTTGAAGGCGATAAATGATACTATAATTAGAACGGAACTAATTATAGAAAAGGTGTCAGAAACAAAACCAATGCTGGGCACCCCCTTCTCGAGACATTGGTCTGTTATTGTACTATTGTCACATTTTGGTCCAAGAATCCAATGGTCACTCAAACTCCAGTTAAAATCCATATTTTGACAACAAAAATTTTTTTAATTATTTTATAGAAATCATTCCTTACTGCGTATTGTGTTGCTAGGTTACATTACGGTATGTCGTAATACCTATAAGTTGCTTATGGAACTAAAGGTCAAAGTAATTAGTATTACTGTTAGGAAAATGATTTGAATATTATGGATATAGTTTTCATATTATTGATAAGTTTGGCACGCGACACAATTATATGGTGAGTTAACCAAATTTGGAAATATCTTATTAACCGCTTGCAAGATACTAGTCAGGCTTGTAAGCAACAACTATCTACTACGAACCCGAATTTTGTCCTTATTAGACTTAACTACCGGAAATATAACATTTTGAGTGCAAGGCTATACCTCACGAATTTAGGAGTGTCTCTTTTTGCTATGGCAACGTCGCAAAATGTTGCCTAAAGCCAAATTGTCCAAGTAATTCTTTCAATGAAGGCGTATTATGTATATTATGTATTATACAAACAGTCTACAATTTTTGGTGACATAATATCTATTAGGCTAATTCTGCAATAAATATTTTGCCTCAAAACAATAGTTCTCGTATTGTTAATGAGAAATATCAGCATAGTTAACCGAATTATATCATATTTGATAATAATGTGACTTATACAAGTCTAATAATGCCAAAATCTTACATTTAGAGGTTAACCTACACGTATAATACATTAAAATAGATAAAGTATGATGTATTATACAACTTAGGCCTAAGTAACTGCTTAATAACACAGCAATATTCAAAATTACACAACTACAGTATTACCCTCGCTAATCCAAACATCACTGTTACGATTGCAAAATAATACTTTCGGATTAGTGAAATGCATTGAAACAATACGAAATAATCTGAGAGGACTTTTCTAAAGTTTACAAGTGATGGAATGGAGGCAACATGCGTGATATAGTATTCGATATTAATCTGTAGTGTAATTGGATATATGCTTTTACGTTTGAAAAGAATTTCCAAAGTTTGAATAGCCTGTTCGGATTAGCTAGGGTCTACTGTGTCGATTACTCACAAAATATAAAATTTGATTTCCCTGACAACATGTTTGAAGAATGGAATTGTAATTAAACTAACCAATAAGTAAATAATAATAACAATAAGTGATATTGTAACTAGAACTAATAAAAGTCTATTTTTAGTCTTCTATCTCTTCAACACTTTCCGTTTCTCCATTTGACAAATTGTTTTCTTTCACTAACTTTATTGGTGTCAAATCTTGCAATTCTTTTTTGTTAATATCATTCCTATCGACCTTTTCTATATCCATGAGGTCTAAATTAGAACCATCCGATTCCCCAACTTCTGAGAAGAAAGTTTCAGTTCCGTGCATGTTAGTTCCGTTTGTTGTGCCACATGCTAAAAGTGTCCTCAATGCCCTTTCCTCCACTTGTAATCTATACAGCTGATCTTTGAGTCTCTTCTTAATTGTGTGAAAACTTGAAGATTCGTTTTCAAGTTCATTTGATAAGTTTACACTGTCTTGTGCTACTGTCATATTTCTATAATTTAATTAGCTATATACACACATAATTACGCGCCTAAAAGTGTTCACTGGTATAAATTCAATTATTAACAAAGGTGAAAATGTGATTAATTTCAACCGATAAAGTGCGGGGTATATCGATACATTTAACAGTCACGTTGTACAAAGTACATTACTTACCTTGACAACGTGAACTCCCCTCAGGAATGTTCATTGACCATTAGCAATGATTCAGAATTAAGTAGATGTAATCGATATTATTAGGCTCAATAATAAATAGACCATTCAATAGCTGAGTATGAAACATGGCAACGAAGTTTGGTATTTGGAATGCGTATAAAGATTGTAATCTTAACTACCCTAATTTCGGAAATGTGACAGATTGTATCGAGACAGGTCTTCTATGGGTTGGTTCAGTTTTTAGCATATTTTCAATTATTGGATCACTTTTCATAATTTGGACATTTTGTGTATATGAAGATCAAAGAACTCGCGCCAGATTATTTCTTCTATTTATAGCAATTTGTGATTTTTTCACAGCTGTCGGCTACGCCATTGCGCTGATTTGGTCACTCTTCAACAAAGATTTCTCAATTTGTGTTAATAATAAGTCCCACGTTGTCCTATCGGCTTGCATAATCGAATCTGGGATCGATATGTATTTCCCGGTTTGCTCGTTTTTCTGGACAGTTGTACTCGGTTTTCACATATTTTTCTTATTCATTGGAAAGGCATATTTCAAAAAGAAAGTGGTTTTTGTCTGTATCCTTGTGGCAGGTTGGGGTCTGCCACTTTTAAACACCCTCGTGGCATTCTTTTTAAACGTTCTTGGACCTGGGCCACCCACTTCTAACGCTGGATGGTGCTTTATTAATTACAACATTTATGACAATAATACAAAAAATGATAAACTACATTGGGTATTTGAGTTCACTTTCGCAAAAATGTGGGATTTGTCCGCCATGATTATTGTTATTATTATGTACACAATCGTGTTTATTCGTCTTTGTGTACAAAAATGTCGAAGTGTCGAAAAGAGCTTCTCTGGCCCTGATTTTAAACTGATATTTATTCCTTTGGTGTTTTTCATTTTGAGGATTTGGGGAGATTCGCGTTGGTTAATCGAGACCATACCACAAGATGATAATTTCGAATATTCACAAACATGTAAATATCCATCAGGAAAGGTGTTAGCATATTTACAAGTGATAGGAGATCCAGGACAAGGTTGGGCGAATGCGATTTTATATATTTTATTGACAGAAGCAATCAGGAAAAGAATATTCAGTTCTTTTAAGAAGTATTTTAAACGTGTTTGTTGCTGTTTTGTAAGAAAATCAACACCTAGCTCTCAAGAAAATGAGACAGATATGCTTGTTAATGAAAAAGCTAATAGATTGTCTTATTATTGATTATTTGTTTACCGTATTTGTAATAAATATTAATAATTATCTTTGTTTACTACCCTCTTTCTATTGTTATCCCGTTTTAGTAATTAAATTTGCGTCTGTCAATGGGTTTTAACAGGTGTCATGGGATTCATTGCAGACTGAGGATATCAAGTAGTGGCACATGTGGAATCACACCTCTAATGCCGCTTGAAACTGGCGCCTATTCTGGCGTGATTTAAATATATATACACATTTTGTAACTCAAGGATATATAGTACATCCCAAAAATATCTGATACGTGAATGAAACCACCTGTGAACGACACATTATGCCACTTTGGTCGCAAGCTTTTCTTTGAGGTGTTAATGTTTAAATATTTTTTACTACTTTGCGCTTGCGTTCTATTCTTAATACGACACATATACAATTCATTATGATATATTACCAAACTGGAACTATATAGTTCCATATTAGAACATGATTAGAAATCGATACCATTCCGTATTCCTATGCATACTCTATATATAGAGCAGGAATATAATAAATAAATTTAATTCTTTATGTCGGTTACGGATCGTTGGATAGGTTATGCCAAATGTCCCAATTTATCGGAAAATGCTACGGATCACACATGTATATACACACACGGAGATTCTCTTGTGGCTGTTGGGCTTACTTCTAGTGTTTCATCAGTGTTTGGCGCCTTTTTCATCATACTAACATATATAATTTTCAAAGAATTAAGGACGAAGGCACGATTCGTCCTTTTGATGATCGCGCTCTCCGATTTGGTGAATTCGTTCGCATACATATTCGCATTCTCATTTACTGCTAGAGATGTGTACTATTCACTTTGCAATGAGAATAAGACAGAATGGACACTGCAATCTTGTGCGATTCAATCCGCCTTCAATTTGTTCGCAACTTTAGCGTCAAACTGCTGGACATGTGTTTTGGGTATTCACATAACTTGTTTGTTTTATAGAAAGAATTTACTTGAAAACAATTATTTAATGGGATTTGCGCATGCATTTTGTTGGGGTGGACCACTTTTAATTGTGGCGCCCGCATATATTTTGAATTTCCTAGGTCCTGGTGCCCAGAGCGTCAATGTTGGATGGTGTTTTGTGTCGAATTATTCAAGTAATTCAAGTTGGAATTATATGAGTAATCACATCGTTGAAGAATTTGCATTTGCGAAGTTTTGGGAAATTGTGACAATATTCATTTTGACTATTGTGTACACTGTCTCAGGGTGTAAATTGTGTCGCTTCAACTACCAAAAAGACAGAATTTGGGCATTTCGACAAAGGCATGATTTTCGATTGATCTGGATCCCACTGGTGTATCTGGTCCTTAGGATTTGGGGACACATTCGATGGGGCTTGGAATGGTCCAATTGGTCATCATTTAATAGCTGTCCCTCTAAGGATCTTGCCCTCGCGTTTTTACAAATTATTGGAGACACTGGACAAGGTTGGGCCAATGCTCTCCTGTATATTATATTCAACCAAGCAATGCGAGAGAGAATATTTAAATGTGATTGTATTAGAAAGAAGGAAAAGTCTGAGAAGATGGCAGTGGAGAATGATAATTTGGTGTCAAGATCAAGTTCACATATAAATTACGGACAATATGAGCCAGAAATTATCAAATAATCCGAATTTTGTTTACTGTATTTTAGATGAAGGTTATGTTGACATTTTGTTTACTAAATATATATTTGTTTATTATACTAAGTTCGACAAGCATTTCACGAATGGGATCACAATAAATGACCCCAAGTACCAATGAGTCAATTTGTTTCTTAATGAAATTACAAGGTGTGTCGTCTGGAATACCACAATTTAGAAGTGGCATCCTGATATTTAATTTTCATCAAAGAAACGCAAAAGCAGTGCGAATTGTGTGTAAAGTCGTGCGGCATATGTTCATACTTGCTGAACTGAGTGAAGAAAACGCGGGACGTAGCATAATTGTATTAGAATGGGCTACAAAATTGGGACAATGAGGGCTTCTGACAAGTTTTGGCGGGACATTAGCCCTCAACACATGTCCTAAAAGCTGGACAGCTGGAAAGAATGACTACTGTAAGAAAATAGAAATGAATTGGATCTATGTCATAGGTAATAAGTATCTATTTCAAAAATTTGAATTTCAAAAATATTTATAGAAGTTGAAAAATGGGTCAAAAAGTGGCATATTGGTGTTATATTTTGCGTTAGGAAACCACACCCAAATGCCACTAATTTACATATAAATATTACCCCATTGGAAATAAACAAAAATATATTTTGAAGATAAAATAATAAAATCTCATAAACGCATACAACAACTAAAATTAATAAATTACATAACAGTTTCTTTTCTTGGTTGTTGGGAGACCAGTGAAGTCCTCTCGCTGTAACCCTTCACCCCTCGCCCTCTCCTCACACAGCAATAAATCTTAAGATTAGCCCAAGTGCGTTGTCTCAATTCCTCATTAAATAAAATATAAAATACTGCATTTGCCCAGCCTTGCCCCGGGTCGCCTATCGCTTGGAGGATCGACAAAACAAGATCTGTGACAAAATAAGCCATTGACGAGTTTGTGGCTAAAGATAGATTCAGTACCCACCGGATGTTCCCCCAGATTTTGAGGAGAAAAAATATTATTGGAATCCAGATAAGTCTCAAATCATTGAGCCCTGTGAATCCCCAATTGCCTCTTTGCATTTTTCTATATTTACAAGCTTTGTAAAGTGAAATTGAATATGTAACAACTAAGACCAAGAATATCACCACTTCCCAAACTTTTGCCATCAATAGTTGTAGGATAAAGTGTCCATCATCATTATCAGAGGTAATATTTGGTTCCAGTTTGTAATAGGAACTAATGAAGCACCATCCAACATTCACATTTTGATCTCCAGGTCCGAATATATTCAGGAAGAGACCCAGAACTGAAACTAAGAGGGGAACACTCCATGCAAGGATTGTTATCACATAAAATATTTTCTTATTTGTAAGAGTGTTTCTGGCGCGTGAAAATAGGAAAGTGATTTGTATGCCAAGAATTGCTGTCCAAATTATTGAGGCATTATTTGAGAAATTTGAGAAAGTGGCTTGAGCGACACAAACACTTATTTCAAATTTTGATTTGTCGAGGTAGCAAAATGAGTACTCAGGTGTGAAAATATTATATATGAAAGCGGAGCCATATGAAATGGCATTGATCAAATCAGCCAATGAAATCATTAGTAGGATCAATCTGGCGCGCGTTCTTAAATCTCGAAATGCATAATATGTAATAATTATAAATAAGGCGCCAATTATTGAGAAAATATCGAAAATCAGCGCCAAACCAGAAACTATCCTTTCAAAGTTAAATCCCGATCCAGATGTGTCATTTGTGGCATCCTTGTAACCGACACATTCTGCATCTCCAATCCACCAATCACGTCTCAGATACATTAATTAGTTCCAGTTCTATAATACCACTTTATATAGTAATAAGAAACTAAATATACTTGGCTAAGAAAAGTAGGCATATTTTCATGCAATTTGTTGCTATATTACAAATAACATACAATAGACTCTGCTGAATAGAGTCACATCGGGACCAGCAGGCCATTTGGACCCAATTTAGCGGAATAAAGGTGTTAACTGGTGTCTCTATTAATTGGAATATACTGTATTTTAAGTTATATCCCCTCCTGTTTCAATAGTCACATGTAATACTGGAACTAAAGTAGATATATTAACACTTTCATGTCTAACACTATTATTCACATACAATTTAATACTTTTGCTGAAATACGGAGTTTAGGATGTCCGTAAATATCAACAAATTCATAAATAAATAAACAACAAAACTAAAATCCAAAAAATATATAAAATTAGTTGTCACTTGAATATTCATTGTTTATTGACAAATACTCTTTGTTTTTCTTGCAAAAAAATAGTCTGTAAATACGTTTTCGGATATTTTTGGTCCAAATAATATAAATGACAGCATTCAGCCACCCCTGTGCGGGCTCAAAAACAGCTTGAGGGTACAGGAAATATGGACTTGAGGACGTTGTGCTTATTATTGATGCCAAGAGGTGAATTTCCCCCCAAATTCGTAGGAAAACAAATGCGATAGGTATGATGAATAGTTTGATGTCGCTCTCACTAATATACTTCCAAATAGGCCGATCGTGTCGCTTCCAAACACAGCGAGAAATAATTACAACGTATATGAAACTAATAAGCACAAAAGTTAGAATATCCCAAATCTTACCAACCAAAAACTCATAAATTGCGGAATATTTAATGCTCTTTGAATATTTATGTTGAGACATATCTCGTATGAAACACCAACCAATTGTGACACTACCTCCTGGGCCGAGCCATCCAAACACAAATGCGAGTGTCGTAATAACGAACGGACCGCCGATACCAAGAACAATCGATAGACAGAACATGGGCCTGTTTTTGAAAATATTCTTCCCGAAGAACAAGAATAAAATGTGTACCGCGAGGATTATCGTGAATGAAAAGGACAGAAGAGAGAACAAATTAGTTCCATATGCTTGGCCTACGCAGATCCATATTTCAGCTGTAGATTTGTTCGCATAACAAACAGCATATCGGTTGTCAACCAAATAATAAATTTGTGCAATCAAGTAGAAAATAGCGTTGAACAAATCCGCAAATGCAATCCAAACCAAAAATTGGCGCGCGCGGGTTTTCAAATCTTTGAAGGCGAAATATGTAAATATTATAAAAATGGCGCCAAAAATAGCAAAGGTGTCAGAAACGACACCAATTGCAACCATTGGAACTGGTATAACATCTGTAGGATTTACAGGATTGTTGTAACTATAGTTACAATAAGGTGTGAGAAGTCCTGGAAATTGCAGTCCCATTTAGCAAATATGTTCTAAATATAGATCTTAAAATAACATAAATACAAACAAATATGAATTACCAGAGAAGCTCAAAAATATACAAATTTGACGGACCTTTGATCAAATCCAGATTGGATAAGATTGAGGGAAATGGAAGTTGTTAAGCGGGAAATACGGTTTTTGACAGGAAGTGGCTCAACAGAAGTGGCGTAGCCATCAGAAATTCTTAAGATGGTTTGACAGGTTCACAAAGACCCCACCATAAAAACGGGACGTTTGGAATATGTGAATAATCTTTAAACTAAAATAAAAGTCTTAAATAATAAATATATCAATAAAATAAATAAATATCACCATATTCTTATTATTGTTGTTGTTTACTAGTCTTTATAGAGCAGATAAGGATTCTCAACAACAAGTGTACTGGAACTAAAATCCTCCATTGGGCGTTCCATACTCTCATAACCCCCAGAATAAACTGATAGCATATTTTTCGACCTCTTAGAGACACACAATTTAAGTTTCGACCGTATTGCATCAGTCAACAAGACGTAAATCAGGAAATTGGCCCATCCTTGTCCAGGTTCAAATATTGCTTGTAAATATAAGAAAAAATTTATTCTTTGGTAGTACATAAATATCAAGTGTATCTGTCCCCAGATCCTGAAAAATAGGAATGCGACAGGGATAAATGCTAATTTGAAGTCTTGCTCTTTAATTTGAGATGGTTTATTCATGATTTTCCGTCGGCGACAAAGTAAACAAATAGCTATTGCGTAAACAAATGAGATGACAACAAACGTGACAATGTCCCAGATCTTTCCAACAAACAATTCAATTAAAGTATCCTTCTGTTCAAGACTGGAACTATTTCCAAAATCCCGAATAAAACAAGTTCCAACTGTCACGCTTCTACCGGGACCAAACCACCCTGGCCAAAATCCAACAGATGTGATCACAAGTGGTACACCCCACCCAAGAAAAAGTATCACTATGAATGCCACATTTTTCTTGAAAATATTGTGTCCAGCTAACAAGAAAAGCACATGAAAGCTCAAAAGAATGGTGAAAGTATAACAACTGATTGAAAAGTAGTTATTGAAAACTGCCTGTGTTACACAACTCCATATCTCATATTGTGGCTTTCCAACATAACAATTCGAATAATTCAAATTATACATTGACCATGATTGTCCAAATAAATACGCGCCAGCATTGAATAAATCAGATATAGAAATCATTAGTAAAATTTGTCTGGCGCGTGTCTGTAAATCTTTATATTTGAAGAATAAGATTATTATAAAACTGGCGCCTAAAATTGAAGCGATATCTGATGTTATGCCGAGCCCGAGCATTACCCGCGTGATTTCTACCTTGTCGTTAGTTGTACAATTGTAACCATTCCATATCCAATCCATTTCTTTGAATAAAATTCTGTTATTTGGGATATATATATCAGTTACATATGGAACTAAACCCTTATGAATTAGTAGCAATTATCCCAGGGATTAATCCATGCAATTTATCCTCTGGATTTCTTACTGGAGTTTACATAATAATAGCATGGATCTTGGGTTAAGTGTTACATAAAATAATACAAACAAACAAAATTTGTATTTTCCTCTAGATTCTAATTGCAAAATGTAGAATATTTAGGATCCATTGTTTTATCAACAGAGTTTAGATTCAGAATTGGGTGATTTTGGGTCTCGCAGCTGATTGTAATAATAAATGAATTATAATTAGTGTTTTATTTGTAATCATAAAAAGAAAGAAAATACAAACAATCAAGTAAATATAACTGTTGGTTGTTTTGCTGGACAATATTTAATTGTATGCGCGTCATCGCCTGTTGCGCCACACAGCTGACAAACAGTGGCACGAAGGTAAGGACACATTACACAGCCATTTTCATCTCTCAAGGTGTGGCTCTTTTGTATGAATATCGATTGTCCACTTTTCTGACAAAATATGCAGAATCTGACCTTTGAATATTGGTTCTTGTTCAATACGGCCCGTTTTCTTTGCATCTGTAATTTGTATTGAATATCTTCATTCTGATTGGTGTGGTTCGGAGAGCGGGATTCGCCTGGACTGGAACTATCTTCACTAATGAAACTAGGGATAAATGGCTCTGCTTGTGGGTTAAGACCAGGTTCGCTTGGCAACTGAATAGTAGATTGGAATTCGCTCTTATCTTCTAAGTTGTTTTGGACAACATTCGCCAAACTGAAATAATTCCCAAAAGGTGAATATTCGGAACTGGAACTGATAGTTGATTGCATATTGTGATTTGATTTGTTGATATTTTTCATGACAAACTTCCGTATTTATACACATTGCGTTGTTTATGAATATATCTTTGACACCTGTCAATTAGTGATATTAATTACAAATGACTTTTGAATAAAAATTGAAATGTATTCGTCAATAGTGACAATAAGTGTCAAATCATATTACTTGAACTTAGTTCCAATTTGTAGATTATATTATTGTTTGGTGTAGTATCAATTATGACACCACTCTGTGCCACTGCAATTTACATACCATTTAAAGATTTTATACGATTTTTGATCAGACACAAAAATGACACATTTGTGCCCCTTGTGCCACAGCAAAATTATACCAAAAAGATTCACAGAGGCGATATATTAATATGGAACTATGATTATACTAAACATACAGTCACAAGTTATTATTAATCAAAGTAGCAATACATATTAATATGGACCCTTCTCGTATTCGTGAGCACCTAAGGTAAGCACATAAATCTCCCTAGCAACCAAATGATTACAAAGGTATTTATTTGCAAAAAATCATTTTCTAGAAAACCTGAAATTATAAGAGGCAAACATATTACAGCCAATCAGATTTCAGGGTATAGTACCATAGTAATTGCTGAGTAGTGAGACGCAACATTCGTTTGGTATTACCAGGTTACCTAATATTACTTTGATAGTAACTGAAACTAACGAAGTTTGGTTGTGTTAGGTATAGTTTCATAATACAAATGTTATACGTCAAATAGATGGAATTGTGGCATGCTTTATGTTTGGCCTGTAAGTCTTAGAAGCCCGCCTATTCTGGTTTATAAATGGTATAACAATTGCAAATTTTGAAGATATTTTAGTGCTTCATAACGCAATACACACTAAGGAGAAAATATTGACTAGAAAAGATAGGAAATATGTGAATGATATGAAAATTGGATCATTATTGCCCTCACGGTGACAATCATGTACTCCTTCTGTACCCCGTGGGTACCATATGTGACACAATTTGTTATGTAAATATTTTGTTTACAAATTTGGAATGAAGTGCTATTTTGCGGAAATTCTGATATCTGATTGGGCGAGACATAAGTTGACTTTTCTCTGAGGTTTGTGAATATTTTGTTTATATATTTTAACACCAATTAGATGTCAACACTTTATATACATATACCAAGTTTTAGATGTATAGCTCTTGCCAGTTCATAGAAACAAACACAAACAAATCCAATGATTTGCATGTGTTCATACAACATAGTATAATCCTAAGTAATTCCATTTTTAGAAATTTGGCAGAATAGAAAATCTAAATACGTAACTAATTAGTAATATGGAACTATAGACATAATATCTTACACTATGTCATATCAACCTTCCATTCGACAACATTGGTAACAAATAAGCTTACAAACAGTATAATTCTTCATGTATGACTCAGGTTATCTAATTGTGAATCATAGCAACCAGAAATATGTAATATGTATTACGTAATTATTTGATTATCATTTGTTTACATAAATTTTCCTTTCTATAATTAGCTGCACACTTCTGACTGTTAGCAATTTTGTTTGTAAGCGATTCAAGGATGTGTTGCTATGGTGTAAGATATGGAATGCAAGGAAATGACTGTTGTTTAATTATACAATAGACTCTGAATAGAGTCACATTGGGACAACCAGACCATTTGGACCCATTTTAGCGGAATAAAGGTGTTAACCGGTGTCTCTATTAATTGGAATATACTGTATTTTAAGTTATATCCCCTCCTGTTTTAATAGTCACATGTAATACTGGAACTAAAGTAGATATTAACACTTTCATGTCTAACACTATTATTCACATAAAATTTGATATTTTTGCTAAAACGGACACTTTTGTGACACAATCCCCGACTAATATTAATCTAGTGAATTTTACTTCTGTACAGAATGTTATTTGAGAGTTTTAACCAATCAACTTACCGCCTCAGAAAGGTGTCAAATATACAAACCGCTACGTAACTTGTATATTCAATTAACAAATAGAATATCAACTCTCAAATCTGATAGGTTTACCGTCGACACATTCACACCTTTTCTCAGAGAGTTTGAGAGATATTTAACATACTTCTCGATATGGAAGTTTGTAACATAGTAATAATATGACGACACAATTGTGCCACATTATTCCATTTTATAGATCTATTCATGGCCGCTCTAAGTTACATACTTATAAAATGTGTGAATTTAGTAATGTACATCTGTTATAGTTTAGTTCCAGGTAGTAATTGAAATAGTTCCATATTAAAAGAACAACAGACAGGATCTAATAGATTTTGAGTCATTGTATTACAAGTATTCAAATTACCTAACAAATGATGGCACTAGGTACCTGGCGGACACCTAAAGGTTCTAACTCGGCAGCGATAAATTACATAATACCGAACTGCGAACACATATGATTAATCCAAAAGTGTGAAAATCGGATTCAGCATATTCGATATATTTAGTGAAGTTTTATTGAATTCTATTTACTTCCTTGATAAACACAATAAATACATAGTTATGAGACAATTTCAAAATTGCATACCGTAAATCCTTTCCTTGACAACGGACAAACAAACAAACAAACAACAATTGAGAATTAGATATGCAAATATTAATGAATTTTTCACTATTATTTATCAGAAAATTGGGGGGGGGGAAATCCAATATTCTCCTTTGGATGTCGTGTCAAATTCGGTATAATCCAGGATGGAAGGTTGACAAGTATGCCTGCAAGATTCAAGGACCAATGTATTACGGCACAATAAGAGTTGATCCAGAAATTCCTGGACCCCTCGCCCCTTGTCACCCTTGAAATATGGCCTGGTGTTTGGCTACTTAAAGAGCTTTTAATCCAAATTACACATACAAAATCAAAAATCAAATTTTCAGCAAAAATAGCTTTAAAATTATTTTCATAAAATGGTACAATTGCCATTTGATTGGCTACGAAAATATATATCATCGTTAACAACAGGTCTTCGCCTGTGGAATGTTGGTAAACACGATGAATAACTGGTTCGATATATCCTCTGTTTCTTGTAGGGTGAAACGTCAGTGGATGCGCGCCTTCTGAAACTGGAACTATGAGATATAGATGGTTCCGATTGAATTGTTGATAAAGTTCTATTTCTGTATTTTTTAGAAGAATTCCTTTTTCTATGAAAAGTTGAGTCAACAGCTTTTGAAAATAGACCAATCAGATTGTAGTTGTATTTAGCTGAACATTGGAAGTAGTCAACCGCCCCTGTATGACTCAACAGTTGTGCCATCTATAAAGGACACATTTTAACACCTTTTCGAGGAAAAGAGGACATAAATATACATACGACACTTACCTCATCTTGTGTTGTAGGTGCTAGTTCCGATACAATATAATCATCTGCTTTTTTAAGTTCCATATTGATGAGATCGTTTTTGCAACCTACTATAATGAATGGTACTCCAGGACAGTACTCTCTTATCTCAGGTATCCACTAAAAGGTGTTAAATAGTTAGTTCCAATTCTTTAAGTTCTATATTTATAATTCTTCAAAATTTTAATGTTAGTCTAATTTTCATTAATTAGTTCCATTACTTTCATATTCATTAATTAGTTCCATTACTTTCATATTCATTAATTAGTTCCGTTACTTTCATATTCATTAATTAGTTCCATTACTTTCATATTCATTAATTAGTTCCGTTACTTTCATATTCAAAAATCAGAATTCTTAAATTCAGATTTGACTAAAATTTTGTAATTAAGTTAGATATGATTCTTAAACTGGGGTCTCGACACCTAGGGACCCTATAAGTTGGACCAAATGGGTCCGCTAAGGAGATGGAGAAGCTACTGACCTTAGTAAATATGTTGTGGTAAGATTGAGGTGATGACAGGTCAAAACAGAGTAACAGAATATCTGTGTCAGGATAGGAGAGTGGTCTAATATGTGAATAGTTGTCGTCACCAGGAGTGTCATACATTGACACTTGTACCAGTCCCTGATTGCTCTCAATCTCTGAAGCGTAGTTCTCAAACAAAGTAGGCACATATCCCTATATAGTTCCGGTTATTAACACCTCGAATAATGACTCAATTATACCCAAAAATATTTGCTTAAACCGCTCGTATTTGAACCAACAATTACCGTTGAAACTTCGTATTCATAGTTCCAATTAAATACATTTAAAAAATTGTATATTAGTGGTCTTACCTCCAAATACAGTTCTTTGGCTAACATATACAAAACAGCTGATTTGCCACATTTTGAGTCACCAACGACGACCAATTTTTTCTCTGAAAATTGAATTTCACTCATTTTAATTTAAAAAATTTTGTAATTCAAACTTCTATTTATACTCTCAATTCTGATTGGCCTAATCCTTAGTGATTACATGTGAATACTGTTAAAAGAATACTCAATATGGAACTAACACATATTTAGGGAAACTTCATGAGAATTGGACATAAATTTTGTTGTTGACATGAGTTATGAGTTTATGACACCTATTGTGTTAGAATTAAGATAAACAAAAATGTGATTTACCCTCAATTATCCCAAGATTTGACTTTATAGTTCATACTGAGGAAAATATTGAAAATCCAGAGAATTCGCTATTTTTGCGATGTTTCGGGATATTTTCGGGGTGTAATAACGTGAATTCATAACCGGAACTAATAATGGAACTATGTAGAGATGTGTAAAAGTTGTTGGTAAGTATGGTCTATGTTCCGCCGACAAAAAGAATTATCAAGCATTTTGCAAAAATGGATTTGAATAATTAGTTCCATTTTAAAACATAGACAAAAAGTACGAGTATAGAATTACAACTCATTTGAAATATTTAGTATTGTGATTATTTGTTTGTATTTCTTTATTTGTACATTTTTGCAATTTCAAAGACACATTTGCTTTAGTCTCAAATGTAAAGCGAGTTGTTTGGCTCATACACAGTTAATTAATGTTTCAAACACTATTTATACCACAAATAATGTTAGATATTTACATTATGGGTGTATTACAAATAATATCAATAGTGTCACCTGCACGAATAGGGGCATTTGGAAACGAGCAGAGCATTTAGCACTCGGCGCTCCACCCCCCGCTCCTTACTCAGGAAAGGAGCGCACTCCAGCTCCCACAAAGGGGGAATCATGGTAGTATAGTTCGGCGTCCCTGACACCCCACTTGTGGAATGTGTAGCTTCCACTTTATTAGGATAATTACAATAGATTCCGGTTAATAGGATCACCGGGGTGATCTTAGGCTACATGCTCATCTGTCAGGACAAGAACTAATTTTGCAAATCGGGTCAAACTGGCTTGGTGGTCCTGAAGTAACCCAATTAACAGAATTATTCTGTCCCTCGAATAACCAATTAGTACTGATTACACTGGTCAACAAACAATTTGTTGGCTAAGATGTTAGATCCGTTTCTATGCATATTTACCTCGGGGAATCTGAAAATGGGATCGGCTTATCCGAATTGACTCTAGTTTTGTTATACCTAATGTGTTAATTTTGGCGTGATAAGTATAACAATACAGTAGAACTCGGATAAGACGTACTCGGATAAGACGTACACTCGGTTAAGACGTACTATTTCTTATATCTTAAAATATCAGTCATCATTATTTGTAATGCAAACATATTCGGATAAGACGTACACTCGGTTAAGACGTACTAATTTCTGTTTCCCGAGGGGGTACGTCTTATCCGAGTTCTACTGTAGTTAAGATATACTACACATAAATTTCTTATGGACCTTGGATAACAATATTGAAAATATTATATCTGCTATAAACTACTTGTGTGTTTATAGTTCCAGATACAGTGAAAAATGTCCTATTGAGGTCATGAAAGTTCCATATGATGTTTCTAATGTAAATATCATTTTTCATAAAATAGAATCTAATCATTGAGTATACAAAGTTAGAACTGATCAACTTCGAACCCGACCCCGACCCGATTCCAACTCTGGTTTATTTTAGTAGACCACTCTTTAAGTGTCTCTCTCTAGCCATTTTGTGCCACATGGCGAAGATATATCAAATTCATATTACACACAATAATTATGTAAATATTCAGACTATAGAGAAATATTAAATATCAATAGGGAACTATACAATTGAGGAGAAATATGTATAATCAGAACTATAAAGAATAGAAAATATTGTCACTTCTCTGGTTGAAAATGGAAAAGAAATTTGAACAAAAATTGGTAATTATTGGAGATAAATTTTGCGGGAAATCTTCACTTTTAATAAGAATCAGTAAACAAATATTTTCAGAGGTAAACAATAATGTAAACAGCATTCCAATCAACAAAGGTGTTGCTAGAGTAATGTCTAGGTTCTGTTTTGAAAAATTGCAAATTCGAGAGATTTCAAAATTAGATCTGTGTAATATTGAGCCACTATTTTAGGTGTTAATAAACCGGAACTAATAATGGAACTATCAAGTATAGAACATATCGTAGATATTTTGGAACAGTGCTCGGATTGCAAAATTTCAAAAATCACATTCTTTCGTGCAATATTGAGCCATTATTTGAGGTGTTAATAACCGGAACTATATAGGGATATGTGCCTACTTTGTTTGAGAACTACGCTTCAGAGATTGAGAGCAATCAGGGACTGGTACAAGTGTCAATGTATGACACTCCTGGTGACGACAACTATTCACATATTAGACCACTCTCCTATCCTGACACAGATATTCTGTTACTCTGTTTTGACCTGTCATCACCTCAATCTTACCACAACATATTTACTAAGGTCAGTAGCCAATCAAATCACGAGCATTATAACTTAAGTTTATCAAAAATATCAAATTTTAAACATTTCTGAATATGGAACTACTATTATTGGAACTGGAACTAACTATTTAACACCTTGTAGTGGCTCCCTGAGATTCATGGAAGGTGTAAAAATGTGCCACTCTATATAATTGGATGCAAACTAGATTTGAAAGAACACCAGATGGCAGATCAACCAATCAATTGGCGAGTTAGCCCACCTTGCAACCAAGAAGATGTGAGTAACTCTGCAATTCTATTGGCTAAAAACGTGTGAATTTAGAATTGTGTATTCTTATAGATTACAAGCCTACTTTGCCAAACTGGCGCCTGTGACTATTTCGAATGTTCAGCTAAAAGTGGCACAAATGTGTCGGAAATTGTAAGACACATTATAAATGCAAGAATGCAAATTTACAAAATCGAAAGAGAAAAGTCTTTAATCCATCGTACAAAAGAGTCGATTTATCTACAAAGATTTGATATAACAAGATTAAGTGTAATTGGAACTAAAGAGGACCAAAGGATGTCTACCATAGCAACGAGTGATGGAATGCGAACTGACAAGAGATGTCAAATTATATAATTGTTAAGACAATTTATTAGAAAATCAAATTCTAAAAATTATGGTTAATTATGAAATAGTCCCGCTCTTTCGAAATTGTTGATTGTGGAGTCAGCAGAAAGGTAACAAAAAGCGTACCAAATTTTGTAGACAGACCCCTACTAATGTGTCCGCCAATAATCCAATGTCCCAATATAACAATCCATGCCACAATACCCCAGTTGTTAATATAGCATTCCTAGGAAATAGAAATATTCTAAAATTTACCAAATTGATCTCAGTGGATTATTGAAAGTATATTATTCTACTAAATATTTATTTTAGTAAAGAAAGATAAAATTGAATTTTACTAATCTTGTTAGACATGTTAAAATGTTAAAATCGAATTCTACGTCCCTGTTTACCCCTATTTAATGCTCTGACAACCTTGCAAGCTACAATATAGCGTTGGTAGAGAATGGAGCAAACTTAAATGGTTGCAATTCAATGGATAATTCGCATTTTAATCTTCAACCATTTCTTTTGAATAATTTTCAGAGTTATAGCGATTGAAGTGTGAACTACTTTGATTATTTAATATTTCAAGTGAACATCATTTTGTTAACTCTAGCCTCTAAGGCTATAAACAATACTAAGGGTGACCAAAATGATGTTCACATTTATTAATAAAATAGAGTTTACATTATACAAATCTGACTAACAGGCCCAAACATATCATACAATGTTTGAAAAATGCTCTCAAGTGTTCAGAAATTTCCCATTAATTACCTCACAATAGCGGCCACAATTTTTGGTCCCTTGATGGCGCTAAACCTGTCTATAACTGTCACCTTATAAGGTAGTCGCCTCCCATAAAGTCTACCTTTGACATTCCCTTGCGCTACCATCATTACTACTTACACTGTATTATCTTATATATCGGTTACTCGTCTTTTAAAGGCTATCTTCTCTATATCATTACAGAAAATAAAGTTACTGCCACACTTCTCTATAGCTGCCACCTGTACATAACGACAACTTTTGGCTAATCCCTTTTGGTGACCGTGATAGACAAGTTTGAGTGTAATGAATATTTGTATAACTAAAAACTGGATAATTGTCTAAACTATGCAAATAATTACTAATAATTGCAATGAATCAACAAAGCACTTGAATATTATTTCTGGAATTAAAATTTATGTATTCAACGTTTGACCCAAATTACAACATTCCATTAAACTACTTCGATCACCATGGAAACGATGAAGGAATTTATTGATAGATATGTTCTACGTGGATCAACCAATCAAATTTCAAGTTGGATAATTAAATTTTACTACCATTAGGTGATATATGAGATGAACATAGTTCTATAACTAGTTCCAGTTTATAATATAGTAGGCACACTATTGCATGAATATACATGTGTAAAATTAATAATATGATATTTTTTCCACTCCTTAGTTACGGTTATTGTTCAAAGGCATGTGTGTGGTTTAATTGATAAATATTTGCTTATAAGCAAAAAATTGTCGAACTTGGCATTTTCACTTTTAAAACTTAAGTTAAAACCCATATTTTGGTCACGAAAATTTGCATTGTTGTACACGTGAGATAAATATTGATATTTTGGAAGGTAGCATTGCAAATTTCATGATGAAGGCAATCCAAATATATTTCCGCTAAAAAAAGGCTACATTGTAATTAATCAACACTTGCTAAAGTGAAACTACTTCAGTGAATAATAATACAATTGAAATAACCATATGATTATTCATTTGTGGTTGCTTGAATTTAGTTTCAAGTTATATGTATAAACATCACGATTTGTTATAAATAGTTAAATAAACTGATTAATATTAAAATAAACATTCTTAATTAAATATGGGTAGCAACGATTCAAAAATGTTCCAAAAGAAATTTAAAGCGCCAAAAATTGCCGCGGCAGATTTTTACATAAAAGTCGAGCCGACAGTTTCAACCGATTATATTGAAGTAGAAGAGGCCCAAAATGCAGCTATGGATCACTCATATCGGAACCTATTAAGTAAAACAACTTCTCTACAAACATCACAGGTGTCAAGTGAGTACATGGATCCATGGGACAGTATCCCTGGGAAAACAATTCACAATGCAGTTAGCGTTGTCAACTCGCAACCAATCAAAAAGAGCTATTCAGCGGAGGATGACTTTCTTTCAGAATGCTGTTGGTATAAGGGAGAGATTAACAGACGCGAAGCTGAAAAACTATTGGCTAATCAGAGCCTATATGCATTCCTTGTCAGAAAAAAGGGAGAGAGCGAGTATACTATTTCACTCAAGTAAGTTGTGTTATAAAAATAGAATATTTGGCGGTGGAATTTTTAGGAGAATTGGCGCGAAAATTTACCACTTTCGTTAGGCGGGTAAACGCGGGATTTGAGCCTTTTACAAGCGCGCAATATATTATAGCTCCATTCCATTTTGACACTACTTTTCTGCCCAAAAATTATAAATTTGTACCAGGACCAAAAGGTTCCAATTGTCACCAGTTTAATCACATTACTCATATTGAATAATTTCTTCAATATTTTAGGTATCAATTCGGATATATTCATATGATGATTGACCAAGAGAAAGGGAAGTTCACACTCGGTTCATGCAAAGAAAAACAATTCCTGACACTTCTAGACGTTGTCAACCATTATCAAAAGTTCCCAATGGATATTGAAGGTGTTGGAAAATTACAATTAACACTCCCAAAATTCCCAATTCAACAATAATTCATTGTTTACACTTTTGCTAATATTTCATATTTGCTAAAATATTTACAATAATATTATTAAACGTAAAAATACACAAATATTTACACATATAATTTGTATATATTAATATGCCACAAATGTGTTAACGTATGGAACTATAAATGCACAAAATTTTTCAGCAAATCGGGAATTAGAATTTTACTTAAATCTAGGGAAAATTGGAGGAAGTCAGTTCCGCTATGACCAATGGAACACACCAATAAATGATCCTCTTGAATTTGGTATTGGAACTAAGCGGTGGGTCGCATGGCCTAGGGCAGTGACCATTTTCCAACTGGACCACAATATCGTCTAACATTTTCAAGATACCTTTGTCAAAATAGAATACAACTTTAGTAAAACAGTTGTGCTAAGTTTCGCTAGCATTTTGTATTTTTGGTGGCCCACAACGCTCTGAGACACACTCATCTAGGATGTTGGAATACAGAGACTGGCGGCTTAATGGCCTACATTTCGGTAGAGTTCGACACCATTATGCGTCAAGGCCATGGGTCACGTGGCCTAGTCTGGCGCCTAAGTTATCAATAACTCAGATAATACTGACATAATATTGTATTTGTGGCATGTTCTGGTTTAATTAGAAACCATATTAAGCGCCAAAATTATGTGCTAACGGAATATATTACGTAGAGGCTAAATAAGGTTTGAGTAATATATTAGTTATGAATCTTTGGTTCATAATTGCAGTGTTACATTTTGTATTCATATGATATGATAAAATGAACCTTATGAATGTATTTATTCAGCGATTATTCATGTCACTGAATATTGGCCAATTGGCAGTTTATTTGCAACTTATCCAATTTTCGAATAAACAACAAATACTTTTGGACACTTACATATGGTTGTAGATTGTGAATGAGTAGAAATTAACAAATACAAATTGAAACTAACTTAAGAACTATTTACTTGGTCATTGATTGCGCGCCCTTTTTTTAACAAGGGTCATGAGGAACACTAGCCCAGATTTTGTGACACCTTCTATTCGGCTCGCTTGTGCCATATTTTTGGGTTTGATAAGTGACAATTTTTCACGCGTTTCCAATGAAAGCGATTGGATGGAATTATAATCAATGTCAGATGGAATTTCCATTTTCTCATTTCTTTGCAGTTCTTCAACTTTGCTTTGTTGCTTAGCAACGACTTTGCTGTATTGGCATTCAGATTTAATTCTATCGGCAAAAGAGCCTGGGTAATCAGGTGCGCTTTTCATGTTTTCTATTCCTGGGATTCGATCCGCTAAGGTGTGAATTATTAATTCAGATGAAATATTTGGAGATTCTAGAATGTCAAAAGCAGATCGCATTCCTTTCATACGTATTGGTTGCTTAGTTAGAGCTGACCAATCGTTTACATCCATTTTGATACTTTTCAAACATTCTAAAGTGTTAAATATTCTTAGTTCCAATTCAAAAGTTGCATCAGCTGTTTTCTTTGGAATGCAACCAACTTCAACACCTTTTCTAACCAATCGTATATCAGCATTATCAGGTCTAAGAAAGAGTCTGTGTTCCACACGAGAAGTGAACATTCTGTAAGGTTCCGTAGCACCTAGTGTCACCAAATCATCAACCATTACTCCTATATATCAAATATCAATATGGAACCAGTTATCGATATGGAACTACAATAGGAACTTATATTATTTATACATGAAATAATGGTGCCAACATTTTTGCAATTTTGATATATGGTCGGTTCAATGTGTCACATATCTAACACCTATGAGGTGACAATCACTTTGATCCACTTTTCCAATTTGGGCGACAGATCAGGGGTTACAGGGGCTCTCCTGGATGGCACACGGTAACATATTGAACCTATACTAATTTGAGTCTCAAAGCCCGCCAAAACACCAAAATAAACGCCAGCAACAGACATATTCCATTTCTAGAAACTTACCTATATAAGATTCCGATCTTGATAAAATCAATTTTTTCGAAGAAGTAGTTGCACTCAAACCGGCATTAACACCTGCAACTAACCCAAGCCCTGCTGCCTCCTCATAGCCCGTAGTTCCAATTACCTGTCCTGCTAAATACAAACCTGACACCCTCTTTAGTTCCAGTGTATAGTCTAGTTCCCGTGGATCAACATAATCATATTCCACCAAATAACCTGGCTCAGCTAATTCTGCATTGTTAAGTCCAGAAATTGTTCGAACCATTTCCACTTGTTTCAATTGTGGCATGGAACAGCTGAGACCCTGGGGGTAAAGGAGATCGGAGTGCCACCCTTCTGGTTCAAGGAAGACACTATGATGTTCCTCTGGGTACCTTAACACCTTTGATTCGATGCTCGGACAATATCGCGGTCCATTTATATCTTGTCTTAAATAATCACATTCCTCAATCGCTTCCTCGACAACCATCCTTGTCTTCTGATTGGTCAATGTGAAATAGCATGATAGTTGTTTTGGGTACATAAAGTTCACACCTCTTGATTGGAAGGAAAATGGGATTGGTTCCAAATCTGGGCTCTGAAGGACAGTTTTTGAAAAATCGACAGATGCCATTGAAATCCGTGGCGGTGTACCAGTTTTTAATCTGCCCAATTTCAAGTCAAGTTGATCTAAAGTGTTAGCTAATCCAATTGCAGGTTCATCCCCTCGTCTACCAGCTTGGATAGTTTCAGTTCCAATACGAATCATCCCGCGTAGGAATGTTCCAGCAGTTAGTACCACTTTATCTATAAAACAGACCAATTAATTTCAAGCTTATTAAAATTAGCAACTTACTTGTTTGTATATTTTGACCATTTCCAAGAATGACACTTTTTATAATTAATCTGCCACTAATTGGTTCCGGTTCCAATTCCAAATCTTCAACTGTAGCTTCGATAATATCCAAATTTGATTGGTTCGTTAGAGCTTGCTGTATACCATAGCTGTATAAGTTACGATCGATTTGAGCGCGCAAACCACGAACAGCTGATCCATGACTGGTATTAATTACTCTGAAACTTACACCTGATTGGTCACAAATTCGGCAACAAATGCCACCAAGAGCATCTACTTCCCGCATAATGTGTCCTTTACCAATCCCGCCAAAAGATGGATTACATGACATGGCGCCAATTTTACTAAATTTCTGAGTTATAAGAAGTGTTTTGGCGCCAATTCTTGCAGCACCAGCTGAAGCTTCGGTTCCCGCGTGACCGCCACCAATCACAATCACGTCATAACTTAGGTTTCGGTTCCAATTTGTACCTTTATGTCTGATAAAATTCCTGAAAAATAACATCTATATATATTTATTAAAAAGTGTCAAATTCTAATTAATAACGAAATTTGATTGGTTAGAATGTGTAAGATATCATGCAAACACAACAAATACATTTATGTTAGTTCCAGTTATTAGATAATTAGTTCCAATTAAGTTCTAAGCTCCATAAAGGGAAATTCTTCCAAATGAGAAACTCGATGCGAGAAGGAATTTGAACCAATTATTCCGCTAGTTCCGGATTTGAATATTTCTGAAAAATTTGAAAAATTGAAATTTTCCTCAGTGATGACTGCCTCATTTTGAGAATTTTCCATAGCAACCAATGGGGAGCGTTGGCATGTATCAAGCTTTTCATTTGATTGGCTGTCATTTAGAAAAGTGATACGGGTTGTATTATCAAAATTCTCAAAGGAAATATTTGTTAAGGTTTGATCCATAGTTCCATTTTGAGAGGTGTTTGGTTCCAATTTAGTTCGTACTAATTTGGGTGAAGATGTATTTTCCTGTGTTGGTGAGAAAATATCCGTAAGTGAATATTGAATTAGTCCCGGTGCATTTTGATTGGGTAATGAATATCCAGTGATTTGAGGTTGTGTGAAAATAAGTGAATCCAAAGTTTCAGTTTCAGAAATTAACTCTTTTAGTTCCAATTCAAATTTGGATTGGTTTATACTTTGAATGTCTTTTGAAGTTTCAATTGAAAATACTGGTATAGATGGATCGTCTTGGAACTTAACTGTATTCACACTTGTGAAAGATGGTTCCAGTATATTCACATTCTTGTGTAAAGTTTCATGGTGTAAATTGGAACTAAGATTTTCCTGAGTCGAGAGAGGGACTTGTGTGAGAAATTGTGTCAAAGTTATTCCGTATTCGTTTTCGATAGTTTCATTTTCATCTTCTATCGGTGCAATTTCGTTTAGGTTAGATTCACTTTCAGTTTTGGCCACTGAATTAGAATCATTTGATTGGTCAGAGAAGGTCATATTCAAAATGTCTCCTTCATAAGTATATTCTTCAGGTTTTGAGTTAGAAATTATAGTTCCAGTTTGCTCAGTAGTTGGTTCCGGGTCGGCTATAGGTAGGATATCATATGTTGAGTTGAGTTTCGGTTTAGCAAAGCATTTTACCGGGGAGAAATCCTCCAAACATGATATACTCTCGGTAGCTGCCGAAAAAATATCTGACCCGATCGATAGCAGCGAATTATCATTATTGAACCAATTAGATGTGATTATTTTATCTTCACATTCCTTATCCTTGGTTACTGAGTCCAATAGGTTCATTCCAGAAATAAATGAGTTAGTTTCAGTTCCAATTTTCATTCGTTTGTTTCTGTAAGTATCCACACTGAGCTCTGAATCAACTTTTCTGTTAGACAAAAATTGAAATCCGCTTGAAAAATCGGGCGTTTTTCGCTCGTCATTGGTTCCAGTACTTAGTTCCAATTTAGGAATCATCATATCTCGTGCGGAACAAATAGTGGGTGTCTGAAATGAAGCAAAACTCGCATCTGATTGGTTGAAACTACAACCAGGAGTTCCAGAAATTCCCAAAATTTCGCTAATAATATTTGTAATATTTTTCTTTTTAGTTTGGTTCATTTGAGGGCGTTTTGATTGGCCAAATCCTCTAAAATTAGTTCCGGTTTGAGGCCGGAATTCCATAGTTGAGCTAAAAAATAAAAAATTCTAAAATCGAATGAATATTTTTGATAATTTCTTCGATAATTCCAATAATTAATTCCAGTATTTATGCATAATGATGCTACACAATATAAGTAGCATGTGTTGTCATGGTAACGCTTAGGTATGTTGTTATTTCTCTGATATTGCTAACCCTTTTATCTTATTTTCCAAACTTGTTTCAGTTCTGTTTTCTCCTTCATTAGTTCCAGTTTCATATTGTTCCACTTCATAGCGTGAAATTGGTTTACATTGTTCCTTCTTAGTTCCAATTATATCCTGGAAAAATTAATTTTGTATTATTCATAATCTAGAAATTGGACAATGGATAAAATACCTTTGGTATTGGTGGGCGACTAGGTAATACTTGCTTTTCACTGGCTGGTTTAGGGAATGAACTAACATACGGAACTGATACTAAAAATAGATATACATATATTAATAATTTCGTTACTATTTTTAGAAATGGGAATTCCTTTTGAGACAGCAAAACTTAAAATTCTATTGGCTGAAAAACTAAATGTGACACTCAAAAGTGGCACAGATGGCATACAAGCCTTCTCAGTTGGCCAATCAAATCCAACCTACCTCCTAGATACCGTTCAGTGCAATAAATATGTGCTACGCAAGAAACCACACGGAATTCTATTGTACAGAGCTCATCTGATAAACCGTGAATTCAGAATATTGTCTGCCCTCGCCAAAACTGATTTTCCATGTCCAAAGCCTTATTTCTATTGCAGAGACACCAGTGTAATTGGAACTGAGTTTTATGTGATGGAGTACAGACCCGGGCGCGTGTTTGAGACCCCTGAATTAGTGGGTTTGTCCCCTCAGGACAGGAATGTAGCATATACAAGCATGATTGACACTTTAGCAAAACTCCATTCTTACGATTATAACCAATTAGGTTTAGGTGGCTATGGAAATCCTTCAAATTTCGTTTCCCGCGTAATTCACATTTGGGAGAAGAACTATAACGCGACACCAGATGTTCCCAAACACCCTGAAATGGCACAGTTAATCGCCTGGCTCAAAAACAACATTCCAAGCGAGCAAGGTTGTCGCTATACAATTGTCCACGGAGACTACACGTTAATAAATGTAGCGATGGCCAATCAGAATCCACCGTTCGTGTCAGCTGTATTTGATTGGGAACTAAGCACTATAGGCCTACCTCTATCAGATTTGGCTTCCTTCTGCATAACTTTTATAGATTTCAGTGAACTGATACCGGGACTAAAGGAACCACAGTCACTTTGGAACATTTTGGGACAAATGGAGAATAAAGTGGCACTTGGGACACCAGAGGAACGTGACGTATTACGGTTATATTGCAATTTAACCAAAATCAAGACTCCGTCTGAACAAGAATGGACATATTTTAAAGTTTTGGGTCTTTTTAAATATGCTTCCATTCTTCAAGGTGTATATGGACGCGCTTTTACCGGAAATGCTTCTAGCGACCAAGCCGAGTCATTTGGTGGCGTAATAGGGCCTATAATCAAATTGGCGCTTAAACTAACTGGAACTATAGGATATGTCCAGCCAACTATCCCAGATTTCATAAATTTATCACCCAAGGGACGAGACATGTTATTTCGTGTGAAAACATTTATGAACGAATTTGTGTACCCAAATGAACTCAAAATTGTGGGCGAAATAAATGATCCGCCAACCAGATGGAAAATGATACCAACTTTAGAGAAATTGAAAGTTCGAGCTAAGAGCGAAGGTTTATGGAACCTATTTCTTCCTGGTAAGTTTCAGTTCCATGTCCCTCTCAACCCGGGATTTGATATATGAAACTTTGCCCCATGGGTGAGGATAGGTACATATTTGGACCTCTGAACACACCCTGGGGGTAACATAAGTGTCAAATCCTCTCTTGGGTTGGGGAGGTAGGACAATTTATAAGTTATCTTAACAACCATTTATAATATAGGAATGTGTGGATTGACACAAATGGAGTATGCACTGATTGCAGAGGAAACAGGAAGATTCATGTTTTCACCCGCCATCTTTAATTGTGGCGCCCCCGACACCGGAAATATGGAGACACTCTGGTTGTATGGCACAGCCAAGCAGAAAGCCAAGTGGCTCGTGCCACTTTTGAATGGTGACATAAAATCAGCATTTGCGATGACAGAACCGGAAGTGGCATCTAGTGATGCCACAAATATGAAATGTACAATTCTGCCAGATGGCAGTGATTATGTGGTTAATGGACATAAGTGGTGGATATCAGGTGTTGGAGAGGAGAGGTTGAGGTTGTATTTGGTGTTTGGGACAAGTGACCCTAAGGGGAACCTGCCACGACACAAACGACACTCTGTCATAATTGTGCCATCTGATGCAACAGGTGTGAATCTTATCCGCCCAATGACAGTATTTGGTTATGATGAAGCGCCACATGGACACTTTGAACTGGAATTTAATCAGGTATTATAGTTCCAATTGAAACTACAAATATTTATACAGATCCGATTTATTACAAACATTTTTAGGTTCGTGTTCCGAAAGAGAACATAATCCTTGGAGAAGGGTGCGGATTTGAGATATCGCAGGGCAGATTGGGACCCGGTAGGGTCCACCACTGTATGAGACTCATAGGTATGGCAGAGAGGTGTCTGGAACTTGCATGTAATCGCGCCTTAAATAGGAAGGTGTTTGGAAAGATGATAGCACAGCATGGAATGGCACAAGAGGCGATAGCTCAGAGTAGGATTGAGATTGATCAGGCAAGATTATTAGTATTACAAACAGCTTATTATATCGACAAAGCTGGACCCAAGGTAAGTGAAAAGAGACCAAGACAAGTTGACATAGGCGCCAAACTATTCTGAAATACATGTGATTGGGGAGGGTGCATATAATTGATCCTTTCTAGACCCTCTGGATGATATCTGGACCATTCATTCCGTCTAAGGACCAAAAAATTAGGTTCATGAACCTCTAACATTCTTGGCTAGTTGGCCCAGGTGCTATGGGGATCAAGGAACGTCCAGTATTTATAACGTCTGTATATTTAGGCTGTGAGAAAAGAAGTGTCAATGATAAAAGTGGCAGTGCCACAAATGGCATGTAGAGTTATTGACAGATGTCTACAGATTCATGGTGGCATGGGTGTTTGTCAAGATACACCTATAGCTGCTTATTATGCGGGCGCCAGATCTCTGAGAATAGCAGATGGTCCTGATGAAGTTCATCTCACCCTTGTAGCCAAAATGGAATTGATGCAGCAGGCTAAATTATAGTTCCAATTGGAACTATACGAATTGTAGATAACTTATTCGAAATATTTTAGTGATATTAGTTTGAAAATTTATTATAAAATTTGGTAAACGGAATTGTCACCTTTGGAATTCGGGTTTAGGGATGTCACAATGGATATTTCTACATTCCTGGAAAAAGTTTGTTGCTAGGGAGAGGAAGAATGAAATCTCATACATCTATACCTATGGTTCCAATAGCTTACCCATAGTTCCGGTATCCAGTTGAAATGAATCCATAAGTTGCCGAATAGCTTCTGAAATATCTCCCATACCAGAACATTCCACCAGACTCCTATTAGGACAATATATTCCCGTTAGTTCCATATTGATATTCAATAGAACCAAGGTTGCGGTCTCAAGGTTGTTTCCAGAGTAAATTAGAACAGGAACTATACCTTTTAGTTACTGTTTCTTTACAAAGAGGGCATTTCACTGGAGCTTTTTTCTGTGAAACATTTACATGACGTATAATGCATTCTCTAATAGTAAATATGCAAAAAGTAAGCATTCTTTCTAGAGTAAATAACAACAAAACAGAGCCCCAATTTTCCAGAATTAGAAACTTTTATAACTGCCACAATGCCACTTTTGTGCAAATTTGGAATCACACATATACAGCAGATACCAGTTATAACTTATAAGCACCATACTCTGGAAACTGGTTCTCATATATTCCTGTATATTATACCGGTTGGAAGAACAAGTATTATTACCAAGTTCTGTATTATCATAGAATTGATAGAATTTACATACCTGCAGAAATAGTGTCCGCAATCAGTGGCACGTGGTTCCGATATCAACTCCAAACTAAGAATAGAGGTAGTAAACTGATTGGGTAACAAACATATTAAGGGGTGAAATTACCATATAGGGCATTCATATTGTTTCTGCATATTGAGGATATTCTGTTGTATCTCCCGAACCATAACTGTAACTGGATCTGGAACTGGAACTGAACCTTGGACAAGTTTTGTCCTCTGTCTCAATTGTCCTGTCCGAGCTACTGATGCCATTTCACTAATTTTCGAACAAAAAATCTGTCAAGTTATATTTCCAAAAAATTGATTTTTGGTTGGATAAAAAATGTTTCTCTAAGTGGCAAAAAGAAATGTCAGAAGTGGGATTCGAACCCACGCCTACCTAAGTAGACTGCGACCTGAACGCAGCGCCTTAGACCGCTCGGCCATCCTGACTATGATTGTTAACTATTGATTTTGCATCTTTTGAAAGATATAAGTTATTCACCCATAACTTTTACAAATATTTACAGGAACTAAGAATTTGATTGGTTCTGATTTCTGAATATATTTTCTTTTTCAAAAACATGTGGCACTTTCCTAAGTTGTCCAGAATGTCCTCAAAACATTTTCTCCATTTTGTTTAGTTCCATAAATTTATTCTTTATTTATTTGTCCAGTTTGTTCTAGAATTTTTGTGTATGTCTAGCTATCAACTCGCTAAGGTAAGATAATATTCACCTTTCATACTGAATATTATAATTGTATTTGAGTCAGTGACACAATATATTATGTAATTATGGGTCCTATTGTGTGATCCTTGATGTGCAAAGGCCAACACACCCGGGATCCTTGGATGATCCAGGATTTTACAGATATCCAGGGAAGTATGTCCATTTTCCCCAAAATAGTAAGATGTATTGGTGATCTGCCCGACACAAAAGTGACACGAAAATGTGTCACAGTTGAGAACTTAGTTCCAAAAGATTATATATATTTGTATACTTATAGAATTTGAGTATGAAAACTCGCATGATATCCTATCTACCCAGTTTGACTGCTTTACTACAGAGAGTCCGCACCTTTCATCACCCTATAGCGCCTGTTCTAAATGGAAATATGCCTATACAAACCCTAAAAGCTGATTCGTCAGGTGATGCCAGTGATAGCTGTCATTCTTTGAAAAGTTCTTGCAAAGATAAGACTATTGAATTGGCGCCTAAAAGTATAATTCCTGGTAATTCTATTGGTCAGGATAATTATATTATTGAATTTTGAATTATTTTTAGGAAATGAAGGAGTTTCTCCGAATCTCTTCTCCATTGACAAACGATTTTCCTTGCCCTCAGCCACTGGGGTGCCACTATGTCACATTTTGTCACCTCCACCACTCGACACCGCGACACAATATGGCTCAATTGATGGTTTATTTGAGGACCATATTTCTAAGTTTTGTAATCAACAATTTCAGGTATTTTCCATTTCTAATTTCTATTTCACTTTGACACTTAAACTATTTATAGAAACCATTTGGCGACACAAAAGTTGAAGTCTTGGTTCAAGAATCACCTTCTTTTCTATTGAAATCCTTTATGGAACTAATTCCTGGTATACCGGAACTAACTGATAAGCTTAGTGTCATATGTTTGAGTGAACACACGATTAATGATATGTCTAAGTGGTCTCAAAGAATGGCAGAAGAGAGAGAAGACCTTACTCTAAATGTCAGTCATGTGTCCATATTTTAACATATTTAGCTAATACCACTTTTGGCGGGACGTGCCACTTGTGATATCCCTCCAAAAATGTGGAATTTCCCGCTTTTATTATCCTATTTTTAGTTTATAAATAGCGCCAAAGAAATTTGCGCCAGAATAGAAGAACATGGATTTTGGGCAGACTTAATTGATCCATCCTCTGGACAACCAGTAAGTTCATTTATAGTTCCAGTTTACCACACCTTTGATTTATGGTTGAACTCTTGTTACCGTATTTTTCTTGACCTTAATTTTAGTTTCTAGGAGAAAGTGGCAGTGACCATATGACAGAAATTGATGACAGAATGCGACACTTTGGATTCACAATAGAAGATCTGGGTTGCTGTAAATGTGTCCGACATGCCACTTGGGGTGTGAACGTGTTTGTTGGTGTCATATTTACAACAGCGCCGACAAATTCCACAATTATTAACAGTCTCATTAAATTATAGTTCCGATTGTCGAATAGTTCATTTTCACTTATTACAATATCTGAATATGTGTTTATAGTTCAAATTCCATTGTATTTTCTGGTTGTTATGGAGATAATTAAATTACAAAATATATAAGGGAGAACTCTGTAATTTTATTGGTCAAAGTATTTTTAATATTGCTCAAGATGTCACTCGATAAAAATGAAAATCCACAAAATGATGACACCTTTTGTCAAGTGTTGGAAATTCGTTACAAGTGGATTACCATATGAATACTGGCCTTGAATATTTGGAGAGGAGTGGCACAAAAAGTGTCACAAATAGTATTGAAATGTCACTTGGCAAGGAAAGTAGAAAGAAACAAGTAGCGGATGAGATTACACAGCTATGTTATGTGTATATTTGTTTTTATGTTTTGTATTAAACTTATTATTCTTTTATGCGAACTGGAACTTTAGCACTTAGAATGCAACAATTCCGACACTTTTTCAACCAATCTAATCACTTCATTTTCCGCGCGACACAATCACGACACTTCACTACTTCACTTCCCTCCTTATCCTCCAAATCTTCAGCTAATCGGCTTGAAGGTTTGAGGCCATCTGTTTGGGTAGAATTCACCCAAATGGTTGCAAAATTTAAACCGGTCAGTAATTTGGGACAAGGGTTCCCAGATTTTGATCCCCCAAAATTCCTCCTGGACTCCCTCCATAAGGCGGCCCTCGATCCATCGGCACATCAGTACCCTCTGTCCAAAGGGCACACACCACTTTTGGAAGCCATCGCGCGTTACTATTCGCCATTGTATAAACGAGAACTGAACCCAAATTCTAATATTTCAGTGTCAAATGGCGCGTATGGATGTCTCTATGCCACTTCTCAGGCGTTTGTGAACCCAGGCGATGAAGTGGTTATAATTGAGCCATTTTATGATTGTTATATTAACCAAGTCATGCTGGGTGGAGGACACTTAAAATTTGTGCCACTTCGTGCCACAAAGGCTGACCCCAAAACTTCACAAGATTGGGCGATTGATCCAGATGAATTGGCCAAAGCTTTTACAAACAAAACAAAATTGTTGATAATAAACAATCCCAATAATCCTCTTGGCAAAGTATATTCTAAACCGGAACTGAAAGTAGTGGCTGATCTGTGCCAGAAATATGACACTATTTGTGTCTCAGATGAGGTTAGTTATGTGTGGTGACTGAAAATGGGCGCGTAAAAGTATTGACTAGCTGTTATAGGTGTCAAGTGGCTGCTGGATTTGCTCCATACCAATTTATGTCACCATTTGTTAGAAAACTGCCACTTGAAGGTATGCCACATTTTTATTTTTATTTTGCATATAGGTATATGAATTTAACACTTTCGATGGGCTGCCTCACGAACGCATGGCGACACTAGATGGCATGTGGGAGAGGACACTAACAACACACTCCGCTGGTAAAATATTCTCAGTAACAGGCTGGAAAACCGGTTGGACCATTGGCCCTAAGGACCTGTTAGATTCCATAGCTGTAATTCATTCTAGCAGTTTGTATTGTACCGTTAGGCCTACTCAGATTGCTTTGGCAGAAGGCTTTGAGCGTGAAAGCTCATTGGTCAATGATCCAACTAGATCTTATATTGAAGAATTGAGGAATTACTTACAAGGTGAGTTATGTGGCTCTCTAGGAGGGCACATTTGTGCCACTTTTCATGTTGTAACATCAAAAATATTTTCTTAGATAGAAGGGATGAATTGTGTTCTGGGCTTAAATCAGTTGGCATAGTTCCAATTACGCCATCTGGAACTTATTTCCTATTGGGTAATATGGACATATTTGGCACACCTTTCACACCTGGGAAATTCGGTAGTGGCACACGTGATTACCAGCTGGCACGATGGATGTATGAAGAGGTTGGTGTCGGTGTTATACCACCTAGTGCCTTCTATTCTGAACCACATAGTCACCTTGCAGATAGGTTTATGCGATTTTCATTTGCTAGGACACCTGAATCCATCGATAAAGCTATTAATGCAATTAGGAAATACAACCAATGATAATTCAGTATTTTATTTACAAATATTCTTATTTACATTCCGAAACTTGTTAAGTTAATTTATTTATTCAATTAGTGTTCTCAATTATTGATAATTTTATTTCTTATAATATTCACCACTTTTCCATACAGTTAAACGCAAACTTGCTTAACGGCAGCCTCAGTATAACAACACCTGTACATAATGGCTACCTACAAGCATTCCACTCCGTTTCCCCATCATAATGAGTCAAGATTCATGACCTCTGTATTAGTATAGCGGCCACCTGCCCAACCGACAACGAGGCCAGCGTACTACCGCCAATGGCGTATACTGTTTTTACGTTGCCCCAGGTAATATCGCGCCACCTGCCACACTCATCCGCCACCCGTCCACCAGTAGATTTCCATTTGTTTAAAGTTGCACTATAAAATGAAAATTTGACCAAATACGTTTAGTGCCTACAATTACAGTTCCAATTTATTCAATAGACTAAGCTGTCCCACAGTTTCTAATTTTGTATTTTTAAAAGAGGCACTATCGGCATGGACGATGTATGACGTCCGTCTGTCCGTCTGCGGTGTCCAAAGAAATCTACTAGGCCGATTGGTATGAAAATTTGGACATGGGTACATTTTATGATTACGTCAGCACAGAGGTGTAAATAGAGATTTTATATTTGTTTATTTCATATTTTAACAACAAAAATACCAACAAATTAGCAAAAACAAATGGCGGAAAGAAATTGTCTAAGATCTTTAGAAAATGTGCCCAAAGGGTTAGCGACAAAAATCTCTAATCTTAACGACTATCTAACTGAAAGGAATGTGAGAATACTTTCATATCTTTACAATGAAGAAAACAGAGACTGCGTGGATATTTCTACAAATTTCTTAGAAATACTGTCAAACCAAGAAAATATAAATTGTCACCTGTTAATCAGATTTCTTCGCGTAAGTTGTTTAGATAAACTGGCGGGACAAATTGAGGATGAATTGGGTACAAATCGGGAATTTTTGGAATCCGATCACGAAGCTATGCAGGACGTTGAAGCATCTTTGAATGACACTGACGGAACCCTTTCAATTCGGTGCCTTAAATTCCGGGAATTACTTGTCGAAATTTTAAGAGAAGAAATGTTCACACCTGACGATAATTTGGAACTTAGAAGTATGTATAATTTGTCACCTGTGAAAGATAAACAGTGTAAAACACTCTTGGAGGTTGTTTTGTATGACGAACTGTCGAGGACAAAGATTACTGACGTTTGTGATATATTACAAGTGTTTTTATTTAATAACGGAAAAGTTAAGGCAGTAAAAAAAATGAAAGATTTTCATAAGTCACATTTACAATTCTGGAACTAACTTTGTTGTGTTGAATTTTTGTTGATGTATTTTTGGAAAATTGTTTACATCCTATTTGTATATATTTTTGTTTATAATGAAATGAGTGACTTTTGCAATTACTTTATGTAATACTTAAATTCTATTAGTTCCAGTTTATATAAGTTCCAATATGTTTATATTGTTCGTATTCCAGATTATATTAATTTTAGAATGCTAACAAATCGAATATTAAATAGACTATGGTATTTACCAACCTTGTTTATGTTTGCACAAAGACAGGTGTTACAAACCGGAACCTATTCAAAATTGACACAACATAAAGTTGTAATTAAGTTCCAGTTAAACGAGACACAACTGAGATTCGCGGGACACAATAAATGGTCGAAAATAGCTAGAAAGAAATTGGTAGCCGATATGCAGAGGAGTAATATGATTTCAAGACATGTCACACGAATACGAAAACATGTAGCTAGTAAGTTATAGTTCCAATTGGAACTAAGTCTTTTGTCTCCTTAGAGGGTGTTGAAATTAATAATATTATTTTCGAAATGGCATGGGCATATGCGACACATGTCACACCTTTTTCTAATTTAGAAAATGGTAACTCGGAACAACATCCGGAATTAATTGATCTTATGGACAGAGGAAAAGAATTACAGATTCCAAAAGCGACCTTAGAACGAGCTTTAACTATAAGTTTGGTTAGTTCCAATTGCAACTATCCATAGTTCCATATTGTAACACTATATTTTAGGCAAAATCTTTCAAAGAACATAAGGTTATTTTGAGAGGTCCTTCAAATTACTTAGTTCTGGTTTGTATTTATGGTTCCCCGAGTATAATCAACCAATCAAGATCCGAGTTGAAAAAAATTTCCAGAAAACACAGGTTAGTTACAACATTCCTTTATGCCTTTACGTTGCCAGGGAGTTGAATTGAAAATTATACTCACCGACATAATGTAATAGGCTTCAATACAGTATTATTCATCAAATTTTAATCTGGAACTATATAATTTATAGTTCCTATTTCTAGTCTAACGATATTACAAGCTGGAAGTGATTCTTCATTTTTCTTAGAGAAAGGTTTGTATCAATATTTTCCCTTCGGTTAAATGCGATTATTTGTGTTTACTACTATGATTACGTCAGCACAGAGGTGTAAATAGAGATTTATATTTGTTTATTTCATATTTTAATAACAAAGTACCAACAAATTAGCAACAACGAATGGCACAAAACACTCTTTACTATGGAGAGGACAAACAACTAAGAGAGCAAGAACAAACACTATTTGGAAGAATACCAAAAGGCACACATTTCAAACCAGAAAATTTCCCTCAATTGCATGACCCAGAATGGAACAAAATTGGACAATTCATGGAACTACCGGAAAGCGCCAGAAACCTTTTAAGCGACAATGCCCATCTTATTGGTAATATGGAAACGGTTCATCGGATAGCTTTCCTATACTGTTTCCAAACATGGGATTTGGGGCGATTTGAAAAACCAGATGAAACGCCAAAAACAAGAGGGATGGCTTTGATCTATCTATTAGCAACCAAAAGACTCTTTAGTTTGAGTCTCATGGAAGAATGGTTGGATTACTTAGACCTGCCGAAGTTTAAAGATGTGATCACTGAAATTAGGAAGATGGATGACTTCCGAAAGACCCATTATAAACGTGACCATAATTATAGTTTGTTGATTCGATTTGTTATGGACGATGATCACAAGACGATCCTCGGTACACCCTTAAAACGATCCTTAAAGTCTCGAGTGTTTCTGCTCGATTTTTTCAAACCGGGGAGTTTCTCGAATGAGGAATTTTTGGAAATGAAGAAGGAATATGAACCACTATTGTCAGAGGTTGAGAAGATTGCAATGACTGGGATAATGGATATTATTTTCCATTTTGATCATTTGGGAGAATTTACTTTCAATCAACTTTTGGAGGCAGTGAAACCGACAAAAAGAGGGGACAAAATTCCCCAAATTGAGTTTTTCATGAAGGAAAATGAAAAGGAGCTTAAGGATCTTGGGTTATTGAAAGCATCATAACTGGAACTGGAACTATTTGTTTGTTTTGTTTATAGAGTGTGAATTTTGTATATATAATTTGAAGTAATAGATATGATCTGTTGTATTACTTGAAACACACACGAATATATTCATCAACACCCCTAACGTGATATGTCCCAGTTTCCATGTTTACCTCCTTGGTATTTGGCTACACCCCTCAGTGAGGGAGATCATTGAAAGGGGCAACTATCAAAATGGTGCAATAGGCATATGAGTACACAGTTGTATTTGTAAGAATTATACTAACAAATAAGGTTATTTATCAAAAGTTGATTTGACATAAACGGGTATTGATTGCCGAAATATTTTTGTATTTTTCCTTCCTCTACTATTGGTGACGTAATTGAGCGGGTAACTAATTAGCCGTGGAAATGGATTCTTGTAATGAAGCGCCAATTCAAGTCTGTATTTGCCTTCTGTAATTCTGTCTTGAATAATGTTTGTGTTTGTTAGGTGTTTGTTGTTTTTGAATTGTTTTCTTGATTCTGTTATTATGTATTGTTTCTCTGTTTGTGTTTTGTCTGTTGTTGTGCTTGACCAATCATATGCTGTCCTTTGGATCATACGGTATAATTGTAACACCTCACTTCGTAAAGGGTTTTGATAAGTCATAGTTCCACTAAGAATTTGAATTTTTGTATTATATTTTTGTTCTAAATTTTATTATATGGGTTTGTAAGAATAGATAAAACCCAAGCTGAAAGCTTTCGAAACGAATATTTGGTTGTACCGTAAGTGATCCAATATTGGGGTCAGGTCTAAAAATTAGGATATCATAACACCTGGAGGATCGAGGTGGTTTGTACATGGTGGAATAGGGACTATGGCTAGGGTGTTGGTTCCGATAATCGAGGTTGTACCAGTTGTATTATTTTCGGTATTTTGCGAATATATTTGGCCCAATCGAATATTGAATTATTCAGTTGCCACCTTGGAAAAGATTAAAATTGTGTCACAAAAATGTGGAATTGTTATCCAACCATATTTTTATTGAATTTTGTAATACATACATTTACGAGTAATTTTGTATACAAAAATGGCTTTCAAATTTAATTTTTTTACACCAATTGATGTCACAAGTGACACAAATGAAACCATCGAAACTAAACCTGAGTTTTTGGATAAAAGTGTCACAAAGGTAGAACTCACATTCCTGCAGCAGGAACCAACTTTAGTTCCATATTACTCCACTCCTACTGTTCGTGTAATAAACGGAATAGAATTGAATTTATCCCTCAATCCAACTCTCAAAGAACTCGAAAATATTTATGGAATTTATCCAGGCGCCAAAACAGAGGACAACACACTGTTATTTGATTGGTTTAAGGGTCCATCTGATTTAGTTCCGGGTATCTATGAAGGTGGTTTCAGATTATGGGAAGGGGCTGTTGATTTAGTAGAATATTTGACCAGTCAGGAAGTAGAGTTTGGCGGGAAAATGATATTGGAACTAGGTACTGGAATCGGGCTACCTGGGATTTTGGCGCTCAAAAGAGGGGGAAAAGTTTGGTTCCAGGAATACAATATTGAAGTTTTGCAATGTGCAACTATTCCACATTCTTTCATGAATATCGGTAACCATGACGATGTATTCAAATATGCAACATATATCAGTGGTTCATGGTCGAGCTTGGTTCCATATTCGAAAGAAAATTCGCTTATATTCGACATAATTTTGATGTCAGAAACAATTTATGAAGTTAGCAATTATCTCACTTTATTGGAACTAATCGATGAAACCTTAGTTCCAAATGGAACTGTTATAATTGCCGCCAAACAGACATATTTCGGGTTGTCAGGCAGTATAAAGGAATTCAAGGATTTTGTCACACAAAATGGAAAATTCCGATGTTCAACTGTGGTTACCATAGAAACTAGTGTACCCAGAGAAATATTAATATTATCTCGCAAAAGTTAGTTCCAATTTGTTCTAATTTCAGATTTTCTTAGGTATAATTGATGTAGTCATTCCAGATTCCACTGCAATTGATGTGAGTATAGTTTTGTATTTATATGAATAAATGTTTAGTTTCAGTTCCAATTTAGATAGAGGAATTTGCAATAGAAATAGGCGCGGAAAATTGTTCTATACAGAAAGATGAGTCTGATACAGAATTTTGGCAGGTTAAAGTGGAATTTTGAGTTTTCAATTGTGAATTGTATCTTTATTGGGCTAGTGTTTGGCCCAATCGGGCTACAAAAATTGGACTGATCAAAGTAGGACCATCCGGGGAAGGTGTAGTTATTGTGTCAGCAAAATGACCTCACTTAGCGTTCACAGGTCACTTAACACCCTCGATAAGGACTGGAGTACTCTCCTGGACAATTTATTTAATTCTATTTTTTTCATATAATTCATGGTTCTATATTAACAACAGGGAACTATAATTGGTTCTTGTAAGTGAATTATCACACATTGTGAGGGGTAAGTGAATGCATCGAATACTATTCTGAGTTTACAAAGTCCGAACTGTACCATGACACATATTTATCATGTGATTAATCATATTTTCACACCTTTTAATATGAAAATAGCTTCTGAATTAATTTTCCATATTTTAGTTCAAAACTGATCTGGAATCATACCAATTTGCTTCGAAACTAATTCGGGAAAAGAAATTTATAATTATAGAACAAAGGACAGAATTTTTTCCCAGATTGCATTCACAGCTGACAGCTGATCAATTCGAAGAAACCGCCCAAGTGTTGGACAAGTTGAATGGGATAGAAGATGTCACAGGGGTATTTGATAATATTTCTTGTAAGGAATTAGATATTCAAGGTTCTGCTATTGCTTATTGATAGTTCCAATTGGAACTAATGTTGTAGTCTAGTAATTATTGATTATTTTATCTAATGTTATATATGTTTTTGATCTCATGGGTCACAATATGGACCATGTGTCCTCCTCGCAGCCGTTCGGTATAAGACCAGCGAGATAACCATGGAAACTGGGACCTAACACGTCACAGTAGCATGTTAGGGCGTTGGTGAATATATTCATGGTATGTCGTATATGATTATATGTTATGTCCCCCCGTCATAGGGTGTTAAAATATGAATAATCACCCTGGCTACTATTTAAAGATAATATTTATTGTATATAATAGCAACAAATCTGTGAAATGGCTAATAGAGGGTTTCAAAAAAGAGGATATAATAGTGGCAGGCGACAACATTCCAATCCTCACCCTAGATACCAACCTTTACCACCTATTCCACCACCTCCTCGACCTGGCCAATCAGAATTGAACTCTCCATTCTCTTCAGGACACTCGGGTGATTATAAATGTCAGTTCCAATTTGAACAATCTCACTCTGGAAAGGGAAGATATAAATTTGGTTCCAGTTCCAATATGCAGAGAAGCAGAGGAAAAGGATCTTACCACAAGGTATTAAGTATTGTTTATTTGTTTGTTTGTTTGTTTGTTTGTTTACTTGTTTACCTATTTGTTTATTGGCTTGTTTACTGGTTATCTACTTGTTTGTTTACTTGTTTGTTTACTTGTTTAGAACTATCATGAAACTGATATTACTCAATACTACAGTTCTAGTATGCTAGAGAATCCATGGGGCCAATTAATGGAAGAATTCAATCAATCATATTCTACAGAAATAACAGATGAACCGGAACTAATTAAGCCTACTGATCTTCAAATTGGAACTATAAAAGACCAGTCATTCTACCAGATTCAAAACCGGAACCAAGATATTATACAAACGCCACTTTCTGAGTTCACCCCCGACACATTAACGCCACATTTTGACACCTCGCCAGTTGAGCAAGAAATTGAGCCTTATATACCCACAGTGCCAACTGAAATACAGCGGGGAGACATTTCATTGGCTGATGAACTTATCAGTCCATTTGGCGCCCAGGAGTCGAAAGGGATCAGTTCTCTGTCGACCAATGAGATCACAGAGTTGGGATCAGATTATGAACCCTATGTGCCAACAGGGGGCTTTGAAACGGGCGCCAATTTACAACCATATACACCTATAAACTTAAACTCAGATTTAATTGAAGAAAAAGAGGAACCAAATTCCGAGAATTGATTTATTTAAACCAATCAAATATCAGCATTAAACTATTTTTATGAGGTGTCAATATATGTAGGTGTTATTCATTGGGGTAATTTGGACCATTTTATGACCTCTCTCGGGTATGTTATAATTGTAACACCTTTGGTTCCAGTTTAATAACTTTATATGAATATTGTTACACATACTAGCTTGTTTAATACATAATTCCAATTATTGTCACCTCTCAATGGCTTCCTCAGGTGGCATGGTTCAATGGTATTTCAATGATGGTGCCAATTGGACACCATATGATGTAAATTCTAACACTTCAATCGAGAATACTTACCAAACTGGAACTAAAGAGCTATGTATAAAAACATATAGTCATACTTATACTGTTGATTTGTTAAATAAGAAACAAATAAATATTTCTACTGGAACAAAAAGAGATATCAAAAGGAGTGAAATTGGAACTGACACTATGTCACTTCCTGTTAGGCTTCCATTAGTGCCACATGGCGCTTCAATTATGCCACAAATCCCTGCCACTTATCTGCAACCAGCAAGTTTCACATATCATATGCCACTCCCAGTTCCAATTGCAACTATTCCTGCCACTTCAGATCTCTCATTTTCACGGCCAATTTCCGCTCCCAGGAAAAGTGGCACAAAGTCAAGCCCGACACCTAAACCACCTCCGTCACATGACGACACAATTTCTGCACCTCCCATAATGCCAAGAAAGAAATACAAACACGAACCTAATAAATTCCCGCGTGCCATTGGTACATACGACACTTTTTTCCATAATTACACTGAAATAAAAAATGGCGAAAAAGTGCCGAAAGATGAAATGTGTCCTATTTGCCTAACACTTCTCCTGGAACCAGCTGACGTAGATATTCCTAAAAAATCCCGTAGTTCCAGTATGCCACTTGATGTGGTTTGCGCGCTCAAAAAGTGTTCACACATTTTCCACATGGTTTGTATTGGAACTATGCTTGATTCGACACCAAATATGAAAGTAAACGAATTATCGATTTCTTGTCCGATTTGCCAAACTATCCATGGTGTTAAAACTGGAGACCAACCTGTAAATGGAACTATGCTTGTAACACGTGAAGGTAGTTCAGTTCCAGGTTATGAGGGATATGGAACTATAAAAATTCGGTATGGTTTCCATCACGGAGTAAGTGAAACTGGAACCAAGTATAATGCGGCTGGTTTCCCACGTGTTTGTTATGTACCAGATTGTCCTGAAGGGAAAACCGTTTTGGAACTATTGAACTTAGCTTGGAAACGGCGCCTAATTTTCACAATTGGAACTAGTGTCACAACTGGCTGCCCGAATTGTGTCGTATGGAATAACATCCATCACAAGACTGAGCCACACTCTAATACCTCAGGACATGGATTCCCAGACCCTAATTTCCTGAAAAATATCAAAATGGAACTAGCAGTACAAGGTGTTACTGAAGAGGAACTAAAATAATATATAAATAAATTACAAATTCAGTTTATGAACTCTGATTTGTAAAGAAGTTGCTATGATTTGAGAATAACTATTTGTGTTTTTGTTTTTTGTTTACTACTTTTATAACTATAGCACCCTTGTTTACTCTACATTTATTGTGCACCATATCCCAAAATGTACCAATTTCATAACATACTGGCCTGTGAGAATTCCAAGGACACTGCATACGGACAAACGTCCTACATTGTCCATGCCAATAGGACATCCCCCTATAAGAGCTGTACTCAGTTGTATCATATGTATTACACATTCAATCTACAATTTTTTGGTGACTTAACACCTGATGGGCTGATTTCTGCCATTATTATTTTGCATCCAAACAGTAGTTCTCGAATTGTTAATGAGAAATCTCAGGAATAGTTAACCAAATTATGTAATATTTGATAATAATGTACTGAAATAATACGTCCGAATTTTATTGAAATCTAGGAGAATGGACGAATTACCGGAACTTGACGTGGAACAGGGGCGAAGAAGGGATGATTTATTTAGTGACCTGAACAGTAATGTTTCCGAGCTATCTGAAGGTCTTGCTAAAGAATTTACGGATATGGCTAATTCAGAAATTCAAACTCAAGAAGATCTTGACAGATATAACGATAGGGTGGATAAGAAAATAAAGAATAGTACCGACGAATGTTATCACACGGCTCGAAACTTTTGTAGATCGACAATGAATGATACCAAAAAGGAAAGACGAGAAAAATTGAATTTTTTTCAAGAGATGATACAATATTTGAAGAAGGCTTTTAGATGGTTAATGAAGAGTATTAGAGATGTATTTCAGGCTGTGTATGAAGGCATCAAAGGGGCCTGTGTATGGGTGATGACGAAAGTTAAAAAAATTTTTTCCGATTTTATTTCATTATTCAAATAATTTCCTTTTTTTGGTTTTCTAAACAAATTTATTGAATTTCAATCTTTTATTTACCCCTCGGCTTTTTTATTTTGGAACTTATGTGAAAATAGATATATATGTGATATCATCTTGTATATTTGAGTGAATTATTATTTCATTGATTTTATAAAAAGTGAATATTAACTCTAAGGGTAACTATCAAATATGAGCCACATATTGTCTTGTGTCATACAGCTTATTTATATTGACAGGGGCCACCAGGAAATTTTCCTGGTGGGCCGCTAGTTGACGAGCTTAATTTGTTTCCGAATAGTTTCCAGGGCTGTTTTAAGTCCCCAATCCTCTGCCTATTAAGCATGTGTCGCAGGCATGAAGGTGGATTATATGTCAATACAAATATGATAATAAACAGTCAAGTAGCATATATTCCATAGGTTATATCTAAGTAACTATCACGGTCCCTTAAGCTTAGATATACTTAACTCTATATGCGAACAAAAACTGTATTTTAACAACAAAATTGTTTTATATGCCTTCACTTATTTCGCCATCGCTGTCCGCACAGCTCAAAATCGTACTTTCGTACATGAATATAATCAGCGTAATATCCCATCAAAACTGATGTGTTTTTGTTTACTCAAATATCATAAATAAATTCTGCGTATTTGAATGCATACATTAAGCAAACAATTAGTGTTTCCATTGATTTCATTGGCTGGTTACATCTGCTTTTCAGTCTAAGTTTTCCCATTCACCTACAAATACAAATTCGCTAGGCGCTCTCAATTCTTATTGGTCAAATGCGATACATCATATTTATATTGATATTTATTTGTCTGCCACTTTTCTTTTCGTTTCGAGATTGTGGCTCAGAACACGCGGCACTTTTCGATGTGGACATAACCGGATGTGTGAATAATATGTGTAATTTCACACGTAATGAATCCGTAAAGGTGTCAATGAATTTTATGCCAATAATAGATGTCAAAAATGTGACAATGACACTGAATGCCAGATTCTATTTTAAACATGCAAATGTGTCGGTTAAATTAATGAGTGAAAATGGGTGTGAATGTTGTTTTGGGTGTCCACTTTATGAATTTAAAAATGTGACAGTGGTTAAAGAAGTAACAATTCCTGAAGAATTGCCTAGCAACTCAACAGCTAGATTGGTATGGAAACTGATTGATGAAATGAATTATATTCTAACTTGTGTCACATTTTTATCACATTTCAATTGAGATTTGTTTGTTTGTTTGTTTGTTTTCCCTAATTTATAACTTATTGACTGTTATTGTTTGGAAATGTTTGTTTGTTGTTTTTATTGTATAATAATTAGAATAATTAATTCTGTATATACATTTGTTTTAACACCTTTGTACAGAGGTTTTCTGGGTGATTGGCTGGCACCTAAAGTGTCATTCAGCAGCCATGAAAGAGACACAATGTGCTGACTGCTGTACTAGTAAATGTATAAACACACTAATCACTATAATTGGGAAATAAACAACAAATAATAATAATAATAATAATAATAATAAACAATGGGACAGGAGATTAGAGCCTCTGTAGACAGTTGTCCTCCTTCATGTCACCAACTGTAGCATAGCCAGAGTCTTCTATAAATATGCAAGAGGGACGGAATATTTGACACAGTCCATGTCCTGTCTCACAAACTGTTTCTATGAATTTACCAGACAGGCCAAACACTTTGATGGAATTATCCCAGAAATCACATATGTATATTCTCAATTCATCTGTGATAGGATTATAGAACAGGTTGAAGTTGTATGCTCCTACTATCTGATCCTCTGTGAGTATAGACCTTATGAGTACTCCTTTTAGAGAGAAGATTTGTAGAGGAGAGGGAGATCCTGTGAAGAGACATATAACATAATCCCCAACAGCCTTCATGTTCTGTAGCCATGGATGCCTGTTAGGTATCTTGGTATGCAAGATAGGATTGAGTGGGTATTCTTGTTCTATACGGAGAGGATCTACCTGCATACGGATGAGACTGGGCTTAAGAGTCCCCACATACAAATGCTTACTGTTAGGGGAGGTACAACAAGCCTGTGGTATTGAGATGGTGTGTTCACGATTCATGTCAGGTATATGTACTTTACTATCTTTCCATGTTAAGCTGAATTGTACTAATAAACTCGTATAGCACACGAATACGGACTGTTTGAAGTATGTCAATGAGACAGGAGTAGTAGCTAAATGAGGATCATGATGCGAAACTGTAGCTGCAAGATCTCTAGCCCTGTAGAGTGTGACTGTATCACCGTATCTATCCGCTACTATTACGTTATTCATAACCGCAATTATATCAGTTAGTGTATCTAATTGGTGACTTCCTCCACCTCTATCAACACCAGATGCTACAGGGCTGTTCCTCTCTTCTTTGGGTGGAGCTATCCACATGGGATCGTTATCAGTGTCGATAGCAAATGAAGGAATGTCTATTCTGTTGTCGTAATAGTGACGGATCGTTCTTTGTATTATATCATATATTTCCTTCAAATCCTTATCCTCCTTATTCTTCCTGACGAGATATTCTAGAGACCTAGCGTCTCTGTACAGGAAAGATAGTTCATTGAATGTGAAAGTCACTCTCTTCTCCTCAACAACTGCATAACAATCCTCCATCTCTTTGCATTTCTCTTCTATCCTATCTGCATTCCTGGTTTCTAACTCATCTCTAGCTATCGCATACTCCATATTGAGTCTGTTTAACCTCATGTCATACTCCTGACGTGTGATACCCCCGGGAAGCAGGTCTCTCTTGGATGGATTCACTGGTTTCATGTCTTCCTTTATTTCAGGATCTACATAGAAAATGAATTCTCCCTCAATCAAGTGTGTCATTTCCTTCCTCATACAACATGAACACCAAGGTTCTGGAATAGGATAAGTCCTCATCTTTAAGATCTCTGCCTTCAGTCTCAATCTCAGAGATTCGTATCTCTTTACTATCACACTCTCGATCGGTTTTGGGAGTCTAGGGACTAGCAAATTCTGAATTCTATGAATCTTTTGCTCAGCTGTCTCCTTCCACATGATGAGACCGTTTAGGGAGTATAGGGAAGGTTCTGCTAGAGTCCTCTCTATGTAGAAGAGGCTGTCTTTGATATCAGTAGGGAGGTAGTCATGGATGATTAGTAGAGATATTTTCTCTAAATGCTGGTCGTATGGCTCCTGGAATGAATCTTTGAGAGGGACAGGAAGTATTTTACTGGAGATTACAGATTCATAATCTTTGTAGAGAGGTGATAACTTGTTAAGAATTCTATCAATGTTTACGTCATATGTCGCTGTAATTCTTTCCATTTCATTGAGGATATTTGGTATCCTAGCAATATTCCTGTACTCCTGTATTATTCCGGTATATCGTTCCTTCAAGGATACACGTGTTTCTGTGGACAGTACGGAGGCCTTCTTGCTATTTAGAGTTTCCATTTCCAACTGGAACCCTCTAGACAATTCGGAAATTTCGTTCACTGTAAGTTCTAGTAAGTCAATGGACAGAATTTCCTTTAATCTATCCTGGTACTTCTTCAACATCTTCTCAGCTTTTGAAGGTGTTACCTGGCTCATGTTTGTTGCCATTTCAAATTCTTTGTCTTCAGTTAATATTTATTTATTATAAATGTTGTCTTCAGTTCTTTTATAGAAATATCTCTTCTTTAGAATTTGTATTAGAATTAAGTATTACTTTCTATGTGAAGTAATGTGTTTCATAATGTGGCTTAATAATAGACACAATTAGCGACACAATTGCATAATTGCTTTCTATGAAACTGAAAATCTCAAAATTTAATTTTCAATGGCGAAAGTCATATTTAGATATTGTTGTTGTTGTTGTTGTTGTTGTTGTTGTTGTTGTTGTTATTCTACCAAATTAGTTAATTATTACTTTCATTAGTTGAAACAATAAGTTGTTATTGTTTGGAAATGTTTGTTTGTTGTGTTTATTGTATAACACTATTGAGTGGAGTCTACTGGAATTATAAATATTCATAGTGGGATATATCATTTTGATTCTGTACTAATTACAGCAGTCAGCACATTGTGTCCTCTTTCATGGTTGTTGAATGACACTTTAGGTGTCAGCCAATCACCTAGAAAACCTCTGTACAAAGGTGTTAAAACAAATGTATATACAAAATTAATTATTCTAATTACATCGGTACCAGAGGCCATTTTGACCCGGTTAAGTGGAGTATACCCTTTATGAAATATTCACTTCAGGTCCACATGTGTCCCATAAAATGTACCATATGCTAATTTAAATCTAATTAATGACACTTTCCACGGCCACTATTGAAACCCAACAATTCTGACTATATTTTAATAAGCACTTTAATCATAATTTTCACAAAATACATATATACTGTTGACAATATGGAACTATCATTTAATTAGTTCCATATCGTTATTTAATTTAATTGACAATGGTCTGTTATTCAATTTCGAATATTTCTTGAGCCACTTTTCTATTGACTAATCAGATTGTGGTTTCAATATGCATGCATTTCAAAGTTTGGGCGCCAAACTTGCTTATAAATATTAAAAAGTAACGAAAATGTTCAAAAGGAATTTTTCAAATGTCGGCGCATTCCAGTCCAATCAAGAAACTGCCAAATGTGTCAGATTATGAATCTGTTGATGAAAATATTTTGAGACAAAAAAATGCAAAAATTTTTAATCACAAAATTCGGCCAAATTCTGTAATAACTATTTCACCAATCAAAAAGCAGGGAAAACAGAGATTTGATTGGAATATTTTTGGTGTGAAAATTTTGTGTTTTATTTTTGTTGTTTTGTCTTGGTTTGTTGTATTCCTGCCTTACTCAAGTTTAATCAGATTTTTCTTGGGACCAGACGTGAGTTGTTTACTCGTTGTTTATATGGGCTGACACCCTAGGCCAGCGGTTTCCAAATCCCAACCCTTTTCACCCGTGCACCCCTATACCAATTTACAAATTATTTTCGCTTCCTTTTTTCCATGAATTGGACACTTTGTATTATGATGACGTCATTAAATAATGAGATACAGTGTAGCCTCCACAATAGGCGCCAGAACGCTGAAAATGCTACCTCGTGTCTGCCAGTTTCCCTATTTGTGTGGAGGTTCATTTGTATGAGAATAGGAATTCGCTCGATTTATTTTCACTCCATTATTATTATTATTACAGGTGAATGTTGCTGGTTCATTGAACGCGCAAACAGAAAGGATTGACAGTATTTGCGGTATTGTTAATAACTCTACACTTGGCTTTCAAGGTAAGCCAGCGCCCCCCTATTCCCCTCTACTAATTGTAACATATCTTATGGGTCCCTCCCATAGACTACAATAGATCGTGTAGATCCCCTACTGTCTCCCGTAGTCCATGTACCCTAACCCTAAAATCTGATTGGTCTGAGACTTTTTGGCGCCTTTTCTCAGAGTTATGTGTATATTTATGTATCTAATTTTAGATAATCGTAGTTCCAATTTGAACCTGACCTGTGAATTTCCTTACACAAACAATGGAAGTCTTTGTGTACCGATTTGTGGCACGTGGCATCCAGGTGGTCACGTGTATCATATTGTGACACGAGTGGTCTCTTGTGTCGCCTCCACAATTTCTCTCATCTTCTCAATACTCGGAATTATCACTTGGTTGATAATTGGGAAGAAATTGTAAGTTTCCGTTTTCTCTTAATAAGACACCAGTAATCTCAATGAATATAACTATGAATTGTCCTGTGACATAGTTTTTAGAGAAGATGGCACTCTGGGGTACATTTTTGCTATTTTGAGCACTTAAATCGGACTTATATTTTTGGAGATATATCAATATTTAAGTGGTTGTGCCACAACCAAAAGTGTTATAAAATGAATCCAAATAATCCATTAAACCAATAGAATTTCAGTCTACATAACCCTCAAATCTGATAGGTCTACACATTTTGTCACCTATCTCAGAGATATGTTGAGATATCGCTTAGAAATTTGGAATTATTCCTAGATTTATCACATTCCACACACTTACCAAATTTCAATTTTCTAACTCTTACCAATTCGTAATTACATTAATAACAAAAAATTCATTATTTCTATTTTTAGATTCGCGTTTCCTCAAGTAATTCCTTTCTACCTCTTTGTATGTGCTGGTATCCAAGGTAAGGTGTTGGTATGTGATTAATATACATTAGACTGACTAGACTCCGCTTAATAGGATCACATCGGTACCAGAGGCCATTTGGACCCGATTAACCTGAGTAATTAACACTTTTTATGGTTCTGTTTCTGTCCAAGTGGCCCTATTTTAAACCTGTGGGTCTATTAAGCAGAGTCTAGTGTAATTTCATATTAATATATTCTAGCTATTTGTATACTAATCGGACAGATACATTACGTGAAGTTCTACTGTAGTCATGAGGATTTGATTAGTTCAAGAATTGAACCCACTATACAGTGTTATATCCAGGGTAAGTAGCTGTTATATATGGCACAGACACTTGTGTTCCTGATACATGTATACATACATATATGTGTCAGACAGAGATAGTGGCATTAGGGTACCATAGGGTAATTCCGATTTTAACACGTATTAAGGGGAATTGGACTGTCCTTGCCTTAAATTGCTATTTTTTGATTTACAACTTGGAACTACAGTAAACATCGGATGTAACGACCTTTTTTGCTTGTCAAAATGAGTGTCGTTATATCCAATGTTTACTGTACAACACGGCAAAAGACTGGAATTGTTCTTATTATTGGACTGGTACATTAGAATTGGGTCATTTTGTACCAGAAGTATTTGTATGGTTCTCTTTCTGGCCAAGTGACCCTATCATCCGATGGGACAGTACCCTATTCAGCAGAGTCTTCTGTAATACATCCCTCCAACGCCCTCTCAATCTGATTGTCCTTAACACATGTACCTTATTCATTATTAAATTATCTATTAATATGTTCTATATCATATAGGTGCTGTATATCACTACGTCAGTTTCATATTTGTCTTTTGGTATTTGTTCTATGTGGCAGCTGTCCTCTTGATACTCATGTTCCCATTCACCTTCAGGGTTACTGAGGGGGCCAATTGGAAGCCTCATCTTGTTCTATTTATAGTAGCAGTTGGTCTTCCTTTGTTAATTCTTGGAATATTCTGGGCGATCGATTCAAAACGGTATGAGATTGTTAACCACCCTCTGGTTTGTTTACCAACACCGACTGGAATAGTTGCCATGTTCATAGTTCCACTTACACTCATCCTTGGTTTGTCCCTCACATCTGTTATTCTCATAATCAATCAGCTGGTCATTAATCAGCTGCGATTAAGAAATCACAAAACATCAAATATGAATAATAAACAAAACCAGTTTATCTTTAGAACTCTAGCTGTTATTGTTTGTTTCACAGTTATTTGTTTGTATCTAATTGTCGAATTTGGTGTTAGAGTCAGTTTCTCGAAACCTTTTATATCATATGTGGAGTTGTATTGGGCTTGTATCACTAGATATGGAACTAACACCTCTTGTTGTGAGGACAATTATACACAATTTTATCACCCAGAATTGACTGTTTTGAATGACTTCTTTTTTTCCATTTGGGGAGTTGTCGCACTGTCCACTTTGGCGGTCAAAGAGGCGCGTATTTTCTGGCTTTCTGTCTTCAAAAAATGTTTGTGTCGCCGAGAACATAAAATACCAGAACCAGAACCAAGTTCTACTTCACACTATGTGCAAAAGAGGCGATTGACTGAAGTTGTTTTTCTGAGTTCTGGTGAAGGCAAGAAGCTCTTTGATGCTGGAAATGAAACTGGAGCTATTAATGGGACAGGAACCAATGGTGAAATTGGAACTAAAGATCTGTAGTTATTTACTCTTAATTGGAACTTATTTTAATTTGAGTTTGCACTATTTTTGTTTTACTTAATTCTCTCACCTTTGGCACTTTTGAATATTTTTAGTTCCATATTAAACTAAAATTAGATTATGCCAGAAAAGCTCAGTCATTCCTCAGATTTCAAACTGGAACTAACACATATAGGGTATTCACATATCCGTATTTATGTTAGTTCCGTTTATCAGGATAAACATTTTGAGCGCCAAATTATCAATAAACTCTACGACCACTTCAGAGAATTTTGTGAGAATTATGGACTTCAGTTTCAACTTATCGATTTGAGATATCACATGAATGATGATATAATAAATGACATTTTGGTGGCTCAATTGTGTCGCCAAGAAGTGGTATACTCACGTGTTATCAGCTTGGGACCTGGGTTGGTTATTTTGGCGGGCATGCGTTATGGGTATCGGCCACTTCCAGACACATTTAGCTCCCAAGAGGTGCAATCTCTAATCGGGACCATGGATGATTCGATTGCTAAGAAAATGTTCTTTGATTGGTTCCGGATTGATGGCAATTCCCTCTCGAATGATTATTCGTTAGTTCCGATTTCAACTCGTTATAAATATTTCTTCTCTCATGATACGAAACATAGCAACGACAAATATGCAGATAGACAAAAGTGGCAGAAAGAAAACCACCTGATTGGTCGCTCACTCCGCCGAGCTGCCAAAACAGTTTTCAAGAATGACAAACTGAAACTACACAATATCGCTAGTTCCATATTCGAATTGGAGATATATGAAGGCTTGTTGAATCACCATGGCAACCCGAATGACCATTGTCTATGCTTCAAAACTCAAATTATTGATATTTACAAATTTTTGTTATCACATGATTATGTTACTAAATATATCGATCTTCTAAATGGAACTAAAGAAATAGACCAAGATTCTAAAAAAGCGTTAAACGCGTTAAAAGAACTGAAGATTCCTCAAGATGGAACTGGAATTGGAACTGAGAATATTATCGAGCATAAATTAGTGTTTGGACAAGATTTAATCGACACAAATAAGTCTGAAAGTTTCAAAGAATATTTGTCCGATTTTGAAAATTCTTTCAAAAGTTCGACCGAAAATCTCATAAAGAATTCTACTAATAAAATTCCAAACATTCTTTCGTCTCAGCTTAGCAACGAAGTTAACACACATTTGGAATTTGCGAAGAATATGTCACATTTAAAATGGGGGTTCCACAAAGTAGCAGATAATTGTGTCGCTTCTATTAACACCTATATTGATGGTTCTAATTTCAGAACACCGTTAGTATTATTTGGAGATCAAGGTACCGGGAAAACAGCTGTCATCTCAAGAATAGTGGCGCGAATTTTGGAAAACAACCCTGAATTAAGATTGGTTGTTAGATTTGTAGGCTTAACTCTAACCGCCCAATCAATTTGCCCGCTTTTGAGAAGTATATGTGAACAGCTGGCATCCATTCTAGGGCTAACCAATCAGAATCCACCTAACACTTACACTAAACTGAAGGAATATTTCAATAGGCTCATTGGCGAACCGATCAATAAGAAACTCGTAATTCTATTGGACGGCGTAGACTATCTGGATTTCATTGATAATGGTAGTAGTATTGATTGGTTACCGAACTATTTGGCGCCTAATGTCCGGTTGATATTGACGACAAGACCGGAAGTGAAGAGATTAAGTTTATTTGGCGCACGATCTCTTCTACGAAATGAATCCTTTCTGGAACTATCGCCCCTCCCAGAACCGGAACTATCTTTATTCTTATCAAGTTTATTGTCAGCACATAATAGAAAGATGACATCATCTCAGTTCCATATTGTACTTAGTTTCATGCATAGTTCCAGTTTAACAACACCATTTTATGTGAATTTGTTACTCAAAGATGCAATAAAGTGGAAATCTTTCTCTAAAGTAGACCAATCAGAATTGAGTGTTAGTGTCGGTGGAATGCTTAATTCAATTTTTACAAAACTTGAAAATAAATATTCAAAACTTTTCGTTACAGAATGCCTATCTATCATTACGGTTGCTAGGTAAGTGCGTAATATATGTAGGCAAATTGATTGGCCAAATCCTTATCAGTGTTTCAGATGGTAAATTGGAACTAAGCATGATATAGTTACGGTCACTAATTTACTTAGGTATTATGATGATTGGCTGAGACAAATAGGCATAAATATATTATATAAAACGGATTTTCATTTTTCATATTTGGTGTCCGAATTTATTGAGGAACTGGTTGGTACTAGCAACGGAGTATTGTCATTAGGAATGTTAGATATTAGCGAAATATTCACAAATATCCTGACCTATCAGATTTAAGAGTTATTCAGTTTATTTTCTCAGGTACGGAGTTACAGAATGTGAATTAGAAGATTTACTTTCAAACAATTTGGAACTAAAACAGGAACTAACACCTAACTCCAGTCAAAACCAACGGATCTCTCCTATTTTCTGGGCAAGGCTGAAACTGGAATTAAGCTTCCCATTTCTGGTTCACGTTGTCGCCCCTGGGTCATATTGTGTCATCAGATGGAGTCATTCTATTTTTAGAAATGTAGCACAACAACGATACCTGTCTACTCCAGAGAAAATAATGTACTATCACAAATTAATGGCAGATTACTATCAGAATACGAAACTTAAAAATGTATTCCAATTGGAACCAACCTCTGTCGCCCATAGCAACGCAGTTATCACTGAGGAATGTGCATATTTCAATCCAAGAAATATGTTAGAATTGCCATTACATTTAGTTGAGACAGGACAAACTCGTGTTTTGATTGGTCTGCTTACCAATCTGAGATGGTTGATGCTAAAAATAGAATCGATGGGTACTTTTGAAATTTTGAAAGATTTCTCACTTTTGTTCGATAAATTGCCGTCGAATGAAGAGTCAGATTTAATTGGTCAACTCAGAATATTAAAAGAAGCGTTACAGAATTCCTACAATTCTATTGGTCGAGATCCTAAATGTTTACCGCAGATTCTGACCAATCATTTGATGGCTTTTGTATTCAAAAATGAGCCAATCAAAGACTCGGGTTTGAAATTGCGTAATCCTAAAATAGACACGAAATACTCACTTTTGATTGGCTTAATCAAATCTGCCATGAATTCCTTTGAACCTCCAAATTTTATTCCTCTGTCTCCTGGCAACGATGAGATAGGAACGGAATTTGTTTATGAGTTTTGTAACCATCGTGACGAAATAACTTGCATTCGTATCAAAGATACCAATGAGTCAAATGGAATGCTAGTCCTAAGTTCTTCAATCGACTCAACTCTCAAACTTTGGGAACTCAAAACTGGTAAAATTAAATTTATATTTTCAAAATATAGAATTTTTATTTCAACATTCCTTTGCAGGAAATCTGTTGCTAGTATTCGTTGGTCATGAAAATGGTGTCAAAAGTTGTGACATGTCTGTCAATGCCACTATAGCTATTTCTGGCTCAGATGATGCCACAATTCGTCTGTGGGACACAAAGAATGCCACCTGTCTTCAGCGACTAAATGGACACTCTGGTATGTTTAGATTAACATTTGTTTGTATATTTTAAGTAACCATAATTTGTCTGTGAGAATATTCATCGGTTAGAAGATTGGCCAATAGAAGTTTAGAGAAATTATGGTTTAATTTCAATAGACATTCAATATGAATTCTAAAATTTGTTTATTGTTTGTATTATTGTTTACAAAAGCAATTTTCAACACTCAATCCACTGAGGAATGTGTCCTGATTGGTTCTAGTTGGTGCCTGAACTGTAGTTCTAATTTACAGCCAGGCGTTGAAAGTCATATAATCTGGAAAGTGAATGGCAGGATAAACCAAAGTTACGAACAAATGGTTTCAATAAAATTCGACCCAGTTGACCAATCAAATTCCGGAGATTACGAGTGTAGCAATATTATGACGTCAGAAATTTATTCAACCAATCAAATTACAGTCTATCAGCCAATCAAAGTTCTCTCTTCCCTCAACTATTTTATAACTCTTGGTGAAGATTTTGATATTTTCTGTAGAGCCGATGGGATACCGGAACTATCTTATTCTTGGTTCCGGAATGGTTCCTTGATTGGAACTGGAACTAACACCATATCAATTCAGGATGCTACAATATCAGACACAGGCGAGTATCAATGTTTGATAGCCAATGAATGCACACAATTGAAACAAAGAATAATTGTGTCACCTTTCCAGCCAATCATGTTATCAGAAGGTGTTATAATTGCCATTGTTATTGGAACTATCTTGTGTGTATTCGTTACCGTAGTATGCCTGTTCATATCCATGCTACAGGTCCGGAAATATATCCATCACCTCTCAGATGGTTCAAAAGGTGGCTCACGACACAGTACCAATATTTCCTTGCGTCGCAAACATTCGTTTAAGAGTTCCAGTTCTCACAGAAATTCTATTTCCGACATGTTTGTACAGGAAGGTGTCATACACGAGAACCCGGTATTCACTGATGGATTAGCCAATCAGAAGTCAGCTTATATCGGACAATTAATAGGCATACCACAGACAGAAGATCAGGTGTCTCATCTCTCATTGGCTGGTTCCACTACTGGTGGGAAATCCTATTCTAGCGATGATTTGGAGCTGAAACTAACCGACAAATTGGAACTAGCACCTGATGTAAGACGTTCGAGAAGTTTGAGTTATGCCAAAACTGAAATTCCTGAAACTAAACTGGCGCCTTATGAACATAGATTCTCGCCTTCTCGCTCACTTAGAAACCAAAATGGACAATCGGAATTTTCCAAAAGAAAGGTGTCAAAAGAGAGAACTATCTCAGAAATGGTTGCTGAGAAACGTAGAATATTTGATCCAACTGCAACTAATACATCCCCGCCCAAAGCATTCTATGCCAAATCGGAACCAAAGCAAGGGTTAGTTCCCAAAGAAACTAAAACAGTTCTGAAACGAAAGATATCACTTGATGACGACCTGCGTGTTACCCCGGGGGATATTTCAGATTTCTTAACCAAAGAAATTCCTGGGAATAGTTCCGATTCTGATGAAGACATGGTCGCAGCTCTACCACTCAGAATGCCGCATTCAGGTGCTATCCGCCTGGCACAGGATGAGAACATTTTGCTGAAAGAAATCAATAAATTCAAACCGGAACTTAATACGGAACTAACTTGGGATGAGCTAGACAAACACTTCCATGTCCTCGACACATTTGTAACACCCGGTGCCACTCAGCGTTTAAGGAATGTGTCGACGCACGCCAATTTAGACCCCATATTAGAGGAATCTCCCTCTACGATCCAATTAGCAGAAGAGGCATCAAGGGTAGCCGTTTATAAGAGGCCAAAGGACCGTAGATGGAAGGTGACAAATATTGATGAGGTGGACCCATGGGCAGTCCGGGATATCTCCAATATTCCAACGAAAATCGTAGCAACGAGAAGCAAGCGGTTTGATAGGAAATCACTTTATTAATACTTTTAGATTCCATTATACCAATTCCGTTACTAACCTATTTATTCATTTATACTTATTTATTAATCCACTGACACTCTTTATTTATTGAAATATTGGTTCTGTTATTAGTTCCACATTAATTTATGGATCGAATTTGTTTTGTAGATTCTGTCAATTGTGTCGCTTTGACTAAAAATGGACGCATTGGTTTGTCCGCTGGATCAGATGGCAAAATATGTATATGGAACTGTCACAGGGATAGTTCCTGTTTCGGTGATATTATATACACTCTACAAGCTCATAACCAACCAATCAGATGTCTGGCTTTGTTACAGAATGACCAGATGTTTGTCACAGGTTCAGATGATACTTTTCTTAAGACCTGGAATGTGGCATCGAGTAGAAATTGTGGCACAATGAGTGGACACATCGGACCTATAGCTTCAGTCTCAGTTCTAGGTGACATATTTCTTAGTTCCAGTTTGGATGGAACTGTTAAAACTTGGACAAAAGAATGTACGCTCATCCAATCAAGTCCCGCCAATTCCTATACTATTAATAGTGTATGCCTCGCCCAATCAAATTGCTTGCTTGGTTTGATTGGTTCCAATAACGGAAGAATTATGCTCATTGACCCAAAAACTGGAGTGAACAAGAATTCTATTTCTGGACATTCCTGTGCTATCAAGTGTGTTACAATGGCGACAGATGGAATGTGGGGTGTGAGTGGAGATGTAAATGGAACTATAAAAGTATGGTTAATTGGGAAGGACCTATTTTTAGAAGGTAGGTTTGCCCCATGGTCCTTGGGGTCATGAAATTCTGAAGTTCATATTTTCACACCTTGATCATGTCCATATATACAACAATTGGAAATCTATGGAGGTGTGAATTGGTCCCATAAATCCCCCCTTGGCCTATCAAAATTTCTAATTATTTTCATTTCAAGGATTCAGGACAACTAACTCACACGATAGTTTGATTAGTCGAATCAGGTTTTCACCGTGTGAGCAGTTCTTAGTAACGGTTGGGGCAGATGGGTATGTGACCATTCTAGACCTCAATTCTTGTAAAGAGGAACTATCACTATGGGGACATCCTCAACCTATTAATGATATAGTTATACATAGAGATTCTGTGAGGTTCCTTACAGCTGGTAATGACAGGTAAATTTGGAATTATAGGAACCAAAATATATGTAATCGGAACTAACAATTGGGATTGAAATTCCTAGCTCAAATCAGCCAATAATTTCTTTGGATTCTAAATTTAGTGACAATCCATGGTCCATGTTTGTAATCTATTCAGAAGCAGTTTATTACAAAACGGAACTAAGTATATTATCCATGGTTACATATGGAACTAATTGATTAATTTATATCCTTAATGGAGATATAGTTGCTGTCCACACTTATCCATAGTTTCAGAGTTCCAATTGCAACTGAGAAATACAATTTTAATACATTTTAGGAAACTAAAATTGTGGCATGGAGAAAACGCCCGGGCAATTAGTGATTATTACGGACACAATGCGCCACTTACAAGTGTCGCAATAACAGAGGAAGGAGAGATAATAGCTTCAGGTGACAGGAAAGGGAACATATTTTTATGGAAGATTGATGATATTGACTGGAAACTAGAACTTGAATCGGAACTAACTGAATCTATATCTGAACTACAGTTTGTTTACAAGTAAGGAAATTCACTTATATTTCGTTCGATTTTGAATTTTCCTTCCTAACAACTAGTATGTTAAAATGGAATGTGTACACACCCTAGAATCTTTATTGCCCCATTGAGAGGGAGGAGCATAGTATCATAAAGTGGACCCATCGGGGCACCATATGGTCCCCATTGTCCCGTGGAATGACTTTATATAAATTCCTGTTATGTAATTAAATAATCATATTTTAGTTCCTATTACATGATGATTATATGAAACTGCAATTTCTATTATTCAAATTACCTCTGAGTCACTTGTAATTATGTTTACGATAATGTTTGTTTGTTTGTTTGTTTGTTTGTTTGTTTGGTGTCCCGTTTGTACTCTAGGGTCAATTTTATACGTTTACTTTAGTCATATTGAAAAGGTGTTTTGTGATTAATTCTACATTAGCCAATCAATTTGTAATGTTTGAATGCAATTATTTATTATTTAGAGATAACATAGTTTACCTACTAGCTGGTTGTCAAGATGGAACTGTTACGCTTTGGAATGTGAGCCAAGCTACTTTAGTTTCAACTTTTCACACTTCCGATAGTGTCACGTGTATTGACACAATCTCTCATAAATGGCAGGCAATTTGTGGCACGCAAGATGGCACAATTTATAAGTATGTGAATACAGACACAGTTTGACACTTTTTGTATTTATATTTTTCATAATAGATGGACAATTGGGGCGGGCAAACCACTTGCGACACAATCTAGAGTTCATAAAGATACAATCACAGGAGTGAAATACTTAAACAAACTGGAACCAAGCTATATAATTAGTTCCAGTTTAGACGGATACATCCATTTATTGGAATTTACAGAATTGGTTCTATTGGCTAGTTTCTGTCTGGGAGAGTCTATTACTTCTATTGATTGCAATTTGGCAGGAAGTGTTGTGGCATATAGTTCCGTTTGTGGCTCAATTGGGATGGTTTCTGTTAGTTCCAGTTTGGAAGAGAATATCCTATTTGAAACAGGACCTTATCTTTTCAAACAGAGCGATAAAATACATCAATTCGGTAATGTTAGTTCCATATTACCCGTGGTTATTTTATAGTTCCTGTTTAATATGTTCACATCCATTAGGTGAATATACTCAAAGCTATCCAGTACTAACTGATAATCTTAACGACATAAATGGTGTATTGGAATTCAGCGATCAGTTCGAATGTTTGTCAGCCAATGAAATGCCGGGGTTATTTCCTAAAGATCCAGAATTCGAACAGATATATTTGGTACCTCGAAGACCAGGGGTTTTGGCGCCTATTTTTGAGACAAGTGACGAGGAAATAGAGGAAATTGGAACTAGAACTAGCATCCAAGAGTCTACCAATCAGAATATATCTTTAGATAATGTTGTTGAGACTAATTTAAGTTACAATAGCGACCCTGTCACTTCTAAAGTTTGCGCCATTTTATAGCTACTTATTTATATATTCATATATCTTAGTTCCAGTTCCGCACACCTATTTATAATTTGTTGTCCCGTATCCCCTAGTCCTAGGTAAGGTTATAAAATTAACACCTTTTAATATCCTCACCCTCCAGGGGCTTCGACCGATCCATAGGCAATTATCATACCATTTATTTTCTTAGTTCCAATTTAGAATATTAATTAGTTCCAATTCCAATCATGTCTAAAACCAGAGCTCAGAAGTCAAAACATGGTGGAAGTAGACCCAGGACCTCAAATATATTTTCAATGTTCGATCAATCTCAAATACAAGAATTCAAAGAGGCCTTTAATATAATCGATCAGAACAGAGATGGCTTTATTGATGCTAAAGATTTGAAAGAGATGATGGTGTCACTTGGTAAGTGGAATTATATATTATAACACCCTTATACTGGGGACATAATATATTATCACTTATTACATTCCAGAAATATATTCACCAACTCCCTGCCCGCTTCTATGACGTGTTATGTCCCAGTTTCCATGGTTACCTCGTTGGTATTTGTCTACACCCCTCAATGAGGGAGAGGACCATTGAAAGGGTTATGCATGCTTGCTAATCAGGGAAAATATTGATTATTTCTCGCATAATGGAAAACACATATAAAATTAGAAATACAGGCAGATAGTTAGAAAGGATTGATAAGTATAGTTCTGGTTTGTATATTTATAGTTCCAGTTTAACATGTCCCTTCAAATTAGGTAAAGAGGTCCCAGAGAGGTATATAGAAGAAATGTTGGAGGAGTCCAGAGGGAATCTAAACTTCACAATGTTTCTAACTCTGTTTGGAGAGAAGTTAAGTGGGACAGACCCAGAGGACGTGATCAAGAATGCATTTGCTTGTTTTGATGAAGAGGGTACAGGGAAGATCCATGAAGACAGGTTAAGGGAACTCCTCACTACCATGGGGGACAGATTCAATAATGAACAAGTGGACAATATGTTCCAAGCGGTAACACCTGATGAAAATGGTCTTTTTGATTATATTCAGTTTATTAGAATAATCAAATATGGATCTAAGGATGACTAGCGTGCATTTTGATTGGTTGAGGTAGCTAGTAGTAGTCTGTAATTCATTGTGTATATTTATGATCATTCTATTTATAGCAACATTAAATCCACCAATCATATTGCAGCCTTCATACACTAAAGTATTTGACACTAGAATATTTAGGCGAATCTGGAACTAACGCCTCGAAATTAAGCAAAGTAGCATAGCGCATAGACCCGGAACTTTTCGTATAATTAAATTAAGTGTCATATTGTGACCAAGTGTCTTGCTTTATCGGTCCAAATCTAACTTCTACAGAAATTCATTTTGTTGTTATTTTGTTTACAGTATACATATTTGTAAACAAACAAATTAGAAATGAGTAAACACCGTTTGATGACCAAAAGCAAGTCTCGACACAGACGCGCCACTTCAAACATCTTTGCAATGCTTGATCAATCACAGATACAGGAGTTTAAGGAGGCCTTCAATATTATCGATCAGAATAGAGATGGTTACATTGACTCTGAAGATTTGAGGGAAATGCTGGCGTCTCTAGGTTAGTTTTGAATTGGAACTTTAAATTATAAATGGAACTATATGTGTGATACTTAGTGCCTATATTACTCATTGTTCAAAAATAGCTTTTCGCGCCAGAATAAGTGGAAGTGAGCGCCAAAATTAGTGATTTTAATGCCTAAAAATGTCTTCCAGTGATTTGTATTTTCTGAATTCTGAAACATTCAGGTTTTGGAAAAACTCCTATTGTAATTGGAACTAACACCTATTACAGGTAAAGAGGTGTCAGAACAATACATACAGGACATGTTAGATGAAGCACATGGTCCTCTAAACTTCACAATGTTTCTAACTCTGTTTGGAGAGAAGTTAAGTGGGACAGACCCAGAGGATGTGATTAAGAATGCATTTGCTTGTTTTGATGAAGAGGGTACAGGGAAGATCCATGAAGACAGATTAAGGGAACTCCTCACTACCATGGGGGATCGATTCAATAATGAACAAGTGGACAATATGTTCCAAGCGGTAACACCTGATGAAAATGGTCTTTTTGATTATATTCAGTTTATTAGAATAATCAAATATGGATCTAAGGATGACTAGCGTGCATTTTGATTGGTTGATTAGGACTTCATTTATGATCTATCACTTATTGATTTTAATCATGTATTCTATACTCGAAATTTTCTTTATTGGCCCAATTGTCCCCTGTTCCCCTCGCCCCTGTCTATGGGATTTAGAAAGGAACTTGCCCCGATGTGAGGATAGGGACAGCAGTTCCCAACATGTGCACATTGGGCCCCTGGTGGTCCACGGAGGACAGCAGGAGAGGGTCCACTGAATGTGTTACGTATGATACTAAATTTATATTTGCGACATAATTTTAATTAAGCCAATTTCTGCAATAAATATTTTGCATCAAAACAGTTCTTGAATTGTTGATGAAGCCACAGAATTAGGTATACAGTCGAACCTCCGAGATACGGGCACCTCCAAGATACGGGCACCTCCCTCAACCGGGCACCCTTATTTTATATCAGTCCAAAAGAATTCCACCATTTCATATGATTCTCCTCACACTAACGGTGACTTCAGTTCCAAAATATTTCATATGGGATTACGTTTGTATACAGTATGTAAACTTAATAACAGAATTAGAATACCTAAGGGAACTCAATGTACATTATGGGTTGTAACTACCATAGAGTTAATGATATTTCCGAGATCCGGGCACCCTCCGGTCCCACACTGCCCGGATCTCGGAGGTTCTACTGTATAATACTTGATGATAACGTGACTTATGAAAGTGTCAAAATCTCATATTTCGAGATTAATTTGTGGTGAATTAATGGCAATATTCATGTGGCTTGATTCGGGTGGTGGAGGTGAGACAAGTCTACAACTAACAGTGACTTTATTAGTCTGCCATTTTAGAATAATTCGAATTCTTAACTTGTCAAATATTTCCATTATTGGCATTCACAGAAATTCGAATTTCTTGCAAATTGTGTCTCGAAGTGGTTTTGAGGTGTAAATATGATTCAGGTAATTGTGGCTGACTTACAGCCACAATTATAATTATTTTTAGAAATTTCTAATATTAGATATTTTGTTTGTTTACAAATTTACTATATTTACTAATTGCTAATGTGTAATTGCTGATATTATACATTATACATCACATGGATACAGATATTTACCAAAGGAATGTACCATTTAGCTAATATTACATATAATAAATAATACGAATTTCTCCAATAATTATTTATGAGTAACTTTTGGATTTTCTGATTATCTTACTAGCATAATTAAACCACAAAGTTGTTTATCTTCGTTGTTTATTTGTGTTTATATTAGCTCTGCTTTTGAAGGTATTATATTTCTTAATCTAATTATAGCTGTATAATCCCCTCGTAATTTTTAAAGCCACAAGTTCATTGAAAGTATTAAATGTGGTTTTATTGTTTAGCTTGTAATTAACCCTAGCAACGTGATATGTACTTTGGTATGCTTTATATGTTGCTTTCAATATTACTTTACCAATTATGGTGGTATGCATATATTTGTTGTCGGTCTTGTGCAATGCGTGAGCGACACAAGACGACACATTTACAGATTCATATTATGTAATATATCAATTCGTACTTATTCGTTCGCATTTTTGGTAATATTGTTTATTACAAACATTTATGGGAGTGGTTCCTAGCTTGGGGGACCCCTTCGTGGTTCACGGACGACACCATGGGGTCCACAAGGATCTCAAAATTTGTATTCAGTATATGGGAAGGGTACACAGAATGTGGGAATTTGTATGGGGGGGTCGATATGTGAAAAAAAAGTTGTGAACCGCTGTCTGTCAACCCCCATGGAACGTTTCTTGGAAAAGTGGCAGGTAATTGTGGCACAGTGCCATATAGAGGGATGTTTCTGTCTATATGGACCATGTTTATGACGGCTTACTTATGAGAAGGGTTGTTATTGGATCATTGGGCTAATTTGTGCCAATTAATGTGTTTTCGACCATTTGACACCTTTTCAATAGCTTATACATATACAAAATGAGCAAAGCACGAGTGGCTAAGAAAGACAAACCACGTAAGCGTGTGCACCGCGCCACTTCAAATATTTTTGCAATGTTCGACCAAACCCAAATTCAAGAATTCAAAGAAGCATTTAATATAATCGATCAGAATAGAGATGGAAAGATAGACGCTGATGACCTCAAAGAAATGCTAGCGTCTCTTGGTAAGTGGAACTATAATATGGAACTATGATATTGTGGTGTCTAGTGTATTTATATTTTGACACTTATATGTACCCAGCGGTCCCTTTGAGGGCAATACTAACACCCTATTGACCATAGGCAGTTATACAAACACCCGAGTATATACAATTCCCGACACATATTAACTTCATCATATAACTGGCTCAAAAATAGCTTTAAGTGTGTGTGAATAATTCTAAATAAGCGCCAAAATATGTTAAGAGTAACCGCCCGAAAAATATGGCGCCAAATATACTTGAATTACGCTCCAATACGCTCCCAAAGAACCAAAAATTTCCAGTACTTTGAAATAATTTTGAAGTATTGAGGTATTCAGGTTTTGAATTCCTTTAATTGGAACTAACACCTATTACAGGTAAAGAGGTGTCAGAACAATACATACAGGACATGTTAGATGAAGCACATGGTCCTCTAAACTTCACAATGTTTCTAACTCTGTTTGGAGAGAAGTTAAGCGGGACAGACCCAGAGGACGTGATTAAGAATGCCTTTGCTTGTTTTGATGAAGAGGGTACAGGGAAGATCCATGAAGACAGATTAAGGGAACTCCTCACTACCATGGGGGACCGTATGTCCGACAAGGAGGTCGATGAGTTGCTCGTCGGCGCTCCCATCGACCTTAAGGGCAATTTTGATTATGTGTCCTTCACTCATATTTTGAAGCATGGAACTAAAGAGGATTAGTTCCAGATTGATGTGTGAATTAAGAATTATTTGTTTGTATATTCAGCTGCTTTTAGTTGTATTTCTTCATTGAATATTTCTTCAGAATAATTGTTCATTTAATTATACAGGTGTTAGTATAATTGGGCCAATACTTGTGCACTAAAGGGACCGTTGAAATTCTGATTCGACACATTTAAGCGCTCAATTTGTCACCTAATATTGTACGGTTGACCAATCAGTGACTGTAAAATAGCCAATGAATTCCAGAGCATTAAAGGCGCGCAATTCTGTTTATTTACAAACAATTTCCAAATTCCATTGTTATTCTGCATAAAACTTAGTAATTTTGCTAACAAAACGAATGCTGTAACACTCCTGTATAATTCACACTTTATTGAAATGATATGGTGTTGTATATTAAGTACCGTAAACTGGGGCTATTTTGACCCATTGGGTTTGCTTTAGCCCAAATATGAAAGCTCCAAAGAAACTAGATTGGATTCAGTATTGTACTTGAATATGACTTACCAAATTTTAACGAGTTTTCATATATCGGTAGACAATATCGAAAACAAATACAATATCTATTCGATAAGTAATATTTGGGCTAAAGCAAACCCAGTGGGTCAAAGTAGCCCCAGTTTACGGTAGTTAATTTCCGGAATGTACAATGATTACATTCAATCCTGATTACAAATCTTAAAGAAAGAAAAGGAGTGTGATTAGAGCGCTGAATTCTTTGGTGGAATCCAATTTGTTGCTTAGTTTCAATATTAGATAATGTTACTATTATGGTTATTTTTGTTTATTACATAATATGATTATTGTCTTGTTATCATAAATTTATAGTTTCAGTACTATAATGGGAAATATTTGTAGATAAATTCAGATTTATTTGTGAGCGAATTTGAATTCACAATCAGTCATAAAATCTTAACTGACGCTCATTTACATTTCAATTAACAAACATAGTTACATGTTTAACAAATTGGAATTTGAAAAATTACGTAATTGGAACTATTGGGTAATATTTGGTTCCTAATTGAATTGGGTTAAAGCCTATATCATATGAATACCAGAATTGGTAAACCCTCGAATCTTATAGGCTTAGATCTTAGAACTTGTTCCTAGAATTATAGCTCTTATCAGTTCCTCAGTCAAATTAGATTGGATCGTTTTGGGTAACAGTAAACCCGATTTTAATTCAAAGAACATGTTATTGTACTCATTATTGGATCTATAGAGTCTGTAATCGAATTAACACCTCCTTATTTTGTGACTCATTTTGGTTCAGTTTCAGTCCAAATTATTTGCTTTGATTTCAAAATTCTCAAAACAATTCTACGAATCAAATCACGCACTAATAAACTCTCAAATTTCATTGGTTGATTACCTCAATAGAGGTTAATTGATAAGTTTCCTTGGAAACGCTCAGGAATTTGCTTGAATAAGGTTCACGCGTTCCCTTTCGTACCATGGGACTCCAGTGACATTAGGGTAAACTAAGTGGTTTGTGTATAACTGAACTACATTCCTTTCATTGTTATCGTTGCTATGCTGAAGATTGAAAGTGTATATATAAAATTTTGTGGTTTTTGCCATCTAATCAGTATAAATATGTTTGAAATGAATTAATATTATTTTAAACAACAAATAACCAAAATGTCAACAACAATTGATAGTCATAAAATAGCAAAATGTCAACGAACAAAACAAATACTGTCCGACGACTGGGAGATGAAAATGGAAGACACAGACTTCAAAGATTTGATCGATACAGAAAAGTTGAAAAGTTTAGGTAAAATCGATTACAGAAATTTATCAAAACTCGGTCTATTGTCCGACACTGATAAAGCCTTTATCAGTGAAAATAGGAGGAAGGTTAACAACCGACGAGCCGCTAAAAGATTCCGGGAAAGTGAAAAGTCACGTCACCTAAAACTGAATTCTACCCTAACAACGCTATCTGAGGAAAAGAATGCACTTAAAAGAGAGAGGCAATTACTTATCTCAGAAATTCAAATGTATAACCAATTGATACAAGCAGAACATCAAAGATATTTTCAATATTATTAACCCCCGCTTATTAATTATTTGTTATCACTTAATTAGTGTGATTATTCATATTTATGTAATATTCATTGGCTTAATCAACTTTTGTTTACACACATATGTCTAATTCAATTATATTTGCAATCAGTGTTACCACCCAAAGGAATGTCCAAATGTGGTGTCGTGTGGCTTAATCTTGCTGTCTCATAAAGTTACATATTTTCTTGTTGCTAGGTGCATTATTATGGGGCCAGTGCAACACCCTGTGAGTTGGCTTTTTCAAAGATATACTTGTTGTTTGTGTTCTAAATTTGTTTATGCTTATTCATACGCCCTCCATCACTTCTTAAAGTTGTTTACCATGGATACAGCATTTGCAATGTGTTTAGTTTGCTTACGTAAATAACAACAAATACACTGTGGATAATTAGATACTCTAAACTCCTGTAATATCGAACTACCGAGCCACTAAGCCACCAGTTAATCTGGCCACTTGTCCAGAAACAGAACCATATACATACTGCTACAGTAGAGTCTCCAGCTAACGGACACGTCAGGGACATCGCTTCTGTCCGCTTCTTGGAGACTGCTAAAGTATTACATATATGATTACTAATTCATTCCGTTGTAGAGGGATTGTCTGCTTCTCGGAGTGTCCGTTTTGGCAGACTCCACTTTATATTACTCGGGTTATTCGGGTCAAAATGGTCTTGGTCCCGATGTGGCCCTATTTAGCAGAATCTGTTGTGTCTACCCGCTTATATCGAGGTGTGAAATTGTACAAAACTGGAGCTAACCGTTAAAGTTACATACATTCCATCGGTGATAATTATCAGTCCAATCAGCTTCGATATGACGAGAGTTGATTGTTTATTATTTGTCTACATTTTTGTTTGTTATTAGTAATTTAATTATGGCAACAAAATATTCTGAACCGACACAATTTACAGACACAATTGAGAGATGCAGCCTATCAGATGCTGAGGTTCTAATACGATCAAAATTTTCATATTTCCACGACCAATTATACGATTTGGAACAAAAATTGTTAAGTAAACTTCAAGAAATAATCCAAAATAGAATCTTTAAACAAATGAGATTTCTGCTAATATATTTGAGCTAGAAAAAGCGCTTACAAAAGTTGAGACAACTTTTACAGAAAATATTTTAAACGAAGAATATACTAAATCTGTAAATTCGATTGTTAAGAAAATAAATTATCTCAAAAATGTACAAGAAATTGAAGTGGATTCTGTTGTTTTAATATGGAACTCTGATTTTGAAAGGTGTCAAAATAATGTTTGTACGATTAGTCATGTGCTACCGTCCCGTGAGGAACAGAGGACAATGATCCAACGTATCATTCAATCAAGACACCCTGAACTTGGGGAAATATGGCACATTGTGTCAGCTAGGTGGTTCAGGGATTGGTGTGATGAAGTGAATTTCCATAAATCTTTATTCAAAAGTTTTCGATCCGCTCCGGTTAAACGGGTACCAATCGATAATTCCCGGATTATTTCCGGTTCCAGACTCAAATATGGACTTCAGAGGAACAAACATTTTGTATTGCTGCATTCCGATGCATTTGAACTGTTGCTAGGGTGGAATGGAATGGCAAATGATTCAATTACAATAGCAAGGAAAACTTATTTTGACGATAAGACTAAAAAAGTACAAGTGGATGCTTGGGAGTGTCAAGTTGACACCAAAGTGAAACCAATTTCTCCTCCAAAGGAGATCACCTCAAACACCGAGGATGCTGGAGGTAAATTGAACCGGAACTGTAACCTAGTATATGAACCTATAGGGTTTAATGTAGAGGTTAGAGTAGACAGGAGAGATCCTGATAATGTCAGTCTTTGTTCTAGAATTAGTTATTTGAGAGAGGTGTTTGATGATTGATATATAATTTTTACATATTATTTGTATATATTGGAATTTATCCACATTTTTACAATATTTCTTTGTTATATTTTCACGCCTTTAAGGGTAGTGGTGGTCCCAGTGGGCGGAAACCAAAATCCTGTTCATGCATTTGGCAGGCCGCTCAACTCTCACGATCTCTTCGTATAGGTATCCACCTCTGTATAACAGTCACCTGCACATAGCGGCCACAATTTTGGTCCCTTACTGGGGCTAAAGCTGTCTATAACTGCCACTTTATAAAGTGTTCGCCTCCCATAAAGTATACCTTTGACATTCCTTTGGGTTACCATCGTTACTACTTATACTGTATTATCTTAATATAGGTTACTTGTCTTAACGGCCAACTTCTGCTAGTACTTTCGGTTGCTGTTATAGACAATTTTGACTGTCTGTCGATCCGTGAGATCAGTTATAGAAATGAGATGAATTAGTAAGAGTGTATCTACAACCATAATGGCGTAATATCACACTTGGCAACAGGATAGATGGTTATACCGGGACGTCCAGTTTTGTATGACCTGTATCCAAGGCTAATGAGATATGTTCCGCCAAATCTTCCCAAAAACCTTAATTCGTCCCGATTTTTCGTAGTATAAGGACACACGAGTTACAGAGGGACATAAATGTCTAAGGGTTCAAATACTAATCCTCTAAATTTGTTTACCTCTGTATTAATATTCCTAAAAGGTGTTAGTTCTTATATTACAGTATACTCCGTCAATTAGATTGATTAAGAGTTGTCTCTGGAATGTCCTCACTTGTTATCGTTGGTACAGGGCTATTCGTCGGTGCCATATTGATCAGGACAGCAATGAAGACCTTTCAGAAAACTGGACCCATGAGGATACGAATGAAGGGCATCATGTCGTCATATTATAAAGGAGGATTTGACCCAACTATGACACACAGAGAAGCGGCACGGATCTTAGGTGTTAGTCCCTCTGCGCCACTTTCAGCCATCTCTGAGGCTCACAGACGGTTAATGTTAAAAAACCATCCTGACAAAGGTGGATCTCCTTATATCGCCACTAAAATAAACGATGCGAAAAAATTGCTTACAGAACATAAATAAATAATTTTGTTGTTGTTGACATTTTGATTTTAAGTAATTCCATTATTACATTAATTAGAATTAAAGAAGTGATAGTGTCACAATAGTGGTCACTGGTTCTCCCTGTACACATTTAACACCTCTTAGCTATGGCATCCAGTTTTGAAAGTGAAGAATTTGAGGCTTTGAAGACGTCATCGGTTACAGTTTTAAGTTTTGAAGATGCTAGACAAAATGTTAAAAATAGAATAGCTACATTCCATCGGTTGCTAGGGAAACGGGAAGAAGAAATATTGGCGGAGATTGATAGAGCAGAAAGTCTAAATTTATCCAAACTTGAAACTATAGAATTGGATATACGGAAACTGGAACTAACTCTTGAGCAAGTGGAACTAAATCTGAAAAGTAATAATTTGAAAGATTTCCAGACGAAACAATCCCAGGAGATCCGGAACCTAATGGCTGATTATGGAACTAAGAAATATTCACTTGGTAAGGTGTGTCTGAATTGGGAAATCGATGATACATGTTTTAACAAGTTAGGGAAGGTTACTATATTTAGAACTAAGAAGTATGAGAGAGACACAATTGCACCCTTGTTGGAACTGGAACCAATGGAAGGAGAGACGAATTATGTAGTATCAGACACTTGGTTCCAGAAGTGGAAACAAGCCGTCAATTTTGATAGTTCAGATATAAAATGTGATAACGAAATTATGTCGAACATTCCAATCGACAACATTGAGATCCAAGGTAAGGACTTGGATTCTGTATCTTGTAAACCTCTACATTCCGATGCTTGGAAACTGTTGCTAGGCTGGCATGGCTTATCTGAGCTATCATATCCCATATCTGTATTCTCAAATTCTGATCTTGCTCTACATCTTCTCAAGTCGAAACTGAGGTTTTCTTATAGAATTATTCAAGGAAAACAACGCGGGATTGTTAACTTTATATATCTATATCCTACCAATACATTCCAAGAGCTACTTAACGTTGCTATGAAGGGAATTGGAGTGGGTCGCGACACAATAAGGATTCAGTGGAAGACTAAACGAAAGAAAAATAGTTTTATGGTAAAAGTTTATGGAAAAGTGAATGAAATCAGTGATTTTAGCCAGCAAATTGGAACTGACACTAATATCAGGTTCTATTTTATTGTTCCAGCTGTGTTATAATGTATAAATATTTGGGTTTTTTTGAGTAACATTTTTGTATTTATTTATTTGTTGTTTTATTTTATAACTAATATAGAAAATACTTAATGTCGCTATAATTATTTGTGGCATAACACGAGACAGTTTAACACCTCTTAGCTATGGCATCCAGTTTTGAAAGTGAAGAATTTGAGGCTTTAAAGACGCCATCGGTTACAGTTTTAAGCTTTGAAGATGCTAGACAAAATGTTAAAAATAGAATAGCTACATTCCATCGGTTGCTAGGGAAACGGGAAGAAGAAATATTGGCGGAGATTGATAGAGCAGAAAGTCTGAATTTATCCAAACTTGAAACTATAGAATTGGATATACGGAAACTGGAACTAACTCTTGAGCAAGTGGAACTGAATCTGAAAAGTAATAATTTGGTGGAATTTCAAACGAAACAATCCCAGGAGATCCGGGACTTAATGGCTCAATATGGAACTAAGAAATATTCACTTGATAAAGTATGTCTGAATTGGGAAATCGATGATACATGTTTTAACGAGTTAGGGAAGGTTACTATATTTAGAACTAAGAAGTATGAGAGAGACACAATTGCACCCTTATTGAAACTGGAACCAATGGAAGGAGAGACAAATTATGTGGTATCTCACACTTGGTTCCAGAAGTGGAAACAAGCCGTCAATTTTGATAGTTCAGATATAAAATGTGATAACGAAATTATGTCGAACATTCCAATCAACAACTTGGATATCTTAGGGAAAGATTTGCATACTGTATCCCCCATTTATCTACATTCCGAAGCTTGGGACCAGTTGCTATACTGGCATGGCATGTCTGAAGGCTCTTACCCTATTTCTTTTACCAATCAAATTGTTCCCCTTCCTCGTTCAAATACTTTTTCCGAATCCAAACTCAGATTTTCTTATAGAATCATAACTGAAACTAAGTGGGGCTCTGTTAAATATCTATATCTAACACCTACAGACACATACCAAGACGTATTTACGGTTGCTACCCAAGGAATATCTAATGAAAAGCAGGAAATGAAGATGTACGCTAGAATCATAAATATGACAGCAAAAAAGATCCTCTCTAAAATGGTATTTGGAACTGTTCCACTTAGCGAATCTGATCTTATAACAGAATATTCTGATGTAATTGGAACTAACACGAATCTACGGTTCTACTTCTTAGTTCCAGTTTAGACAAGAAATAGGGTATTTTAATATATTTTGAGAATGCGTGATTTATTTTTGTTTGTATATTTGTTACCGAGTGTGAATTTTTGAGATCCTAATCTATAGAATAGTAGCCGGGGTGATTATTCATATTTTAGCACCTTTGGACGAGGGACATAACATATAATCACATACAGGTGAGTTTACTTCTCTTCCGAGTTCCATAGTTAGTATCATTATTAATTAAAGATTGAATCAGTGTATACATTGGGTCCTCTCTAATTGTCCACTAGTAAGTGAACAATTAGAGAGGACAGCGGAGTACTTTGTGACGTCATATAGGTGTTAGGTGTTATAGAGACACTATAAGGGAGATTTCAAGATTTATAGTTCTTGTTATATTTAAGAGCTGCGATACGAGGTATATTGTAAATTGGATTATTGGTTGGTCCCTCAGGGGATACAGCGATTTCGCTGTGAGTGCACTTGGGACACACTCTGTACCTTTCCCAACCGCGAGCCTATACGATTGGAGAGTGACAAGGGGAGCATGCAACCCATAATTGGGCTGCACATTCCTAGCTGTTGTACCTATACGTTACCCTTGTCACCATTACAGTTACCTAGGCTCTCGCTTCGTTAATTGTATATACATGGCTTACCCAACAGTCCACCCCCCACTTATAAACTGAAAGACCCATCGAACTTATCCACCTATAACTGAAGGTGTTACTGGTTAGTATCCGCCACCCAAGATCTATAATCCTCAAATAGTTGATCAGGCTAAGAGAGGGTACTGACCATGGATGATGAATACCAACTAGTGTTACGTGCGTTTCGTTTAACGTATTCGATTCGTATTTCGTATTCGATTCGTATTCGGATTCGATTCGTATTCGATTCGTATTCGATTCGTATTCGATTCGATTCGTATTCGATTCGTATTCGTAGTCGATTCGATTCGTATTCGATTCGATTCGTATTCGATTCGTATTCGATTCGATTCGTATTCGATTCGTATTCGTAGTCGATTCGATTCGTATTCGGATTCGATTCGTATTCGTATTCGTATTCGATTCGTATTCGTAGTCGATTCGTATTCGTATTCGTATTCGTATTCGATTTCGCTTCCGCGACACAACTCGACACAACACCGCGATACAACTCGACACACCACCGCGACACAACTCGACACACCACCGCGACACAACTCGACACACCACCGCGACACAACTCGACACAACACCGCGACACAACACAACACGAATCATCTCCAGGGCATCAAATTCACATGCGCTAATGAATGGTTTATTAGCCGTTTCCATTTCAATGTATGCCAATGGTATCTCCGAAGTAGTTGGCTGCTCGTAGTTGAATGGCAAAGAAGATACGAAGTACTGCCTAGTTATTTATCTCTCCTATTTAAAGGAGAAATATTCTAGAAATGTATCTCTCTATTTGACAAGAAATAAGTAATCATATATGGTGAATGAACCCCCATCATTAATTCACACCCTGTAGCCGTTAAGTTGTATTAATTTAAAGTCCACTGAGTGTCAAAAGTGGTTTGTTCACCAAATCATTGCTTATTTGACAAATAAAACGACACATTTCTAAAAAATTCAAACTTGAGGTACTATAATATGTGGCTATTACGGGATACATTACACGTAAATGCTGCGTTACGTTGCTACGTCGTTATGTTGCGTTGGCCAATTTGGGTATATTTTGGACCAATATTTGATCCCCAATAGGTCTCCTCTTGGACAAAGTTGGCTCCGTAAATGATAATAATTATTAATGGGTTATCTTTAATCATTTTTCTTAATTACTAATCCGGATATATTTATTTATTTATTTATTTATTTGTTTGTTTGTTTACTTTCCAAGGGAAGGGAGCAAGTATAACCCTATTAGATCGGTCACTATCCTTGCTCTTTATCTACTTGACCTCTTATTAGCCATCATGCCACTTCAGGTCAGTCATTTATTCCAACCCAATATTGGCAGAGACCCCTGCACTGTAAAATATGGCACTTTCTAGTTTGTAAAATATTTGAAATTTGGGAGGGCACCAACCAATGTCGACCATGTTTCGGGCCACTTGTATGATCCAGCCTTTGGGCCACTCCAGGGTAATTCCGGCCCTTACCCTTATACGTATGTATTATTAAGGTGTTGCTATTTACATACAGTAGACTCCTCTTAATAGTGTCACATCGGGACCAGCAGGGCATTTTGACTGGATTAATCGGGATAATGGTGTTATCCCGATTAACCGGTCTACTGTATTTATTAGCTACTTGTACATTCCTTTAATGGTTGCTTAGTTACAAACCTGGCATGGCGAAACGTTCTAAGATACCTACCTTAACAACCAGTCCACGGTCTGGGAATGTCCCAGGAGATGAAATGTCATTAATAAACGAATGTTTCATGACAGACGGCCTTGCTTTATCCGCGACAGATGAATTGAAACTCAAACATTTATGGAGAAAGCTAAAACGAACAGAGGACACTTTGAAAGGTGCCGTGAATGAAAGTGCTACCCTAAGGGAACAAACCAAGGATGAGATGGCAGCCGTGGAAAGCTATGTGGCTCATATTAGAAATCTGAGTGAGCAGAGAGATAAGTTGTCTAGAGAACTGGAAATTGAGAATGATGCTATTAAACAACAGGTGTGATAATTGTTACCAAACTTAGGTTAAATATTGATCCCCTAGCGGTTCACAAATTGGGGGGTCCATTGGCCATTTTTGGACGGTAACATTTTGATCCTCTAGCTCTCATGTGCAGCACTTTGTGTCATTTATGACCTCTGTACCGACACTTTAAGCGCCACCAATTACCTAGATAAACCACAGGTGTACACGGGTAACAAATATTGAGATCCTGTGATCTTCTGCTATCGTCAGGGTAACACCGAGGCCCAATTGATCCCAGATTGAGAGTTCCTTCGAATCTATGAGTATAAGACATATAATTATAATTGGGCCAAATTGGACTATTTTGTGTATTTTCTTATACTCTACAGATTATCCAAACAGATGCAGAGAAGGATGCACTATACGATGAGGTTAGGTCAGCCAGGAGACTCTTGATAACAGAGGGACACCAACACCTCTCTGGAGCAGGAGTGCAGGAAATGGTAACGTTCTTTATTAAAGAAAAACAGAAAATACAAACAGAACTAAATCGACAGGAGCGAAAGGTTACAAATTTACAAGATGAAGTGGATCAGGCTAAGTTTGAGTTACGAAAGAGGGAATCCCCCTCTGCTAAGAGACAGGGCCTTGATGACAAGTTGGTATCAATCGAGGAGGCGATCGTTAAGAAGAGACTTGTTTACGAGACAGTAGCTGAACGCATTGCTATAAACACCGGAAATAAATATATCAATATTTCTATGGTTGAAGAAACATACAAAGAAAATATTAAAATTCTACAAAAGAAATCTGAGGAAGATAAGACAAGATTGCGACAACAAATATCTGTACAAGCGACACAATACGAAAAGGAATTGGAGAAATTACGTATGTTACTCAAGACACAATCCACTTCTACAGAGGTGTTGAATGTGACACATGAAGGACAACTTAAGAGATTACAATCTGAGAAAGATACGATTTCAAAATCTTTCAGTTCACTTAAATCCAGTCTGGAGAGCTTGAAGAATGAGCGGAATGAGCTTGAAACTAACGTCAATGATTTGAAACTGGAACTATCACAGGAATTAAACCGGAACCAACACCTATTGGACTCAGAGAAGACACGTGTTAATTCCAATAGCAGACAGCAAACAGAACTAACTATACAACTGAAAACAGCTGAGGATGGTTGTCGAAGGAGAGACGATATGATTAAGGAACTTAAAGGGGAGATATCGACCCTCCAAGGTGACATAGAGGTTCTCCAGGAGGCGAAGAAGAAATTGAGTACACAAGCAGAGTTGTTTGCGTTAACAGAAGAAAAAGGTAAACACAAACTTGACTTGCAAATGAGTACATATGAAATTGAAATCGAAAATTTGAAACACCAAGTAGCACACAAGGAAGAGGTGTTAATGAATGCTCAAGAGCTGAATGTGTCGCTTCAAGAGACACTACGACACACTAGAGAGGAAGTTAAAGCACTCAGAGACAAACTGGAACTATCAAACACCTCTAGTTCCAAAAAGAATGACTCGTTAGAGAATGAGATAAATAGATTGAAAAATTCGATTTCTGGGAATGAAAATAAGATGCAAGAGATTACAGATAATTATGATGACATAATTAATAACACAGAACTGGAACTAAAAGGTGTGAAAAATAAATTAATCGAAAGTGAAAATGTGAAAAAGCAAATTGAAAATGAAACTAAGAATTTGACATTGTCGCTTGAAAATTTACAAAAGGAACGTGACGAAGTTGATGTTTATAATAATGATTTGTTGTCAAGGATGAGTCAAATGGAATGTGAGAATAAACAGCTGATTGAGAGCTGGAACGAGCACAAGGGCCGCTCCGGACGACGAAATATGGAATTGGAATGTAAGATATCAGAACTAAAAGATGAACTATCTATTGTGTATAATGAAAATCAGCTGTTGAAAGAAGATATTGATAATAAACGTGGCGAAACTTCTAACATATTAGAACTAAACGTTAAGAACAAATCAGAACTGGAACTAACACTCTCACAATTGACTCAAAAATCGAAAGAACTTGAAGATTTACAGGTGAAATTCTCTCACAAAGAACGGGATTTGATTGGCTTAAAATCCAAACTGGAATCTGGGAATAAAGAGGCGATAATTACGTCATCAGAAGTGGCAAAATTGTCGCAAAAATTGGCGGAAAAATCTGATGAACTTTTCAGTTTTCAAGAACAAGCAATGCACGAAAGACGATTGGTTGAAAACAAAATCCACCAATTAGAGACAACTATTGTCACCTCAAAAACAGAAAACAAGAAAACCATCGAATTTCTGGAAATTTCAAAATCAGCACTCGCTTCACAAGTTGAAGTGTTAAACCTGGAAATTGATGCCTTGAGGAGGGACACAGGGGATCAGACCAATCAGCTGAAGGGTATGACTAGTGATAGCGACAAACTGAAACTGGAACTAAATAGAGTAATTAATAGTTTAGAAATTGAGCAGAAAGAACACAAACAGCTGAGGCGATCTCAAACGCAATTAGAACTGGAACTAAGTGATATCAAATCTGAACTAAAAAGTGTCCTATCTCAGCTGATTTCTTCTAAACAATCAGCTGATGATTTGGAACAGACCCTCTCCAAACGTGAAAGAGAATTATCAGAGATGGGGACACTTCTAAACAACCGACAACAGGAATTGGACCATATAAAAATGTCGGAAACAATTCTCGATAAGGAAAAAGACAAATCTGACGAGAAAGCCTTCAAATTGGAACTGAAACTAAACGATTTAACTGACACTTACAATCAATTAGAAACTGATCATCACCTTATCCTAGCGAGTCATGAGAAAACAGCTGATTTAGCCAAACAATATAATGAATGCAAAAAACTGTATTCAGACGCTAATATTGAAAATTGTGTCCTTAAAAAGGAATGCCACTTATTAAGAGAGGCGTTAGACCACTTCAAAGGTAATGATAGACAACAGCTGACACAATTATCAACATTCCAACAGTCCATAGCTGATGCTAAGTCTGCTCTGAAATCGGAGCGCGCTAAGACAGTCCGTGAACATGAAAAGTGTAAAAAGTGGCAAAGCGAGTATAAAACTATGCAAAGCACTTGTGACACAATGCATGGTGATATTGTGAACCTCCTTGGGAAGTTGTCGAGCGCAGAAGGTGAATTGGAATCTTCTAACAAACGAATGGAAGAACGAAAGAAACAATCGATCTCAAAGTTGGAAGGTTCTTTAGAGAAAATTAGCGAAGAAAAAGGAAGGTGTGAAAAGAGTGTCACATCACTTGAGGACAAGATTACACACCTACAAGCCACTTTAGAGAAAGAACGCCAATGGAAGGAAACAGCTGATGAGTTACATCAAACTATCTTAAAAGATAAATTAGAGTTACAAACCAAATTCTCTGAAATCGAAACTGAATTAAACGAAAAGACACTTTCAATAAAAATGCGGGATTTGAATATCAAAAAGTTGCAAAAAGAAAATCAAATTCTAGAAACAAAGTACAAAGAGGTGTTAGATTGTGGCCAGAAAATGTGGCACTATTCTGCCACTTCAAGTAAAAGTGTGGAAGCATGAGGTAACCCTGTCACTTTACTGTTTACTAATATTTCTTGTGTTTACTTATTTTTGGGATTTTAGTATTTACAATATTCTACAAATATTTTATTATTTATCAAAATATTTATCTATATTTATGATATTGTTTACAAGTTGTTTGTTTGTTTATTGTCTTCACAACAAGTTAGTAACGAAATACATGGCATAATAGAAAACATTAGATTTTGGGATACCCCAGCATGAAGCCCTTATCATATTCAGAGGGCAATCCGAACCCCTAGAGGAACTGATATACATTGTAACAGCGTTAATACTAACACCTTCAGACTATAAAATTTTTATTTGATATTAACCTGAGTAATACCAATAGTAAGAACCTGATTATTACAAACTGTACTTGTTATACTTATTTGGAAATGAAATATTCTATTATTTGTTTTCAGAACTATGTTTATTTGGACCTGAGCTACAATATTGCATTCAATAGTTGTCAGGGGCGGATACAGGGGGGTAGGAGGAGCCATAGCCCCCCCCTGAGATTTTGAGATCTAATCTTCTGTCTCAAAATGAATAACTAATAAGATACAATTCCTTAAATGGTTCCTCCAGAGGGAGTAGAAATATCTGTAGTTCGCTATTCAGCTTATAACATTTGAAAATTTTATGGGAGGTTTGACCCCCAAACCCCCCTTAGGGATAACTCGCTACGCTCTCAACATGCCCCCCCCCCCCCCTGAGATTATATCCTGGATCCGCCCCTGATGGTTGTTGACTATTATGTTTTATTAGCGTTGTTGCTAAGATCATTGCCTAATAGCCCGCTACCTTTCTTTTCGATTTGTTTACTTTTCCGACTGTAGATTACTGGAATTGAATAATTATTGGAATATAAATAGTTTCGAGCGATTTTAGTTCTGAAACAAAAGGTGTGACTGAGTCACTAAGTATGGAATTAAGAAATACTCAATCAATCTATGGAATGTTAGTATCCCTTTTGAATTGTGTCGAGGACACAATTAATTGTGACACACATGGAGTAATACAGGAATATACTCAGTAGAATTTGTGGCAGCAATTGTGTCACAAGATTATAACTTTAATATAATTCTATTAGAATATAGGAGGTGTTAGGTTAGATCACTTTAAAATGCCAATTAGTTCCAGTTATAATTCTAGAAAATTCCTTTTATGGAAATAATTGTAGTTTAGTTTCATTATCCAATAATTAGATTGACATTAGTGACACTAGAGATGTCACAGTTTAGTTAGGACTTATAAGACACAAAAATATTTGTTTATAGCAATTCAATAACTTTTTTCTGTTTTCATTATTAGAAACAAATAACAATAAATGGCAAACTATAACGCCCCAGGAATAGCCCCCGTAGACGATATCGAGATACGAATCAATGAGCTATTCGATGGTTTGTTTCTTCGCCTCAATCAGAGACGATTAACCCTCATTGCCGCGTATCATGACCTGCGTGACGATAAGGCAGCCAGACCATTCACCCGCATAAACAAGTTTGAACAACTGGTCGGTATGAAGGCCGAAACGGAGCGTCGTCTCCAATTGAACGAGCTTCGAGAGCTACAAGAGAGAGTGCTTGCTGATATCGAGCAAGAACTAGCAGAGTTAAATACCCCCCAACCTGAGACCCATATTGTATTCAGAGCACAATCTGAACCCCTAGAGAAACTTATTACAGGACTGGGAGAGGTCCTAGAGGAGGAGGAGGTAGCACCTGTTGTACCTAAGTATGATAACATGAGACAGGTGGTAGCTGTTGGGAAGAACGGGAGAGCTCCTGGTGAATTGTATAATCCTAAAGATGTCACTGTTGATCCTAATACCAATAATATATTTGTTACAGAGGGTGAATTTTACGGATCACTTGCACGTATCTCCATCTTTTCTGAGAAAGGAGACTATCTAGATAGCTTTACTCACCAGGACATGAAGTGTCCACACGGTATAGCCATACACGGGGAATATGTGTATATCACAGATACAGAAGTAGATGCAGTGTTCTGCTTCAAAAAGAGGAATGATTACTCTCTAATCACTAAGGTAGGGATTCTGGGAACTCAGATTGGAGAGTTTAACTTCCCTTATAGCCTCTCTGTATCTTCTACCGGAGATGTATACGTGGCAGATTTTGGTAACAATAGAATCCAAATCCTCAACAGTTCTCTGATCTATATGCGTAACCTCACTGAACAGGAAATTAGGAGACCTCTTGACATCAAGCTAACATCTGATGAGGTATACGTGCTCTGTTTCGACAATCCCTGTGTCCATGTCTTCTCTCACACAGGAGGGAGACTCCGCTCTCTTATATCAAGTGGTAGCCAGATGGAAATTACTGACCCTTGTTTCTTCTGTCTGGACCCAACAAAGAATATTCTTATCAGTGATTGGACTACGAGAGATATCAAGATATTCTCAAAAGAAGGAAATCATATACGGACTATACAAGAGGAAGATGAGCAATATATATTTTATTTCTCCACCTCTTTAGCATTAGCTCTAACAAAAGAGTTCAATTTAGTTGTTTTGTCTAACTTTTCTGAATTTCCACTCAGAATATTTTCATGTATGAATTTGTAATATTTCATATTTGTAATTTATTCGATTAGAAAATTCACTTCCCTAACAACCAAAATCATTCTTTACAATTTCCTGTAGTATCATACAATACACATTAAGTATACACACAACAACAACAACAACAACAAATTTATGAATTCGTTAGTAGTTTCAGTTCTCTAATTAGTTCCATATAGAACTACTAATCTGTAATTATGCCAACTAGCACAGAGCTCTGTACAACAGACCTCCGTGTTTGGTGGTTTAAGGAAATGGTTTCATGTCTGATTGGTTGCCATGGAGACGCACGATTCTTGGATATGTTGGAATGTGATAAAAATATCGGCGTCAGTTTGGTTGATTACCTTGACAACAGGAATGGAATGCTAGAAGAAATGTCAGCTGTTGTTTTCTATGACGCTAATTCCTGCAATCAAAATGTTCACAGGAATTCTACGAATGAATCAAATGGAGGTTAGTTACATATTTTAGCATAAATTTGGTTACTAGGTAGGGCCGTCACGTCCAGTGCCCTCTCCTGGTCCCCCGAGCAGTAACCATGTTGCTAGGTAACGCGTTGGAATGTTTGTAGATGTAAAGAATGTGATTACTCTTAAGATGTGTATCAGAGATATTACAGAAGACCTCACGTATGCTAATGTAGTGTATTTTATACCAAATATATCACACTCAATACCAGCTGTAACCAGCCAATCAGAAGCTAAGCTGTTGATGGGAGAAATGTTTGAGTACGGATCTATTCCTGGGAATAGTTTGAAAGCGTTAGAGAATATTTTGACACATGTGTATCTGCCTCTATTCCAGGCTGGAGCTGTTGGTAAGTATGTTTGTTTGTTTGTTTGTTGTTTGTTTTATTTCTAGGCACTGTTAATGACGAACTTGTTTCAGCTCCATATGATGTCTATCATAGCATACGAGCAGCGATATTTCATATCTCATTATGTTATGACGTTAGAATACAAAGTGTCTAATTTTTGGAGAATTATCAAATTCTGAATTGTTAATTTTGCGTGTTAAAGGAGGTCTGTCACTACTATTCACCCGTTAGTTAGTGAATATATTTGTAATTGAATACTGACAATATTCATGTGACTGGCATCCTTGATGCAAGTGGTGGAGCTGTTTACAACTAACAGTAGCCTTATGTTTAATATTGTCATATATTTATTTGTTGTTGTTGTTGTTTAGCTAGCCAAACAGATCAAAATAATGTATCATCTTCCAAACAGCCCTCAAGGACTGTCAGTTCTCTATCTCTACATAGCTTGACTGGAGGAGATCCTAATCAGCCTCAATTAATTTCTGAAATCCTGTCAGGTATTTATTAATTAATACTATACAACAGAAAACCAGCTGTTCCCAACCTGGGGCCCATGGTCCATTTGGTGGTCCACAGAGGACAGCAAGGAGTCCACAGGATATTATTCATATTATTGGCGATTACAGAATTTCCCATCAAATATATCCACTTTCTTTTATCCCTGGTCCAGTGAAATTGACTCAGTGATCAGCCTTATCTTTAGTAGACTATGGTGTATCCTGAAGTGGGGTGCAGATCAAATGCTTCCTGACACCTCGATAAGAAGTTCAGCTGTGTGTAACTATACATTCTTTAGGGTCAACTCGTCGCGTGGTTAGAGATGATCTTGTAGTTAATGTGAGGAAGTTCCTCTCGCAAATACATCAAACAATTCAGCAGGTGGAAGGAGAAATCAAACTAGAACTACCAGATATCCCTAATCTTGGAAGTGGAACTATCTCAAGAGACCCACGCACCCTGGAGCGAGTGGAGTCATGTGTCACTAACTGGACACAATCTATACACTCTGTCATAATTAAATGTAATGATATGGACAGGAAGGGGTCAGGACCCCTGTCTGAGATTGAGTACTGGAAGGAGAGGAATGGAGTAATTAGCAGTATGTGGGAACAGATCAAACTTGTGCAGGTAACCATTGCAACGCACAATAACTGCCACCTGACATAGCGGACACTTATTGACCAGTTTATTATATTATACGGACCATGGATGAGACATTAATTGCCCCAGATGGAGTTTAATAAATTTTACTGTTTGATTGTTTGGCTATTTATTTAAGTTTTGGTGTATAATCAGGAACCAAAGTTATAGCGCCTAATAGTGTTACTGTTCAGCTGTTTAATTGTTTAACTGTTTAGGTTGAATCGTGTTTGGAATTACTTCGATCTGTAGATTCTGGCTTTCTTGTCGGATTCAACTCCAATAAATCAGATTTAGGGAAAATGTATGTAGAAGCTAAAGACAATGTTAGATTTCTGATGACACTTGAAAGACACTTCAAGAATATAACTGCTGGTAAGTGTTATAATATGGAACTATAATATTATATGTCTTTTACACCATCATTCTGTATAAGACATATATTTCTACGGTGATATTAAGTTCCATATTAAACTGGAACTGAAACCATGTAGGCAAGAGTTTCGTGTTAATAAAAGACTCTATTCCTCCCATGATGAATGCTCTGAGGATGGTTTGGATAATCTCTCGTCATTTTAATAGGGACGATCAGATGGTTCCATTAATGGAGAGGATAGCTTGGCAATTGTCTCAGAAGATACAAGCTACTCTAAATATTAAGTTCCTGTTTAAGAACAGAAGCCCACATACGCTGGGAACTGTAAAACAGGTAGATACATATTTTCACACCTTTTATTGTTGTTTTGTTAGAGATAAAGAGGTTATTGAACCTATATATACCGCATTCCTTTGCTCGTTAGAGATGAACTTTCGTTGCTAGGGAAGAATTTCTTCGTAAACATTTCAAAAATATTGATTGTTACATTTCTATTTCTCCCATTCAATTGTTATTATTATTATTGTTTACATTTTTCCTTCATATTTTGTTGTTATTTACATATTTATAAACCTCTTCAGTTAACAACAGATGCTAAACAGACACTGGAACTATGGTTTAGTTCCTATATGGATGTAAGAGCTAAGATAGAAAATTCTGGTAGAGATGCTAGATGGGAATTTGATAGAGCTAAGCTATTCAAGGTTACTAATTACATGTCTGGCATTTGTGAAGATATTCACACCTTGTCTCAGACCATGGAGGAGTTCTTTAATATTTTCGGAGACGATCTGAAAGCTGTTACAGGTGATTAACCGTTTCATTGTGTAATCGTTTAGCTGTGTTAACTGTTTGATTAACAAACCATATGGTCACCTTTTGAAACAACAGTTCTCATATAAAGTTCAGAAATATGAATATTTGACTGTTTGGATGTTTAGCTTTTTAATTATGTATATTCTAGGAGAATCAAAGAGCATTGATAAAGTTCGCACAAAAGTAAACAACTTGGTCACACCTTTTGAGATAGTTCGATTTGACATATTTGACCCAAACAAGCAATCTGATTGGCAGAATTTGATGGCCTCTTTCCAGAGTAATGTTGAGCAAATGGAGCAACAAGCTGTCCAGTTTATTGACGAGTCATTCCGCACCCTCCGTTCCTCTGAGGGGGCATTTGATCTCCTGCAGAAGTATCAGAATATCGGGTCACGTGGCGCTATTAAGAATACTTTAATGAAAAAGTTTGGAGAGATTCTGTCTCAATTCGAGAAAGAGCTAGACACCATTAATCAGCTGTTCCTTAGACGTAAGGATCACCCGCCTATTTATAAGAGCTTTCCTAAGATAGCAGGTGCTATTCATTGGAGTAGATCTCTCTTCCAGAAGATTAAGCATGCTGTACTTAAGTTCCAGGTATATATGGAACTATAAGTGTTAGTTATGTATATATATCATATCCAAGGGTATTGATACCATAATTTGACCTGAAGGGGTATGCATGTTCTTTATGGAACTATGAGTGTTAGTTCCAATATATTTATAGGCCATGAAAGACCTGATAGATAGTGACAGAGGGAGAGTGGCTAAAAATAAATATTTGGTCATCGCTCGCTCTATGAAAGAGTACGAAGATAATTTGTATCAAGATTGGGTGGATATTCAAGAACTTCATCTAGCTTCATATCTCAAAAGGACTATATTAAGGACAGCTGAACTGGAACTAACGCCTGATAGAACGGAACTAATTTCCCCAAGTAAAGATCGTCTCTTACACTCGGTCATGGGGGATCAAACCGATGAGACAGGTTTTGTGCCTCTTGCCCCATCAGAGGTGTTTATCGTTAATTTCGCTTCTGAGCTGAATGAAATAATTCAAGAGACTAAATATCTAGAACAGCTGGGTTATAACATTCCTGAACTAGCTAGGAATGTCGCTCTGCAGGAGGACAGCTATATAAAGTTAGTTCCATATTATGACACCTATAAATAATTAGTTCCATATTCATATATCCAAGTGTATGACCAGTAACTTAGAAGAGTTGTAATGCTCTGTTATGAGTCTATAGTTCTGGTTTAATTCAGTTAGTTCCGGTTAGGTATAGAGATGGTTTAGACCGATGTGTGAGGAGATACAATCAGCTGATGTACTCAGTACCAGAACCCGAGTTTCTGTTGTTAGAGGAAAGAGTTAGAATTTTACAGAAAATTATCAGACCAGGTTCAAAGCGACACAATTGGAACAGTTTAGCCATCTCAGATTATATCAACAGGTGTGAAGAGGGACTCAGCACTTTTGAGTCATTTGTTACTCAGGTATTTGTTGACACATTCCTGGATGTATCCATGGTAACCATATGATACTTTGAGTATAGGTTATGAAAAGTTCAGATGAGATTGCAATGAGGGTACGTACAATCTCAGAAGCGGTCTTATTTGTGAGAGCTTCCCCTCAGCTGGATGGTAGCCCCCCGGATGCGAAATCATTTTTTGACACTATAGAGCAGAATAGGAGCGAAACTATGTGCCTATTGACACGGAAGTATAGGGCTATTGGTCCAATTCTTACCAAATTGGAGGGAATTGTTTTTAAAACAAGTACAGGTGAGGACAACTTGAGTTAATAATGAATTTTGCCCATCGACAGGATGGGGTATTTTGCACACCCGCAGAAAGGCGTGAAAATGTAATTAATTACAAGAAATAGGATTCTAGTATTTTATTGAAAAGTTAGAGTAATCTCTTTTGTCAAACTGTAACTGTTGAGAATGTTAACTTTAGATTTCCTAATCTCATCCTCACACCTAATGTATCATGTGACACTTTCTATGCCACTCTGAATTACATACACGACAACTTAGAACCTTCCCATTTCCCAAATTCGAAATTGGTCCCGCTACAATGGTTCCTTTTGTGCCAAATTCTTCAAATGGCAATTGGTTAAACATGTAACTAAGTTCATGTATATAATGCAACCAGCGGACATGAAGTGTTCGCGTGCCGTGTAAGGCAAGTAAGCTAAGCTTGCTTGTTTATTAGCTATTAACCATGGATGATGGGATTCCGATATCCACTATCCATGGTGAATTACCTAATAAGCATATAGAGGAACCAATTTGTCAATTGTTATATTGTCTCATTTATGGTCTCTTAGGTTGTTCCCCTAAGATGAGCAACTATTACAGATATTGGGAGAGGAACATATACACAGCTATACTGAATATGTTATGTGATAACTTGTCTAACTTGTTTGAGTGTATAGAATCTGATAGAGGAGATCCTCTCTTCTCCATTGACTCTATCCTATCTGTACCAGAGATTGTTATACATCCACCTGCTTCTGAGATATACAAGCTATACACTAATCTGGTAATATTATATTAATAGTGGTGTTTACTGTGTCTTGTTCACACCTTTAGAGATTAAGACACCAAATTTTTGGAATTTATACTCGAAGTTTTTCACATCTTTAAAGTAAGAGATGGATCTGTGCCACTTGAGCAGGGAGGTAGAAAGCAGATTATAAGTGGTCAGATTGACCAACCGAACCTTATCCTACTTCCTGTTGAAGAGGTTTATCGATATGTTATTCTGTTATTTGATTGGTTATTATACTCATAAAGGTACGCGCATTCGTTGAAGGAACAAAGGTGTTTATCAGGTGGCTACATGGCACGTGTATGGAAGCACCACCTCAACCAGTAGAGGGGGAAGATGAACCATATGTGTACTCATTCTTCCAAGATCTACAGAACAATCCTGATATAGCTGAACTTGTTGCAAATGTTATTCTTAGCTGTCAAGGATCTAGAATTGATATCGAGCAATATTTGCATTCCAAATGGAAGATGAGGTTGTTAGCTTATAAATATAAGCCACTTTTGACACCTTTACTTCAATTAATATCACATACAGTGTAACCTTGTTAATATGAACACCAACGGACAGTCAAATTTGTTTGCTTTATCAGTTATATTATTGTATTAACATACCATTTAACATATCTCGTAACCATGGTGAGTATTTGACAGATACAGACATTTGTGGCAGCAACAGAAAGACATAGAGAAAATAGCTCAGAAGAAATTGTCTGTAATTCAGTTTGATTACAGACTGCAATCAGCTGTTCGATGGCTTGAGGCAGCCAATCAATCTCCAGAGTTTCAACGTATAAGATGTATACAGCTGGATTTGAGTTCTCTTGCAAATTCTGTTCAGAATTATATTCAGAATTGGATTAAGTCATTAGGTTAGTTCCTATTGGAACTATCGTATAGGAAACCCTGCGGACCAAGGTTCATACCCAGGCTATTCCATTTTGATCCCATGAGGTCGAAGTTAGGCGTTGGTCCAATTAAGTATATCACTATTAGAATGGTTGACCCTATTCTCCTATAGTTCCATATCATAACACCATATGTTACCATACATATTCTTGGTTCCAGTTTATCACACCTTCCTGTACCATTAGGCGGGTTATTGAATACAGCAGCTAAAGAAGCGTTGCTACGATTGTCCGGAGAACTGACACAATTATCACAGGATCTGAATCAGCCACCTGACACCTTGGAGAACCTGAAATTTGTATTACAGAAAATATCTGACATCAAAGATATGTCTGTTGAAGTAGAGATGCAGTACAGAGATATTCAGGTAGATTGTTACTAATTATAGAAATATCATATATATATATATATATATAATCAACTCCTGTCATATCTAATAATAGAAATACCCGCTCATATCGAAGTGTGAATTGTACAAATATGGTTCCAAACTGTGAAAGTAACATATTTCATCAGTTACATCTGAGTAATTATCGCGGTCTTCGATATGACAGGAGTTTATTGTACGCTCATGAGTGGTGAGAGGTCATATTTTGTGGTCATTTCCACTTCTGGCAAGTTTCAGGATAAACATCACAAATTCCTGTAAAGTGAACCGCTAGAAAGTATGACAATTGGTAGTATGCATGTAAGGGAGACTACGGAATGTTACCATGGTTACAGTATAGATAGCGAAATATTCACAAATCCCCACTCCTCTTTTGTCCAAGGAGAGTGATGTCACATTTTGAAGTGATTTAATTGTTTGCTACCATAGGAACGGCATCGTACATTAGGAATGTATAAGATAGAAGTACCAGGAGAGGAACAAGCACTTTGTGACAATTTAGAGGAACGCTGGTTGGAACTGTTGAGGACAACAAAATCAACAAATAGATCTTTAGTTCCAGTTAAGCGCCAATTCACGAAAATAACACTCAAACAGGTGACAGACTTCACTTCAGTCGCTTCTGATTTCAACAAAAAGTTTAAAGAGGAGGGTCCCAGTTCGGTGGGTGCTGAATTGGACCATGGTCTGTCTGTTATGAAGGCTTATAAACAACAACAGGCTGAGCTTGAAGTCCAGAGGGTCGAATTAGCAAAAGCTGAGAAACTATTCGATTTACAAATAACTTCATTTCCTGAACTCCTTGAGGTGGACAGAGAGATCAAAGCCCTGGACAAGATATACTCCCTCTATGAGGACCAAAAGAGGACAAGGGAGGAGTGGGCTAACACTCTATGGGCCAATTTGAATATGAAGACTCTTACCGATGGGATAGACGAGTACATTAAATTGTTAAGGAAGTTCCCTAAAGAAATAAAAGCTATGCTTGTGTGTCAAACTTTAGACGAGAAAATGAAAGAATTCAGAAATTCTCTTCCACTCATTGGAAATCTTAAAACCGATGCAATGAGGGACCGCCACTGGGAGAGGTTAATGTCTGAGACAGGGAAATCATTTGACATGAGTCCTGATACATTCACACTAGCTAATTTATTCTCTATGGAACTACACAGATTCCAAGAAGTAATTGAGGATATTGTGATTAGCGCTGCTAAAGAAATGAGTATTGAGAAAGGGCTAGCTGAAGTTGAAGAGATATGGAGAGATCTGACGTTTACTACTTTAAAGTTAGTTGTTGTGATGGAATATACAAATAAACAAATAAACAAATAAACTAGCTAACAAAACGCACAGACAAACAAACAAATATACCAACCAACAACAACAAACAAACAAGCAAACAAACAAATAAACTAACTAACAAACAAGTTAAATAACATATCTCTCCTTAGATACATGAAGGGCACAGAGGAACGTGGCATAATCCTGGGTGCTATAGACGACATATTACAAGCTCTGGATGATAATGCAATGAATTTACAGAGCATGTCAGCCTCCAGATACGTAATGCCATTCTTTGAGCGGGTACAAAGATGGGAGAAATCCCTTTCACATGTGAGCGAGGTGGTGGACGTGTGGATGAATGTTCAGAGGAAGTGGATGTATCTAGAATCTATTTTTATTGGTGGAGACATCAGGACACAATTGCCTGAGGAGGCGAAGAAATTTGACAGTTTAGATAAGACTTTTAAGAAAATTATGGTCGACACCTTTAAGAACCCAAAAGTGGTGGAAGCGTGCCACCAAGATGTCAGACTTCAAGAATTACAAATGGTGTTAAGTGGCATGGAAAAGTGTCAGAAAAGTTTAAACGACTATTTAGACTCAAAACGAAACGCTTTTCCCAGATTTTTCTTTATTTCAGACGAGGAGTTATTATCTATTCTAGGATCACATGAGTGTACAGCTGTACAAGAACATATGATCAAAATGTTTGACAACATTGCCAAGTTAAAATTCCAAACCGGTTCAACCGGTGACCCGATAGCTGCCGGAATGGTGTCCTCTGAGGGTGAGGAAATCGATTTTAGAACCCATGTCCGTCCGGAGGGGAAGGTAGAGCACTGGATGACACAGATACTCCAGGAAATGCGACGTTCTAACCGGATTCTTACAAAAGAAGCAATTTTCTATTATTGCTATGAAGGGAAGACACGAATTGAGTGGGTTAACAGTTACCAAGGGATGGTTATCCTCTCCTCTAATCAGGTCTGGTGGACCTGGGAAGTTGAGGATGTGTTTAATAAGATCAAGAGAGGTGATAAAATGGGTTTGAAGACATACAGCAAGAAACTACACTCTCAAATCGATGATACAGTAGTTAAAATTAGATCACAATTAACCAAGAATGATCGGAAGAAGTTTAACTCTCTTCTAATTGTAGATGTTCATAATAGAGATATAACGGATCGGTTCGTGAGGGATTCTATCATGGACGCTAGGGAATTCGAGTGGGAGTCACAGTTGCGATTTTATTGGGAGCAGTCAGAGGATAATCTCATCGTTAAGCAGTGTACAGGGAACTTTGGATATGGGTACGAGTACATGGGGCTAAATGGTCGATTGGTTATCACACCTCTTACTGATAGGATATATTTAACAATGACACAAGCACTGTCTGCTCGGCTTGGTGGAGCACCGGCAGGACCAGCTGGCACAGGGAAAACTGAAACAGTTAAAGACCTTGCCAAGGCTATGGGATTATTTTGCGTAGTTACCAATTGTGGAGAAGGAATGGACTATAAAGCTGTTGGGAAATTGTTTTCTGGTTTGGCGCAGTGTGGCGCGTGGGGCTGTTTTGATGAGTTTAACCGTATCGATATATCTGTGTTATCAGTCATATCTACACAGATAAAAACTATACAGAATGCGTTATTAATGGGACTTGAGAGATTCCAGTTCGAAGGTATCGATATAGCATTAGATGACCGTATGGGGATATTTATTACCATGAACCCAGGTTATGCCGGTAGGACAGAGCTCCCAGAGAGTGTGAAAGCATTATTTAGACCTGTTGTTGTTATTGTTCCGGATATGATGCAGATTTGTGAGATTATGCTATTCTCAGAGGGGTTCATGATGGCTAAAGTGTTGGCTAAGAAAATGACTGTGCTTTACAAGTTGTCACAGGGACAGCTGTCTAGACAGTATCATTATGATTTCGGTTTACGCGCCCTTAAAGCCGTCCTTGTTATGGCGGGTGAATTGAAAAGAGGCGCGCTAGATCTTGAAGAAGACGTTGTGCTAATGCGAGCTCTCCGTGACATGAATTTACCCAAATTCATATTTGAAGATGTTCCCCTGTTCCTTGGTCTTATTGGGGACCTTTTCCCTGGTCTGGATTGTCCAAGGGTCAGATATCCTAATTTTAACGATGCAGTGGAGAGTTGTCTGGAAGAACATAAATATATACTCCTAGAGAATCAAGCTGATAAAGTGGTTCAGCTCTATGAGACCATGTTAACACGACACACTACCATGGTTGTGGGTCCTACTGGTGGTGGAAAAAGTGTCGTCATCAACACTTTAGCTCGCGCTCAAACCAAACTCGGGTTAAACACGAAACTGTACACTCTGAATCCTAAGGCTTGTAGTGTTATAGAACTATACGGGGTGTTAGATCCGATTACACGTGACTGGACTGACGGATTGTTATCTAATATATTCCGAGAGATTAACCATCCAACAGATAAGCAAGAAAGGAGATACATAGTATTTGATGGTGACGTAGATTCTCTGTGGGTGGAGAACATGAATTCCGTAATGGACGATAATAAACTATTGACACTAGCTAACGGTGAGAGGATCAGGTTGCAGAAACATTGTGCCTTACTAGTTGAGGTGTTTGATTTACAATATGCTTCCCCGTCGACTGTGTCGAGGTGTGGCATGGTGTATGTTGACCCTAAAGATCTGGGATATCTCCCATTTTGGAAGAAATGGGTGAATGCTCGTTCTGGGAAAGAAGATAGGACAACTTTGATTACACTCTTTGAGAAATATGTCCCTGCAAATATTTCAATGATTCTGGAAGGCTTTGTAGATGGTAGAGCCGAAGAGAAACTTCCTACTATTGCTCCTATCACAAACCTGAACATGGTGACACAATTATCACACCTTCTAGACGCGTTGTTACCGGATATGGATGAGAAAACTGTAGAAAACGATGAAGGTCTCGGATTGAGTCCAGAAGAATTGGAGGCTTATTTTCTACAGGCACTCTATTGGTCGGTTGGAGCAGTTTTGTTGGAAGATGGGAGGATAAAATTTGACCAAATGTGCAAAAGATTATCAAATCTACCTTCAAATCCTAGTTCAGGGGCTTCAGCGCAGGCTGGAGAGTTCCCAACTGCTCTCGATACCCTCTACCAATATTATTACGATTCTAAACAGAAATTATGGGTACCATGGTCCCAATTGGTCCCCGAATACGTCCATGATTGTACCAAGAGGTTCACAGAGATTTTAGTACCAACTATTGACACTCAACGAATCACATGGCTGCTACAGCTTATGCTTAAAATTAATCGTCCTGTTGTCCTGGTTGGTGAAACTGGAACTTCAAAAACGGCGACAATTGCCAACTATCTTCGCTCGCTCGACACTGAAAAATACATGATACTGAATTTAAACTTCTCCTCGAGAACTTCTTCCATGGACGTACAGCGAACATTAGAAACGAATGTTGAAAAGAGAACTAAGGACACATATGGGCCTCCTATTGGTAAGAAACTTCTGGTATTCATTGATGACATGAATATGCCACAAGTTGACAGGTATGGCACACAACAGCCTATTGCTATACTCAAGTTATTGCTGGAGAGAGGTGGGATGTATGATCGAGGGAAAGATCTTAATTATAAACATTTTAAGGACATCAGGTATCTAGCTGCTATGGGGAAAGCTGGTGGCGGTCGAAACGAGGTTGATCCGAGATTCATTTCACTGTTTTCTGTTTTTCACGTTACCTTCCCTTCAAATGATTCATTGTTCCATATTTATAACTCTCTCCTCATTGGACATCTTGCCCCATTTAAGAGTGAGGTACAAGAATTATCAACTATATTGACAAAAGTAACAATGAAGTTATATGACCAAATTGTAATGGAACTTCCACCAACACCTTCAAAGTTTCATTATATATTCAACTTAAGAGACTTGTCACGTATCTACCACGGGCTTTATCTAACTATACCCGATCGCTTTAACGCGCCGAAAGAGTTGGTGAGAGTCTGGCGCAATGAATGTTTGAGAATATTTTCAGATAGACTTACCAATGAGAAAGATAAGGAATACGTGAAGGGGAAAATCTTTGAATTACTGGAAGAGAACTTTAAGGATTATGCAGAGTATGTTTGTATTGAACCGATATTGTTTGGAGATTATAGAACATCCCTGCAGCCTGATAAACCACGCATTTATGAGAATATTCAGGTAATTGATTGTTTGTATGTGTTTGTATGTGTTTGTATTTGTCTCTCTTGTTGTTGTGTCAACTTCAGCACTCAATGGCGGATCCAGGATTGGAAGGGGCGTGCTTGAGGGCCCCCTTTAGTCCTCCTCCCCTTGGCACTGCTACCAAAGACCTCACAAAGCAGTCTTTTGAATATTCTAAAGTCAACTCCCGTTATATCAAACACAGATATATAGAATTACCCGCTTGTATCCAAGTGTGAATTTGTACAAATATGGTCCCAAACCGTTACAGTAACATATTCCATCAGTTATACCGGAGTAATGATCGCCGTCCCTTCAGCTTAGATATAATAGGAGTTTATTGTATGTTACACTACACTACAAATTGTATATGTATACACATATTTGTAGGACTATGACGTTGCTAAGGCTCTATTCCAGGAGATCATGGAGGAATACAGTGCGGATCACTCCCCCATGAACCTGGTGCTATTTGATGATGCTCTCGACCATCTGACAAGGATACACAGAGTAGTTAGGATGAATTTAGGACATTGCTTACTAGTAGGTGTTGGTGGATCAGGTAAACAGAGTTTGACTAGATTAGCTGCATTTGCTGCTGGATGTGAGGTTTGTTGTTATTTACTTATTATTTCACACCTTAGTTACCATGTTGACTAATTGAATGTTAGGTATTTGAGATACAACTTAGTAGAGGTTACGGAGAGACAGAATTCAGAGAGGACCTTAAGAGCCTGTATAGAATGCTGGGTAGTGAGAATAAGAAAGTGGTATTTTTGTTTACAGATGCGCACGTCGCTCAGGAAGGCTTTCTGGAATTAATTAATAATATGCTTACTTCCGGTATGGTGCCTGCCCTCTTCCCTGATGATGAAAAGGAGGCTCTCATTGGACAGGTGAGGATAAGATTGTACCTTCAAATTGGAACTGTCCATATTGGCATGGACGATGTAGCGCATCCGTCCGTTCGTAGGCGGTGTCCTGAGAAATATATTAGTACATTTGGGTGTAGATATGCACCTCAGATATAGAATTATTCTAATGTGTATAATATCACACCTTTATGGTGATAAAAGCAATGTTTAGATTAGATTAGAAGCTTTGACATTATATAGTATTCCCATTTATGCATTTATATACACACATTCCAATCCTGTAGGTCCGTAACGAGGTTAAGAACTTGGGATTACCACAGACCAAGGAATCCTGTTGGACCTACTTCATACAGAAATCGTCAAACAACCTCCATATAGTCCTAGCTATGTCTCCAGCTGGTGAGAACCTCCGGAGAAGATGCAGGAACTTCCCAGGCCTCGTAAATTGTACTGTCATTGATTGGTTCATGCCTTGGCCTAAACAGGCACTCCACGCGGTAGGTAAAGCCTTCTTGACAGAGGTCAATTTGGTACCAGAAGCCAATCGAGACCAGGTAGTGGAGCATGTTGTATTTGTGCACCTGAGTGTATCGGAGTATTCTAAGAAATATCTTGAAAAGTGGCGGAGAGTTAACCACGTGACACCTAAGAACTATCTAGACTATATAAATTCCTATTCAGGTATATGGTTGTTAGGGAAATTATCCTGGTATGTTGTTGATTAATCATATTTAGGTTTACTTGAGAGTAAAGACAAATTGATGATGGACCAATGCAAAAGATTGGAAGGTGGCATGTCTAAGATTATTGACGCTACCACCCAGTTAAACCACTTAAACGCTAAATTAGAGGTCCAAAGAGTGGCAGTGAGCGCCAAAACCCAGGCTTGTGAAGAACTGTTAGAAGAGATTTCTAGCAAAACAGCTGAAGCTAAGGTTAAGAAGGAATTAGCTGAGAAGAAAAGTGCGGAAATAGAAGAGCAGAATAAAGGTTAGTTTAAAAATAGTGAATCAATGCATTTACTATAGCTAAAAAATAGTGAACGAGTATGACTCTACATTTTCTGATAGTAATCGCTGTTGAGAAGACAGACGCGGAGGAACAGCTCGCGGAAGCACTGCCCGCCCTTGAGAGGGCTAGAAAAGCCCTGGAGAGACTCAACAAGGAGGATGTGACTGAGATCCGTCAGTTCGCTAATCCCCCTCAAGCTGTCCAGTACGTGTGTGCATGTGTGGCATACCTTAAAGGGTACAAATCAGCTGATTGGAAGACTTGTAGAGGAATGATGTCTGATACTAATTTCTTACAGAGTCTACAGCATTTGGATGTTGATAACATCAAAGATAAAGAGGTTGAGTAGACCAATCAGAATGAAGCTTCTTGCTATGTGATATAATTATTTCTCATATGATTAATCATATTTTCGCACCTATTGCCTATAATTCAAAATGATGTTAAATATTGTTATTATTGACTTGTTTACTAGGTTAAAGAAGCAAACAAGATCACCGCTACCCTTGACAAGGAGGGCATAACTCTTGAGGCAATGGAGTTAAAATCTCATGCGGGGGCAGGACTATACACATTCGTATGTGCTGTACTCGGATATTGTGACGTGGCTAAGAAAATTAAGCCAAAGAGAGAGAGGGTAGCAAAGTTGGAACATGAGTATCAGGTCAGTAAGAGAGATCTGGAGAAGATTAATAAGGAATTGGATTTGATTACTAAGATGCTAGCTGAACTATCTAAAAAGTTAGTTCCATATTATAACACCTACAAGGTCCCTTGTGCTTCTATATAACGGGGGGGTTATCTGTATTTATATTCGTGTTTTGTTTAGATACGAAGAAGCTATGAATGACAAACGTGAGTTAGAAGAAGAGACCGCTATAATGGAACGCCGTCTCATCGCTGCAGACAAACTCATAACGGGACTAGGATCCGAGAAGAAAAGATGGGGAGAGGATCTTGAACAGCTGAAGGGACAAAGGGTACGTCTCCTCGGGGACTGCATGCTGGCCTCCTCCTTCCTCAGTTATGAAGGAGCCTTTAGCTACGATTTCAGAGAAGAGATGGTATTCAATATTTTTCAGAGCGATATAATCGACAGATCTATTCCTTTATCACAGCCTTTCAAACTGGAAGAGTTGTTAACAAATGATGTAGAAATTAGCAAGTTTGTTTATTATCTTTATTTGTTGTTTGTGACAGTATAACATCCACCAACGTGGAACCTCTGGAAACGGAGTGAACAGAAATCAAGCGAATTCCTATCCCCATAAGAATTAACCTCCACTAACGGTGAAACGGGGTAAACATTTTTCGGCGCCACTAGCACCCCCATGTGTGGAAGTTACACTGTGCCCTAATTATTGGGAAATATCCCTTGCCTCTATTCCTGCCACTTAAATCGACACATTTTATAGATGGACCTCAGAGGGTCTGCCACCTGATGAGCTATCCATACAGAATGGAATACTAACTACCAGAGCATCAAGATTCCCTATCTGTGTAGATCCACAACAGCAAGCTATTAACTGGATTAGGAGAAGGGAAGCTGATTCTAACCTAAAGGTGTTATATATTCATATACACTATACCCTCTTAATAGCTGTACTAGATAATGTATCCTTGTCCATCGTACTTCTTTATCAAAGGGCTAAAAGCATAGGACGGTGATACATACTTCCTAACCCCTGTTATAATTATACAGAGATTATACGAATACAGAAGGTTATAAGCACCATCCTCTGGAATAGGATTCTCATAGACTCCTGTATATTTATACCGGTTACATGTATTGCTACTCCCAGGGGTGTTATTATAACACTATATATATTATCTAACACTTGTAGATTTCAACCTTTAATGACTCAGATTTCATCAAGAGTCTGGAGCTAGCGATTAAGTACGGATCTCCTTTCCTATTCAAAGATGTAGAGGGCTATATCGATCCTGTTATAGATGACGTGTTAGGGAAGAACCTCAAGGGATCAGGTCAACAGCTGACAGTAAGATTAGGTGACAAAGATGTGGACTATGATCCCAATTTTAGATTATATCTCACCTCCAAACTGGCTAACCCAATATATACTCCTGCCATATTCTCCCGTGCTATGGTTATCAACTATACAGTCACCCTCAAGGGTCTGGAAGACCAACTTCTGAGTGTTATAGTAGGGAACGAACGTCCTGAATTGGAGAAAGCGAGGGAAGAATTAATCGAGCAGACTAGTATTAACAAGAAGTTGTTAAAAGATCTGGAGGATACACTGCTTAGAGAGCTAGCTAGTAGTCAGGGGAATATGCTGGATAATGTAGAGTTAGTAGAAACACTGGAAGAGACTAAGACTAAGGCTTATGAGGTAAACAATAGGATAAACAACAAACAAACAAACAAACAAGGGCGGTGAAATGGCCTGACTAGCCCGACCGTTGCTCCTCCCCCCTGATCAACGAGTACACAAACAAACTAACAAACAAACAAACAAACAAACAATATGTAACAAACACGTACACATAAATTTAGGTAATGGTAAAATTAACAGAAGCAGACAAGACCTCAAAAGAGATAGAAGATCTCCGTAACCTATACAGAGCAGCAGCTAAGAGGGGAGCTGTCCTATTCTTTGTCCTGTCTAACATGGCTAGCATAAACACCATGTACCAGTACAGTCTGAATTCATATTTGGAGCTCTTCAAACATTCCTTAAAGAAGTCTAATCCAAGTAATGACGTAAAGAAGAGAGTTAAGAATATTATAGAGACTCTAACTGGTAATGTCTATCATTATGCTTGTACAGGATTATTTGAGGAACACAAGTTGTTGTTCTCCTTTCAGATGACTATTAAGATACAGGTTTGTTTGTTTGTTTGTTATAGTGTAACCTCGCTAATACTAACATCAGCTGATTCTACAAATTCGTTCGTATTAACATGTTCTACTGTAGTTAGTTTGTTTACTTATTTGTTTACTAGTTGTTTACTAGTTGTTTATTAATATTATCTTAATTAGGAAGCAGAATCAGGTCTTAACCAAGAGGAACTCAACTTCTTCCTGAAGGGTAACATCTCCTTAGAGAAGAGCTCCCGGGGTAAGCCGTACTCCTGGGTCCCGGACCAGGGATGGGAGGACATTGTAAAGCTAACTCAGATTAATACAGAGGTGTTTGGGGGTTTAGCTGATTCAATAGAGAGAAGTGAGAACAGCTGGAAGAATTGGTTCGATTCTGACGCACCAGAGGTTAGCACATATTATAACCATATATGGAATATATTTACACCATAGGGACCATGGATCGTTCGGTCATGGGGTCACCAATGATAACTCATGGTCCATTCTGATTCACATGTATATCACAATAGGTAACACCTCTTCCTGGAGCATATTCTACCGGTCTAACAGACCTCCAACAGCTGTTGGTATTACGCTGCTTCAGAGTAGACAGAATATACAGAGCTATTACTAACTATATTACTAAACTAATGGGAGAGAGTTTTGTAACTCCTCCTGTTATATCATACGAACAGGTGTTTGAGAAGACCACTAGTTTGTCACCTATAGTCTTTATACTCAGTCCTGGAGCTGATCCAGCTGGAGAGCTTCATAAATTAGCCGGCAGGATAGGGTCAGTTGCTTTTTAGCACACTTGGACGGGGGACATAACATTCTTTACATGAATATATTCACCAACTGACGTGTCATGTACCAGTTTCCATAGTTACCTCGTTGGTATTCGGCTACACCCCTCAGTGAGGGAGGAATTTTCAAGGCCTACATGTTACTATAATATTATTCTAGGGCTGGAGGAAGTAGATTAAAGTTCTTAGCTATGGGACAGGGACAAGAGAAACTAGCTCTACAAATGCTAGAGACAGCTTCACAGAGAGGACAGTGGCTCCTCTTACAGAACTGCCACTTGTTAGTAAAATGGCTGAGAGACCTAGACAAGGCTCTAGAGAAGATGACACACCAACACCCTGACTTCCGGTTATGGTTAACCACAGCCCCGACACCAGACTTCCCAATCTCAATTCTACAGAGATCACTTAAAGTTGTCACAGAACCCCCTAACGGTCTCAAACTTAACATGCGTAACACTTACCATAAGATCCATCCCTCTGCTCTGGAGGACTGCTCTCATACTGCCTTCAAGCCCCTCGTGTATGTCCTAGCGTTCTTCCATGCTGTGGTACAGGAGAGGAGGAAATATGGAACCATAGGGTGGAATATTAGTTACGATTTCAATGAGTCAGATTTCACAGTTTGTATGGAACTACTGAAGACTTATTTGACCAAAGCTTTTGAGGCTAAGGACCCTAAAATGCCTTGGGGGTCTCTTAAGTACCTGATTGGAGAGGTGAGGGCTAATTATTTCCGGTTATAGTTCCGGTTTATAACACCTCTTAATGTAGGTTATGTATGGAGGAAGAGCAATAGATAATTTCGATAGAAGAGTCCTTAGAACCTATATGGATGAATATTTCGGTGATTTTATTTTCGACACCTTTCAACCATTCCACTTCTTCGTGAGTCCGCAGATGGATTATAAAATTCCTGAATTTGGAACTAAGGATAACTACAGAGACGAGATAGAGCGCCTGCCGTTAGCTAACGGCCCTGACGTGTTCGGACTACATCCAAATGCTGAGATAGGATATTTCACCCGAGCAGCTAAAGATATGTGGCATCAACTGGTGGAGCTACAGCCACAGACCGGAGAGTCTGGGACAGGTTTGCGTTTGTGTTTGTTGTTATTGTTAGGCCATCGTTACTTGTTTCAGCTCCACCGCCACATGAATATTGTCACTATTCAAATTACACAATATATTTACTAACTAACGGGTGAATATAGTGACAAACCTCCTTTAACACTTTAACACGCTTAATTAACAGGCAAGAAGTGTTTGATAAGTTATGTGAAACTCTAGGGGACACAATTATTTATTCTGGATAAGAAACAAATTTATGATGTATATCGGATAAGTAAACATTCCAACGCGTTACTTAGCAACATGGTTATTGCGCGGGGAACCAAGGGACGTGTTCTAAAGCACTGGCTCTCAACCTTTTTTCTTCCGCGGACCTTTTTGGTCCATTTTATGGGGCCCGCGGACCCCTGCCAATAAACATAACGAAACATTTTAGGGCTGCGGACCCAAGGTTGAGAACCACTGCTCTAAAGTCCGATCGGGGCTTGTGCTAGTTGGCATAGTTACAGATTAGTAGTTCTATATGGAACTAATTAGAGAACTGAAACTACTAATTAATTCATAAATTTGTTGTTGTGTATACTTAATTTGTATTGTATGATACTAGAGTAAATTGTAAAGAATGATTTTGGTTGTTAGAGATGTTCATTTTCTAATCGGATAAGTCACAAATATTAAATATTACAAATTCATACATGAAAATATTCTGAGTGAAAATTGAGAAAAGTTAGACAAAACAACTAAATTTAACTCATTTGTTAGAGCTAATGCAAAAGGGCTGGAGAATTTATTTCTATTGGGCCATGTTCTATCTTCCTGTACTTCTACTTGTATAGTCTGTATATGATTTCCTTCTTTTGAGAATATCTTGATAGCTTTACTAAACCTATCACTGATAAGAATATTCCCTGCTGAGTCCAGACAGAATAAATAAGGGACAGTAATTTCCATCTGGCTACCCATTGATATAAGAGAGCGGAGTCTCCCTCCTGTGTGAGAGAAGACATGGACACAGGGATTGTCTTCACAAAGCACGTATACCTCATCAGCTGTTAGCTTGATGTCACGTGGCTTCCTGATTTCCTGTTCAGTGAGGTTACGCATATAGACCAGAGAACTGTTGAGGATTTGGATTCTATTATTACCATAATCTGCCACGTATACATCTCCGGTAGAAGATACAGAGAGGCTATAAGGGAAGCTAAACTCTCCAATCTGAGTTCCCTTAATCCCTACCTTAGTGATTAGAGAGTAATCATTCCTCTTTTTGAAGCAGAACACTGCATCTACTTCTGTATCTGTGATATACACATATTCACCGTGTATAGCAATACCGTATGGACACTCCATGTCCTGGTGAGTAAAGCTATCTAGATAGTATCCTTTCTCAGAAAAGATGGAGATACGTACATGTGATCCGAATAATTCACCCTCTGTAACAAATATATTATTGGTATTAGGATCAACAGTGATAGTATGAGGATCGAGCAACTCACCAGGAGCTCTCCCATACTCCCCAACAGCTACTACCTGTCTCATGTTATCGTACTTAGGTACAATAGGTGCTATCTCCAGCTCTAGGACCTCTCCCAGTCCTGCAATAAGTTCCTCTAGGGGTTCGGATTGTGCTCTGAATACAATATGGGTCTCAGGTTGGGGGGTATTTAACTCTTCTAGTTCTTGCTCGATATCAGCAAGCACTCTCTCTTGTAGCTCTCGGAGCTCGTTCAATTGGAGTCGACGCTCCGTTTCGGCCTTCAAACCGACCAGTTGTTCAAACTTGTTAATTCGAGTTAATGGTCTAGCTGCCTTATCGTCACGCAGGTCATGATACGCGGCAATGAGGGTTAATCGTCTCTGATGGAGGCGAAGAAACAGACCATCGAATAGCTGGTTGATTCGTGTCTCGATATCGTCTACGGGGGCTATTCCTGGGGCGTTATAGTTTGCCATTTATTGTTATTTGTTTCTAATAATGAAAACAGAAAAAGTTATTGAATTGCTATAAACAAATATTTTTGTGTCTTATAAGTCCTAACTAAACTGTGACATCTCTAGTGTCACTAATGTCAATCTAATTATTGGATAATGAAACTAAACTACAATTATTTCCATAAAAGGAATTTTCTAGAATTATAACTGGAACTAATTAGTATTTTAAAGTAATCTAACCTAACACCTCCTATATTCTAATAGAATTATACAAAAGTTATAATCTTGTGACACAATTACTGCCACAAATTCTACCGAGTATATTCCTGTATTACTCCATGTGTGTCACAATTAATTGTGTCCTCGACACAATTCAAAAGGGATACTATAATGCAAATAATTCATTCAATGCCTCCTCCACATGCTTAACTGGTCTAATGATGTTAAATACACATCGTAGTGTATTATTATTGTTGTTATTGTTGTTTACAGGTGTCAGTAGAGAGGACTTCATAAGCGGAATAGCCTCAGACATACAAAGCAAACTTCCACTAACCTTCGAGCTAGATCAGATAAAGAAGAAATTTGGAAATCTTACCCCAACTAATGTCGTCCTCTTGCAGGAATTGGAGAGGTTCAATAACTTAGTGAAGAAGATGGTTTTGTCTCTAATTAACTTACAGAGAGCTCTAGCAGGTGAGGTAGGCATGAGTAATGAGTTAGATGAGCTTGCTAAGAGTCTTTATAACGGTCAGTTACCCTCTATGTGGAGATCTCTAGCTCCGGAGACCCTTAAGTCTCTGGGTAACTGGATGCTGCATTTCTTAAGGAGATTTGATCAGTATACTAAATGGGTTAAAGGTTAGTCTATTTACAAACAATATATCCGTAATACTTACAGTGCAGACAACCAATTAGATATACAAGTAGACCAAATGTTCCTAACCTGGGTCTATTGATCCCTTGTTCCACGGACGGCTGTATGGGTGCACAGGAACTTATATTTAATATCTCAGCCTGTGGGAGGGGTCCATGGGTGAAAAAGGTTGGAACCGCGGAAGTATGCAAGTAAACAAATATACAAACAAACAAACAAACAAGCAAATAAATATGCTTATACAGTGGAGTCTCCGAATAACGGACCTGGTTTCTTTCCGTTGTAGAGAATTGTCCGCTTTTCGGAGACTCCTTAAGTATTAAACACTTGGCAAATTAAATCCGTGCCACGAGGTGTGTCCGTTGCATGGAGTTGTCCGCTTTTCGGAGTGTCCGTTTTGGGAGACTATGCAAGTAAACAAATATACAAACAAACAAACAAACAAATATATATACGCATACCTCCTCTATAGTTGAACCTAAAGTGATGTGGCTATCAGGTCTCCACATACCAGAATCTTACCTAACAGCACTGGTACAGTCTACATGTAGGAAGAATGGTTGGCCTCTTGATAAGTCTACTCTATACACTAATGTTAAGGATGTTACTTATAGTAATGAAGTTGATGAGAGACCTGAATCTGGTAATTTATCTTATTTTCACACTTATAGTTCCATATTAATAATCTCTGTAACAGGGTGCTATATAGAGGGATTATATTTGGAGGGAGCTATTTGGGACCACGTCAACCAGTGTCTAAAGAAGTCTAGTCCTAAAGTGTTAATTGAACAACTCCCCATCCTTCATGTTATCCCTGTAGAAGCCCATAGATTGAAATTACAGAACACATTCCGCACACCTGTATACGTCACCTCTAATAGACGTAATGCTATGGGGGTTGGTCTGGTATTTGAAGCAGACCTCTTCACACAAGAACACTCTTCGCATTGGACCCTTCAGGGAGTTGCCTTACTACTAAACACTGACTAATATTCACTACTTTTTCTCCATTCAAACTCTATTAATTTACAATTATTTACCACAAACTTGATTCTCGTATTTTATCTGATTATTCGATGCAATTATATTATCTCGAATTATACAGAAGGTAATATTAACACATTCCTAGCATATCTAGCTGTTACCATGGCAACGGAAGAATATCCTGTTAGGTGTGAAATTTCAGTTCCTTTTCCAACCAATCAGATGGCAGAGATTGCTCTCAACTCGCTTTCACCAGATCCTGAGCCTAGAAACAGTCTTGTTACAAAGGAATTTATTTTAGATGACAACATTCTTAAAGTAATTTACGTTGCTATGGAAGCTAGAATCCTCCGGGTAGCAGTTGGCGCCTATTTTGACCTCCTAATGATAGTCCTAGAATCAATTGATAAGTTCCAAATTGACTAACTTGTTTACTTTCATAATGTCAACAATAAATTCACCCGGAACCAGAACCAATTCATTGTTAGTATATTCCTAATTGCTAAATGCATACAATCTGATTGGCTTAAAATGAAAAGAACCAAATTTGTGTCTTAATCTCTAAAGGTGTGAACTTGAGGAAATACAGTGATACCGGTTATAAGAACACCCTTAGGAGTAGCAATACATGCTCTTATAACCGGTATAAGTATACAGGAATATATGAGAACCGTATGGTGCTTATATCCGGTATGTTCTCGTATCCGGTGTTCTTATAACCAGCATTCATTGTATATTTATGCACCAAGTCAACCACTGAGCCACTGAGGTGTTACTGTTGGCAGAATAACACCTCAAGGCTCTCCTATTCCCTCATTATCATCTCCTGTATCCATATTATGTATTCCCCTATGCCAATTGAATAGCAATACAGAGCCATATGTTATGAGAATATGAGGATTCTAATATGTGTACATGTTATATAAAACTAGAGATTTGGATAGCTTAACCAAATGGCTATATCAATTCATAGGAAACTAATCGCTATTATTGGAGATGAGGACACATGTACCGGGTTCCTATTAGGGGGTACAGGGGAGCTGAACGCTGCCAAACAGGCCAATTTCTTCACAGTAACGAAAGACACAAGCACTAAAGACATAGAGGATAAGTTTAAACTATTTACAACACGTAATGATATTGCTATTCTATTGATAACTCAAACTATTGCCGAGGAGATTAGATACCTTCTAGACAATCATACTATGTCGATACCCGCTATCCTGGAGATTCCGTCCAAGGACCATCCGTACGATCCTAGCAAGGACTCTATATTGAAGAGGGCAAGAGGGATGTTCAATGCTGAGGACTTCAGATAGGTGTGAAAATGTGTAGATATACTATTTAGCAGCTGTTGTTTGAGAATTGAATATTATAAATATATAACTCTATAGCAACACAGGAATGCAATATATACTCAACTCTTAATAAACAAATATTACTAAATCTGGAATATCTGTAGTGCGTCCTTTTTCTTGTTACAAACAGTGATTAATCTGCCACGTGAGTCACAGGCTACTCCTCTTGGTTCCTCAAGTGGTTTTCCCTTCCCCTCGTCCCCTAGTGTCCACATTAGCTCACCTCCACTTGAGAACAGATGGATACAATGATTAGAGTAATCTGACAAGATAATATAATCCTCAGGGCTAATTGTTAAGTAGAGAGGATTCAGTAGGTTTATGTGGAAGATCGTATCGATTACTTCTGCCTGTAGCTCTCCTAAACTGTTGAATAGATGGACACAAGATTGTGACCTGTCTAACACATAGAAATCTCCATATCTGACTACTTTTATATCAAGAGGTCTGTCTAGTTTAATTTTGTGTAGAACTTTAATGAATTTCAGTTCCTTATCGAATATTTGTATTCTATTATTTCCTGTATCACAAACGAATACTTTCCCTCTTGATTTGTCACAGTCTATCCCAGTCGGTAATTTGAGTCTCCCATCTTCTCGACCTTCTCTTCCTTTCTGTTTTATGAATACTCCCTCTGTGGTGTACATTTGTATCGCGTGTTGATTCGTAAGGGTTACGTACACTGCATCTTTTCGTATACAGACTCCATAAGGTCCCTGCATTTTATTTGGCCCTGATTTCTCCCCGAAACTTGAAATATATTTTGCCTCGCTTGTAAACACCTGTATACGATTGTTTACCTTTTCTGCTACGAAAATTCTGCCATTTTCAGATACGGCAACACCTTTGGGCTTGTCCAATTGTCCCAGCCTCTTCCCTTGCGTGCAGGTGGCAATTACTGGAAGGTCTAAAATTCTAATCTCCTTTTTAACCTCCCTTTTCCTTTTGGAGCCAAGTGTCCCCCAAAGTTTCCTTTCCCTCGTAAAATATTTTTCATCGATAACTTCATATATCGGACTATTTAACAACTCTTCACTTTTCCATTTGAATTCGTTACTCTCCAAGCCTGGTGAGATTGGAAGTACCTCATCAGTAAAATCTAAGGATTTTCTCATATCTTCCTGGTATGTTTTATACTCATTGATGTCCTTCGTAGAAATACTTCTCTTAACACTTGTTTTGCTGTTTATTGGAAACATCTGGGTGTACAGAGCCACATCTTGGCTTATTGGCATTCTATATTGGCTAATATCTTTTCTGATCAGCTGTTTGCTTTTGATTAGATCGATCGGTTTGTAGTCGTCCACATCTTGTCCTATTGGTTCTTTATATTCATTGATTTCTTGAGTAGGGTTATCCCCTTTAATCACTTGTTTGTTAAGCCCCTCCATCAACGTGTAGAGATCTTGGCCTGTTGGAGCTGTGGGGAGAACTCTCTCTCCATCTCCAGGACTATTAGGATATTGTGTGGTCGTAATATCTGATGTGGATTTGCTTCTCTTTTTGGGTCGCTTCATCGTCATGTAGTCTGATTCCTTAATTGGCTCATTTTTACCTTTCTTGATTCCCCAAAATCGGAACAAATTGTCCATCTTGATGTTCCCATTGTTCGTTTTGTCTTGGATTGTCTCGATTTCTATGTTACCCAGGGTCTTGATTAATTTACACACCTCTTTATCCACCCAGTCTATCCTTATTTTTGCTATTTTTGTCTGATTTGTAATTCCGGAATTGATATTGTCAAGATTCCAATTTAGTTCCAGCTGTCTCTTATCAAGGACCTGTTTTATATGCCAAATTTTATGGTCGATTTGAATTCTCGCCTCTTCCACATTCTCGAAATATTCAGTGAGCATTTATTTAGTTATTCTATATATTTTGAAAAATATTAGATTTAATCTTTGCCGACAGCATACCTGTGTTATATTAATTGAAGAGTACATTTAGTGCCTACGATTTTATTGCCACTATAATAACGTTAAATAAATACTAGCTGTCTGCACTGAATTGATTTTACTATTTTTGATGGAAATTTGTAATTATTTGTTAATGGTCTAAAAAGTGGCACAATGTGTCCAACTCTCAGTGCACACCGCGACACTGCATTACGATGTACTCTGAAAGATTGGCTGTACACCCTCGAGGGATAAATAGTAGCTCGTTATGGCATATTCAGCACAGTTAAAAATTTATAAGCAACTAGCCTATTCCATTGTTATTCGATATTTGCATAAAGTATAACTCGATGCTAAGATAATAGGATATAAACCCCTTAAGTTCTTTCTTTATGATGTCATTGTATTCGTATAGTTTATCCTATACATTAATATTTATATCATAACAATTGTAGTTTCATTCTAGGCACTAAGTTTCCTGTTTTTACTAATATCTGTGCGGACACAGCTCCCCCAGAGTTGCACAAAAGTAATCAAACACTTTTTGTATGTAAACTGCTTACTTATACACAAATTAGCACATATTATACACTACACAACAACAATATATCTATCATATGTCAATATCTATAATTTGTAAACAACCTGACTCTTTATGACACACAACAACAAGATTTCCGTTCTTATCAAAAGCAATACCCCTCGGTTCCCCAAACATATCCTTGTCTTTTGGTCCTCCTAGTGTCCCTCTGAGACTTCCTTCCATGCTGAAAATATTCACACTATTCGACAGGATATCTGACAATATGATACGACCTCTTGGACTGATAGCAATGAATTGTGGATTCGATAAAATGGGATATTTTATTATTTTGATGATCTTCTTCTGATAAATACCTTTACTATTGAAATGATGTACAATCGTAGTTGATCTGTCTAACACGTATAGATCGAAATTGTGGTCGACAGCAATGTCTGTTGGATTTGTTAGTCTTCCTGCTCCAATAATCTGTTTGAACTGTAGGTCTTTGTTGAATGCTTGTACTCTGTTGTTTCCATAGTCACATACATAGATTTTATTGATTCCGTCTGTGTTCATACCCGTCGGGAACTCAAAATTCCCCTCTAACTTCCCTTCGATTCCTTTCTGCATTACGAACTCTCCGTTAGTTTTGTAAGCATGTACACACGCGTATTGTGTAACGGACACATATACCCTTTCATTCAGTATACATATGCCATATGGCTTGATTAAGGAGTGATTGGGGGTACTTGTCTTCCTACTAAACGAGTACATAGGGTCGCCCGTAGCAGCGAATACTTGGATCCTGTTGTTCCCCTTCTCTGCTACAAATATGCACCCTGTTTGTGGTGAAATGGCGATGTTTTTGGGTTTCAGCATTTGACCTGGCCCCGCTCCTATTTTACACTTTGCAGTTATCAGATAATCCTGCTTGTTAGATATCTCACCGGGTGATGGACTTGTTATATTAAGGATGCTACTTAAACTAATGGACTTCTTCCTGAAGAACGCTTTATCTTGGAATTTCCCTTCTGGGACTTTACAGTATAACTCAGTTTCCTGTTTCTTGTCATCTATGTTAATCTCTGCATATTCATCAGATTGAGTTTTCCAAATTTTTCCTACTGTTAAAGGGCTCATTGGGTGCTGAGGTTTTGGCGCCTTCCCTCGCGTGGGGGGAACTGGAGGACGATGTTTAGGAGGTATAGGTGCTTGTCTTGAAGGCTTTAGATATTCTCCTGGCTTGAACACGGTGTCTTCGTGGTCCGATGTTTCCCCATGACTTGGACTATTATTTAATGACTTAGACTTTATGCTCCTAATTTCATCCATCATTTCTTCATCGATCTCTTCATACTTTATAAGATTATCGCTACTCAAGGACCCAAACACCTCATAGTTTTTGGTCTTGTCCTCCATTCGTGTTAAGCACCCAAAGCAGCTAATCTGATTGGTTAAACTAGTGTCATCGAATTCTAACTTTAACTTTCTACTTTCGATCCGATTTTCCAAACTTTCAATCTTGTTTTCGATTTTAATCACCTGATTATCGAACTGGTTGAATAGTTCTATAGTGTTACGTCTGTATTGAGATAATTTCTCAAGCTCTGCTTCATCTTTTTCATTTTCGCTTTCAAACAGTTCCTCAAATTCGTCCAGCTCTTTGCTCATAACTTTTAACCTTTCATCTAAACAGTCGTGAAGTTTAGATATCTTCTTTTCTAGCAGTTTTCTAACGAATGACACTTTCCTATAATCTTCATTATCTGCCATTTTCTTGGTCTATTCCAGCTTATTCAATTATATACATTTACATATGGCTCACTCAAATACCTATTCGAGATCATATTACTCATCATATTATATCAGGCTGATTAATAGCATTCTATACAAGCCGGTGTCATAGATCCCCATATTTATGTCCCCCCGAACACTTTTCCCTTAGGAACAATATTCCCTACGGAATACTTGTTTCCGTTTCCTTGACCCACGTATGTGTTGCTAAGTGTGCAAGGGGAAACACTCGGAGAAACAGGGTTGCCTAGGGGGATAATGTTCGAGGGAACAGTATTACCTCTCACACCGTCACTTAAAGTGCTAGTTCAGCAGCCACGAGGACATAAATTGCCATCCCAGGAGCGTTCCTCCAAGTACGTTTGCGGCCAGGAAATTCCTAATCGCTGCTATATACCATTATTTCAGAGACAAATTTGATAGTTATACTCTCTTGTTATTATACCCACAGAGCACAGTATACTTTCTTACATATAATATATGCTAGAATTGGTTGCCATAGCCTTAGTGTATAGAATACATTTTGTAATGTATTAGATTTCAATATCTATAATCTGTAAACAACCTGACTCTTTATGACACACAACAACAAGATTACCATTATTATCAAAAGCAATACCCCTCGGTTCCCCAAATATATCCTTGCCTCTATGTCCTCCCAGTGTCCTTCTGAGACTTCCTTCCATGCTGAAAATATTCACACTATTCGACAGGATATCTGACAATATGATACGACCTCTTGGGCTGATAGCAATGAATTGTGGATTCGATAAAATGGGATATTTATTGATTTTAATGATATCCTTCTGATAAATACCTTCACTATTGAAATGATGTACAATCGTAGTTGATCTGTCTAACACGTATAGATCGAAATTGTGGTCGACAGCAATGTCTGTTGGATTTGTTAGTCTTCCTGCTCCAATAATCTGTTTGAACTGTAGGTCTTTGTTGAATGCTTGTACTCTGTTGTTTCCATAGTCACATACATAGATTTTATTGATTCCGTCTGTGTTCATACCCGTCGGGAACTCAAAATTCCCCTCTAACTTCCCTTTCTCACCTTCCTGCATTACGAACTCTCCGTTAGTTTTGTAAGCATGTATACACGCGTATTGTGTCACAGACACGTATACTATTTCATCAAGAATACAGACCCCGTATGGCTGCACTAACGAGTGGCAGGGGATTGTAGCCTTCTTGCCAAACGAGTACATAGGGTCACAAGTTGCAGAGAATACCTGGATCCTGTTGTTCCCCTTCTCTGCTACGAATATGCACCCTGTTTGTGGTGAAATGGCGATGTTTTTGGGTTTTAATATTTGACCATTTTCCGTTCCTATTCTGCACTTTGCGGTTAACAGAAAGTCCTGCTTGCTTGCTAGTCTGGCGCCCGAGGGTAGTCCTACTAAGTTAATCTTGTTGCCTAGACTGGTGGACTTCTTCCTTATCAACCCTTTATCTACAAACGTCCATTTTTGCCCAATACTGAACTTGTCATGGTCCTGAATTATTTCATCAGGGTTGATTTCTGAGTATTCGCCAGGCTCAGTTCCCCAATCTTTTTTTAGCTGTAAGGGGCTAGTAGGGTGGAGAGGTTTTAGCACCCTCTCCCGCGTGCTGACAGATCGAGGGCGAAGTTTTCGAGGCAAGGGTGGTGGTGGTGGTGAAGGCTTTGGATATTCATCTGGCGTTAACACGATGTCTTCATATACTGCTTTCGACTTTATGACTTCTTTGATCATATCTTCATTCATATATTTAAGAAAGTCATCATTACTCAAGGTCCCAAACTCCTCATAGTCTTTGGTCTTGTCCTCCATTCGTATCAGGCATCCAAGTGTCATAATCTGGTTGGTTAAGCTCTCGTCGTCAAATTCTAATTTTAACTTCCTCTGTTCTTTTCTACTCTTCAAACCTTCAATCATGCTTTCGATATTCGTAATCATCTGATTATCGAACTGGTTGAATAGTTCTATAGTGTTACGTCTGTATTGAGATAATTTCTCAAGCTCTGCTTCATCGTTTTCATTTTCGCTTTCAAACAGTTCCTCAAATTCGTCCAACTCTTTGCTCATAACTTTTAACCTTTCATCTAAACAGTCGTGAAGTTTAGACATCTTCTTTTCTAGCAGTTTTCTAACGAATGACACTTTCCTATAATCTTCATTATCTGCCATTTTCTTGGTCTATTCCAGCTTATTCAATTATATATACACATACGAGTACCTCTATGAGATCAGATTTCTTCACTTACTAAACTTTGATATTAGGCTGTAATTCTATTTATTTGAAATGGTAGATTTTGTTAAAGAATTTTCAGATATTTCTGGAACAAAAGTTTGGATAGAAAATAGAATCTCTGACATTAAATCAAAGTTAGATTCCAGAAAGGCCAGTTTATTCGACAGCTTAGACAAGATTGATTCTGAGACTAAGTCTAATATAGAGGAATTACAGAAATTGCGGGAATACAGATGTCAAACGGTTTCCATTTTGGGAGAATCAGCTGCGAATATTGCTGTTATCGATAATAAAATTTCTGAGATACAAGGTAGAGTTCATCCGTATGAGAATATTCATCAGGAGGGTGTTATATCCTGCATTAAGCTAGCTTGGACGGATAACCAGCTCATTAAATTGGTCTCATCTCTTGGAGATGTAGAATTAGGGGTACATGAGAGCAAACAGTCACCATCTCGGTCTCTGCCTATACCTGCTTTGAAATCGTCAGTGTCCCTAGAGAATCTGTCTCCCCAAAAGCCCCCTAAACCGAAAAGACATGTAAGTACAACAATCAAAAAATTAGGGTTTGAACCATCTCCTGTTGATACGAAAAAAGTGTCCAATTATTTAGTTCCAGATACGGAGAGTCGTACTGCTTATGAGATCGATTCGCTTGAAGTTTCTATTGAAGGTACAGGCACTAATAATAGAGATAGTGTATATACAGAGATGGTTGGTCCACCTGTCGGTAACACTTACTACTCATTGCCTAATGATGGTCCAGAACTGCCACAAAGGGACATCGTGCCACCTATACAGGACACATTTGTGCCACCAGGAAGTGCACCAATGTATGAAGACATTAACGACTTGACTGAAGAAGAGATGGCTCGACTGGCACAACCATCGAAACCTACACACTATCCCAAATACCCCATAATTGTGAAGTGTCCTGAAGGGACTGGAAGTGGCTGTATTATGAAACCAAAGACTATAAGTGTTAATCCGGTGAATGGGAACCTGTATGTGGTGGAGAAGGGGAACTCTAGGGTGCAGATTTTGACACCTAACGGGGATCATGTAAAGTTCTTTGTGGAGAAATCGAATAAAATGTCAAATCCTTATGGAATATGTTTCGCTAACAATCACGTGTATGTGACACAATCCACTCTGAATTGTATCTATATTTTCACACCTAACGGGGCATTTGTTAAGAAATTCGGTAAGGAAGGGACCACTGACGGTCGCTTCTCCCTCCCCTCTTGTATGACCGCTCTCCCGTCCAAGAGATTAATCTATATTTGTGATACAGGAAACAACAGAATCCAAATATTCGACTTTTCAACAAATTTCCAACGTCTCATGGGTGTTGGTCAGCTGTTGAAACCTGTGGACATAGCCTGTGATTCGACCAATAAGATTGTGGTGTTGGACAGGAGCCTAAAGTGTCTTCACGTGTTTGGACAATCAGGTGACCTCTTGTATAGCACAATATCTTTCTCATTACACAAACAAATATCTAATCCTCTGTTTATGACACTTAGTAAACATGATGACGTATTCTTGTCAGATTATGCTAGGAATTGTGTTTTCATATTCTCCATCGATGGTGTTATGAAGGGGCAAATAGGTGCCGAGGGGGTGTTTGTAGAGCCGAGGGGTCTCGTGTTTGATAGTACCAATCGTCTGGTTGTTTTGTCCTGTAACCATTCTGGGTGTTTGCAATTCTTTGATGTAATATGATTGTTATTGTTTGCTATTTTGTATTTTTATAACTTTGTTTTTATTATTGTTGATTTGCATTTTGATTAATATTTGCTTACATATTAGCATGGCAACTTGTATGAATGTGTCGCTACCACCTCTGCCACCTGTCTCCGTCCCATTCCCGCAACTAGCCACATCCTTATCCGCGGATAAAATGCTAGGGGGTGACACTGATGAGCCCAGTTCCTCTTATATATATCTGTCCTCTTCTCGTGTTACGGTAGGACAGACCCTGAATATTAGTTGGCTCGTTAATAGACCCACTGATACACAGGATTGGCTAGGTATGTACCCCTTGGAGGCGACAGGTCCCTTTGACTACCTGGAGTTCAAGAAAAGAGGTCCATGTGTCCAGAAAGCCGGTATGCTTCGTTGGAGGATTAATCCTGAGTCATTCACTGAATCAGAAACCCCCTGCTGTTTCCGGTATTACAGTTTCCAAAGTGAATTGTTGGCAACTAGCGACACAATTACAGTGGTACATCCTCAGTACTCTAGCGTGCCACTTCGACATAATATGCACATTAGCGATATTGTCATAAAAGAATTCCATAGTCCCCAAAACGATATCCATGTGCTATATTTAGATATTAAACTGGCGGGGAATGAGCTAGCAATCCCATTGGCTAAGATCTTATTGCTGAAAACATCTTTAGGCGGGGAAATTAGTTGGCGCTCAGATTTGATTCATAACCTGTCTGCAAATGCTGAAGATTCATTGGCTATTGAAGCACTGTGTCTAGAAAATACCGATGCGGACACTTACAGGTTGTTAGGGAAAGTGGAATTGTGTCTCGCGCCACATTTTACACCTGGAGAGACCAAGAAAATAGATTTAGATTTGAAAATAGAAAATAAGAGTTTGGGAAGAATTTTTTTCACACTTTTCTTCATAAAACAAGCCAATCCAATCTCTTATAGTCCTATCAATAATTCACTCGCTCGCATTCCATTCGCACAATCCGTATCTAGCCCTGCGTGTTCATCCCCAGCAACCGATGAGGCTGAAAAATTGTCATCTAAACCCTCTGAACAACTAGAACCACTTAGTGTAGAATTATCACCTCTTGAATTTTCCACTTGTGGAGAATCTATCCATATTTCACCTCTGACTTTACCGAATATATCAGCTGGCCTGACAGAAGAGTTCACTGCTGCCCTCTATAATCTCAAGTTCCCTCTATCCCGACCCCTTGAAACAACATCCCTCGATCCGATAGAGTTAGTTCCGATTAATATCACCTCTGATTTAGATGAGGAGAGGCTCAGATACGAACAGAGAATGTTGAGTAGATATAAATCAAATAAATCATTGGAGAATTCCACAGAGGAAACTATGGTAACGCTTCGTACGCAATGTATTGAGAATAGTGGAGAATTCACACCTAGCAGACAGGAGGACACAGAAGGGAAAAGATCTGGTTCCGTATTGTCCAGGGGGTCGTTCTCCTTTACCATGGACTCGCTCTCCTTTACCAGGGACTCCATGAGGGACCTGTTCTCCTCTCTACCCAGATTTAGTTCCTTCAGGAAGAAGAGACAGTCTGTCATTGTGCCACAAAGTGTCGACCCTGTAGTTAAAGAGAATCCTGGAGTAATATTCCTGTTGAGAAAGGATTTATTTGTGTTTCTAGAGAAGAGAGGGAATTCTAAGTATCTGTTCAGTGATTTGAAACTTTTAGCCATTGTACAGGAAATACGACACAATCCTAACACCTATCTAAAGTGGCACAGGTCTTCCACTTTAGTCACATTCCTGAATAGCATGGCTGACACTAACGCAGATTTCCCGAAAGATTGGGAAATGAAAATATCAAAAATGAAAGAGAGAGTTTTCGTAAATCACGAACAAAGATTCGTCACATTTGTGGACCCACGTCTGCCACAAAAAGGTGTTGAAACCTTGACCACCACCCAGGAGGGTATCCCACAGAGGATCAGCAACAACAGGAGGATAGCAGGGGGGGTGTTGGACCAAGAGGAGGTGTTTGATGGGGATCTGGAACCTGATGGGGAGCTTGTAGAACTTGAGCCAACAGAGAGGTTAATTGCATTCCTCAGACGTGATGACATATTTACTGTTGTTTCAAATGTGATGGGAGAATTCGCGACACCTGAATTGAGGTCCATTATACGGGAGGTAGGGAACAGAGGACAAGATGGATTGGAGAGGCACCAGAATTCTGAGATATTAGCGCACTTTTTGAGTATGGTAGACCAAGAGATAGAGGTCTATAACCCACGACAGATCCGTCGGACACATTCAGAGAGGGTAGCGGTAAGTGCCACCAACACAACGACACAATTACATGCTGAAAAGGGACAGTTTATGAAGAAGGCCACAAAGTTCTGGAACGAATTGAATGAGAAAGGTTACGACCATTCATGGGACACTTTAACATTCTATCTTAACCGCACTACTTTCCTAACCAGTGCATTTCAACAGCTGATGCAAACACCTGCTATTAAACTCAGAAGACGACACATTCGAGTTAATTATGACACAGAGGACGGTATTGATGAAGGAGGACTCATAAAGGAATTCTTTTTCTATCTCTCTCATGAATTATTTAATCCTTCCTACGGTCTATTTGAGTACTCAGCTGATGGTAGTTATAATGTACAAATACAGAAAACCAGCAGTAAAATACGAAACTGGAATTTATGGTTTCGATTTGCTGGTCGATTAATTGGGCTTGCTTTGGTACAACAACAATTAATGGATGTGTTCTTCTCTCGGGCCATTACTAAACCCATTTTAGATGAGCAATTTGTCCTTAGTGACCTCGAAGCGGTCGACCCGACTATGCATCAGTCACTAAAATATGTCCTCTCTAATAATGACACTGAGGATTTGTACCTAACCTTCTCGTACCAAGAGGAGCTCCCATTTGGAGAGGTGAGGACCATAAATCTCATGAAAGATGGACAACAGATAGGTGTGAATAATAAAAACAAACAAAAATATGTGGATTTAATGTTGAAGAGTAGAATGTCACACGACGTAGAGAAGCAGACAATCTCATTGGTCAGTGGAGTACGAGAGATTGTCCCCCTTAAAATGTTGAAAAGATTTGACGCCTCTGAGCTGGAGTGGCTCATTAGTGGATCGGTAGAGATAGACCTTACTGACTGGAAGGAGAACACTCATTATAGTTCAGGTATCAGTGAACATAATCCTGTTGTTAAAAATTTCTGGAGGGCTGTTGAGGAATTTGAAAATGAAGACAGACTCAGATTGCTACAATTCATAACAGGATCAAGTTCCATTCCCCTAAACGGTTTCCAGGGACTCACAAGCACCCATGGACACGTACAGAGGTTCACGATACGATTGATTTACGGAGAAGGTCTCCCAGAATCTCATACGTGTTTTAACCGTCTGGATATTCCCAGATATTCAAGTTATGAAGAGCTTAAACAGAAACTACTCTATGCTATAAGGAATACTCAAGGGTTTAATATTGCATGATTGGAATGTTTTGATGTTTGTATCTTTAATTATATTGTTTGTTTTATTAATGTAAAGTTATTGTTTTGAGTGGGTTAGTGTTATGTGCTCATGGTTCAGAGTAAACAAACAAATCTACAAACAAACAAACAATCCTTCAATCTGATTTGTCTAACTGTTTATTATTATTATGTGTATTCGTTTGACACTCGCTCGGGTAAACAACAAACAATACAGAATACTTTATTTCACTGATATAAGATCATAAATAAATACGAAATGAAGATAAATATAAACAAACAAACAAAAACATTCAAGCTTCCATATATCCATCCCTACTAGCTGAAATACACATGACAACGATAAGTATAATAGGAATTACGACACATACTATCTCTGCCACAAGTAGTATGCCACCTGCCACACTGAGTGGTATCACATTAGCATCTATATACATTTCTAAACGGACACGACACCCTGTGTCTATGAGTGTAGAGGAATTGAAATGACATGTAGAGTTATACATTGTTGCTATTGTAATGTTTGGCATGCAACAGCTGTTGGGTAGACTCCCCATACTTCCTAACGAGGTGTTTTTGTAATCATTTGGACCATGGAACCCGCAACATATAAAATGGTACTGTAGGGCGTCGATCCGTTGGATGTAGTCCTTGTTATCTTCTGTCACATGGTCTTGTAATTGTAATGTGTACCAATCACCTGCTGTGTGGATGATCTCCCGTCTGGATACTGCGAGGGCGATTGTAGCCCCTAGTTCTAGTAGAATTAGAACTATCATTGTTCCAATGTACATGAGTAGGAGTATAGTAGCGATCCATCTGGCGATCACGTTACTCCCCAGACAGGACAGAAATGCCCCCAGGATTGCTACCCCCGCGAGGATTATTAGAAAGGCCCCAGCGATTATACACGAAATCAGCGGGGACTCTATCCCGGTTGTAAACAGTCCAATTTCGGTCATATTGGCCAAGAGGATACCTGAACCAATCACCAAGAATGCCCCCAAGCATAGTCCAACTATGTTTAATATGATTAGCAGCAAAGCTAAGAAGATCCTGCAAAATGTACAGCTACACATTTTAGAAATAATGTATGAATATTTTTTGTCACTCTTATAAACTAAAATTGTCCATATCTGAAACCATTCAAATTGTGTCGACTTGATATGGCAGAATCCATATTTTGGAATGTTAAGAATCTCTGTCGAATTCTGACGCGTGGAGTTTGTACCTTTGTTTATTGTTTTCTTTATTTTTAAACATTTAAAATGGCGCCAAAATGGCTAGAGGGCATTCTGTAAATTGTGGCCATATCAGGCCTCACAGATATGAGCTTAATTAATGACACATTTTGGGTTAAGTAGAATTCTTTAATCATATTGTAACACCTAGTTGAATAGCTTAATATTCCGTTTATCTTGTAAACAAGTAACTTGATGTTTACTTGTTTGGTTGCTCTGTTAATATATTACACAAATATCAGAATCCAAACAACAACAACAACAACAACAACAACAATTTAATTATTCACAGATTCTTCTTATTAGTTTATTTGTTTGTAAATTGGCTATTTATAACTGTTTCATATTTGGCGGGCTATGTTCCTATTATTATCTCTTATACCAATCTAACACATTTTGTGGATTCACTCCTATAAACTGTGATACAAATTTTGAGATCATGCGGGACACAAATGGGTCTATTGGCCCCGTTTAGAACCGGGTATGATTATAATGATGAATCCATATTTGTACACAATTCATAGAAGTATCTTAAAGGGCAAAAAGGTTGGAAACCGCTGGGTACAGAATTCGACCCGAACCCGAATCTTTACCCCGAAGTGTAAATAAGTTTAGAGATTAACTGAAAATCCTCTAAAATATTGTTTTGTTGACATTTAACAAATATTAGCAAACAAGTTTTTCTTTTGATGTTTGTTCTTGCGATATTATGGGTTAATAATATTTATCCCATAAATGTCCTTTTAAGGCAGGGTGACCAGATGTCTTCGTTATAAAAACAGGACACTTTTTCTATGATATACAATGTATACGTAGATCACTGAACTTTGAACGATAACAATACATGCTAACCTATGAAACTAGATATTACGTCAATAGAGTAAGGAAACAAAACAGAATTAGTAATATTGTTATACAATACGTAATAAAGTGAGGTAAGAATAATGAACCCGACTTATGAATTATAGATTCTGAAGAGAGAATCAATAAGGATATACGGTAAGTTACAATCCACTCTATGGATATCCGTGTTAATTAAAGAGTCATTAGAATCCAGGGTAAAAAAAGGGCAAAAAAGGACGTCTGGTCGCCCTGTTTTAAGGCCATTTCTTTCAAGCTCCATCAGATGTTTCTAATGTAAATATTATCTTTCAAAAAATAGAATTAAATCATTGAATTTTGAAATGTCACCCAAAGTATTATATTTGTACACAACTCATAGAAGTATCTTAAAGGGCAGCTGTTCCCAACCTGGCTTCATGGACCTCTTGGGGGTCCACAAACGAGAGCAGGGGGTCGTCACCACAGAATGTGTAAAATTGGAATAAGGGCCTTGGGTGAAAAGGTGTGGACCGCTGTGACAGGGTAACATACTGTATTAGTATATCAGCTGTGTGTGTGTCTACTCTCGTGCTCACAAGAGGTTTGTTAAGGAGAGATCTATAGAGTAATCGGGTCAGACGGGTCAGGTGTATTAGCATGTGAGCCAATTAATTAGAGTATACTGTATTCTGCAATTTCAAGGTGACAAACAAATTTATTACATTCAATCTGTCAATGAATAGAATAATCACATTGAACCATGGATAAGTTACTTGTAGTTTATTAGAAGAATGACTGAGACAGAATGTCAAAATTCTGTTAGCTACTCTAAGCTAAGAGAAGAGGTCCTATTCACACCTAACAAGCCCAGTACCCCCGTATCCCCTACCCCGGGGGAAAAATTGGAATTCACAGTAGATGAGGCAATCGAGAAAATTGGATTTGGAATGTTCCAACTTCGGTTATCTGTCTTCTCAGCTCTGGTCTGGATGGCAGATGCTATGGAGATGATGATGTTAGCAGTACTAGCCCCTGCGGTACAGTGTCAATGGTCCCTCTCTACCTATGAGGAGGCTATGATAACAACGGTAGTGTTCATTGGAATGATGCTAGGATCTCCTCCTTTTGGAATTCTCTCTGATAGGTAAGTTAAGAGGTGTTATACTCCCTGTTGCTAGGGAAGATTGACTTGGAATTTTGTCAGTGGGGACATTATAGGGTGTAGATGCTGTCCTGTTGTTATGAAATTTCTATTATTAATATTTTCACCAATCAGATTCTGACATTCTATTAGTTGAATGAGTGATTAATCCCATTTTAACACTAGATATGGCAGGAGAAGGACCTTATGGTTAAGCTCATTCTTCGTTGTATACTTTGGACTCATGACATCACTGGTACCCACCTACGCGTGGCTGCTAGTGGTAAGGTTTTGTGTCGGTGGTTGTATTAGCGCTTCCCCTCAAGCGGTCACATATTACTCAGAGTTTCTACCAATCAGATTTCGTTCTCCTTGTATTGTTATGTTAGAGTTTGCTTGGGCAGTTGGTTCCTGTTTCGAGGCATTACTTGCACTTCTTGTGATGGACACATTAGGTTGGAGGTATTTAGTCGGGTTCTCTGCCATCCCTATCCTATTGGTCCTCTTCTACTTCCCATTTGTACCAGATAGTCCCAGGTACCTCCTAGCTAGCAATGAACCAGAGAGAGCCTATAAGGTTCTGGTGGCAGCTGCTAAACAGAATTGCAGACAGCTGCCTCCAGGGCAACTTGTAGCTCACAAGAGGGACATGTCTACTGGAGAAGAGGCACCAATTCTGGACACAGAGAGTGACGAGACCGAGGAGGATTCATCAGCACCCACCGCTCCTATTTCGCTCCCTAAGATAGGCCAGAGAGGTAACTTTCTAGAACTATTCTCTAAAGAGTATTTCCTAACCACATTGATACTATTAATAGTATGGTTTGGTTCTGGTTTCGGTTACTACGGAGCTGTACTAGTTACAACTGAGTTATTCGTATATGACAACCATTGTGGTATCACGAATGCTACTAACACACCTAACACTTGTAAGGTACTCACTAGTGAAGATTATTTAGAATTCCTAGTCACATCTATCGCGGAATTCCCCGGACTTTTCGCGACACTTTTACTAAGTGATCTGATAGGCAGGAAGTTAACGATGACGTCAGAATTCGGGTTATCAGCTGTTTTCTACTTCCTGTTATTATTATGTACCGGGTTTAATGATAAGATTATTAAGACTGTGTTCTTATTTGCTATCAGGGGCTGTATTACGGGTGCATTCCAAGCAGCCTATGTATACACCCCAGAGGCCTACCCCACTCGAATACGGGCTTCAGCTCTCGCGCTTTGTAGCACAATGGCAAGAGTAGGGGCTATTATAACGCCCTTCATAGCAACTGTACTGCTGAAAGAGAACTTCTATGCTACAATATTTGTATACGCTGGTGTAGCTATTGCATCAGCTGTTGCTAGTTTCTTACTTCCGTTTGAGACTAAAGGAAGAAATTTGGGAGATGAAGGGAAGAAGAGATTCTTGTGTTAATTAATTTTATTAGCTTAGGTGTATATGGTTTTATTTGTCTTTTGTTATTGTTTGTTATTGGATTAAATATTCTACAGATTATCCACTGTACCAACGAGGTAACTATGGAAACGGAGACAGATTTTCTGACCAGATCCATAGTGTGTATGATCTTATATTTCTCTGGTTACGAAGATAGTTGATTGGAATTCATATTTATAAAAGATTCAATATAAACAATATACAAATATACAAATTATTAAAATCTAAAATAGGCTTATCCGTGTGCTCCCCGAATAGCTAACCACAATCTTGCCCTCTGAATTGACGGTTATACCAAGGGGCTTGGACAATTGGTCGGTCTCATCGCTGGGAGAGTACAGTTGTCCAAAGAATAAACCATCCATACAGAATATCTTAATGCTGTTAGTCGATGAGTCTGTTACTAGAATGTTGTCAGCCTTATCGACCCCGATGAACCTTCCCTTACCAATTGAACCCTCATTACGACCTCCTGGTATCATTGTGAATAGGAACTCTCCCTTGGGGTCAAATACACTTATACGGAACTGTCCCTTGTCTAGGACAATTATCTGGTTTAGAGAGTTAGTCGCTACGTCATGGGGAGCAGTTAACACATCCCCTGTCCCTATCTGTCTCCTTGCTAATCCGTCACTGTCAAATACAACTATTCTGTTATTCCCTGAATCAGCTACTAGGATCTCTCCTACGTGATTGACACACACCCCCAGGGGTTTATTCAGCTCTGGGTATCCCTTCTGGGTTGCTTTAACACAATTAAGCAGGTCTCCGTCATTATCGAATATTGCTAGACAGTTTTTCTGTTGATCCGTTACATACACGCGTCCTTTCCTGCAGACGGCTACACCGTACGGACGTATATCGTGCTTGTCTTTACCTATTTGGTAGAGGAATTTCCCATTTGGGCTAAATACCTTTGCACATTTGTTACCAGGGACTGCTACGTACAAGTTCCCATTAGCGTCACATGCTACCCCACATACCGCCTCATAAGGCCCCTTGTCTGTCTGTTTAGTGGCACTAACACGTATAAGAGGTGTACTTATCTCGTAATAGTTCCGTGACACAATCATAAGCATAGGACACTGTGGAATAACTTCTCCATTGACTGTAACAGTTACTGAATATTTTCCTATAATGTCAGGTGTGAATTGGACGGTGTATGTACCGTCTTTGTTGTCTTGTGTTACTGGTTTAATGCGTGTAGGACCGCTGATCTTGCTCTCTACCTGGGTGTAGTCCTCGTAGATTGTCTCTCCTACAAATATAGACAATAACGGGAGATAATGAGGGCTCCTGTATACCCCTACCCTCGGTAAATATCAGCGGTGTTCCCCTATTAGCAATTAATTAAATGTATAAATATTTAACCCTAACAACCTTGTGAGTTCTTGGTATGTATCACAAACTCTGTAGGATCATTAGTCAGCAGTCTAAGACTATTAGCAGTAGTGATACCACAGGACTGAGGGTGTACTTCTGTTAACATTCCACATTGTGTTATAGCCTCTGGGAACTGTTTATTTACTAGAAAGTGTAACTCCTTAATGGGACGTATGGTATCAATACTCATCTTCTTCTGTATATTATCCAGCCGGTGTATTAACATTGGTTCTACCTGCATGAAGGGAGTAGAGGGACATTGCTGTATAAACATATCGATAACAGATCGACAGTATGAGATGGTTTCTGCTCGGGCCTGTAGGTCGAGAGATTGGTTGTTGAGGGATAATTTTCGTTGGTTAAGGATTTTCTCTACTATTATACTAAGGGACTTCCTGCGGTCTTCCAGTGCATTGATGACCTGAACAACAAAAACAATAATAATAATAATAAACAAATTCTAATTATTATCTGTGCAGACAGCATAGTAAATATGAAATAATAATATTGAAGTGGCACTATTAATATGAGGCTCGATATGTGCAGTGGCGGGGTGTGGGGAAAATTTTTGAATCTTAGACGCTCAAACATCGATGTACAGCTATTCTTATCACATAGCAGGAGGAGCGTAATATTGTGCATTTGTAATAAAGTTGTTTAGATGTTTAAGTGTTTAGGTGTTAGATAACATGATAATGTTGTTGGATAATTTGATGTATACTATTTAGGGAATACAATTTTTGATCTGCTAATACGTTAGTCGTCTGGAATCTTTAGGGATGTCGTCTGGAAAACTCGTTGATAAATAATTGTGTTAATTGGATAGCATTCTGTAAATATATTAAGGAAAATCGAATTGTAAATAACAACCTTTCCCTTTTGGAAACAAGTTATGAGGGGGGGGTGTTTGAACACCCAAATCCCCCCATGGATACGCCACTGACTATTGTGGTTACATTTACTGCTTATAGTGCCTCCAATAATAGTGATAAGAGATGGTCGGCACAGTAACAACGAAGAAATAGCTATGAGTTATTAATGGATTAAATGCTAATCGAATCCACTTGATCGACCCATTTTCAGAACAGAGATGTAATTGCAGAAATATCGTTTGTCAATTGTGTCGGTATGCCACCTGACAAATGTGGCACAATTAAGCAGAACTGTATCAGCACATTTATCCAGTACATTAATGCAATATAATTAAAGTCACAATTCTGAGTAACATACAGCATAACTTTCTGTAACATACACATACCATTGTAACCAATACGTTGCTATGAAGAATATATGACTCAAGAATTGGTTAGTAACTTGACTCTTGTTTTTACAATTAACTTTATTAAAATGGGCAGAAGTTTATATCCACTAGGCGGTGACATTCCTTTGAGGTCACAGCGTTGCTATGAATAAGATATATGACAACATAAATATTTTGGTTGTGAGTTCTTCTAATAATATTTGTGACTATTTGCAGGAAGGATTCTCAGAATAATTTAGAGCTGAGCAGAGCTATAATTAATAAATTCGTATAAAGTTGATATTTTGAGCCAGACCAGTTGAGATCCACTTATCATTCTTTGTTCTAATTAACACACAGACACATTTATTTCCAACGCATATCCTGCTAAAATAAAACTTCCCCAGTTCTTGTTTGCATACAGAGGACATGATGGAAGCAGAATCTAAGTGGCACTGTAATTGTCTGACCTGTTCCACTGGTCCTGTGCACACATGCATCAAGTTTAGGTGCATAGAGGGTATGGACCCCCAGGTTTCGAGGTGGAGACTATTCATTTGCATTTTGCATTGAGGTGACAGCTATTTCGTATACTGCCTGCCCTCATATTTGATTTAGTTCCCCTAAAACTTGTCGCCAACTGGCAATGATGGCTGTTAGGTGGTTACCACATTTTAGAGTTATCTAAATAACAACAATACTAATCCTCACCTCTTGAAAATAGTTGTTAATATTGTTAACAACATTATCTCCCATCTCTGACAAGTAATCCTGCTGCTTCCTAACTACTGTCATATTCCTGTCATATTCCATCTGTAGTTCCGTTATGTCATTCAGTCTGTTACGTAAACTAAACAAATAGAAATTCATTGTAGGATTGTTTATAGTGGCAGGTGTGAAGTGTATTCCCTGAGATTCTAATTTCATCTAGTCAATTGAAGAGTGTTTAGTGTCTGATAACGACCCGATTTGCCAGTTCACTGCCCTGACGTAAGACCTCCGTGGAGCGCAAAGGACAATACAAAAATAACGACATATATGGTTAGACATTAGTTATTACTCTGTAGTCATCCGCTATAGGAAACGCTAGTCTGCACACAGAATGTATAACAGGTAGAGGATATAATGCCCTATAAGTAACAGAGTATCATTGGTTATGTAACCATGAACTTAATAATACTAAAAGTGTAATTCAGCATTTTCAATGTCTGACGGAGATTGGACACTTTAGAAATTCTCTACAAGAGCCATTAATAGTAATTCTATATCTTCATACCTGATATCAGTCAGGTGCTGTGTACTAACACACGTGTTATGTCATCCTATATACGCTATTGATTTTAATGAGATATTAATAATTTTTGCTAATGGCTAGCAGTATCATTATGCTATGTACCAATTACAATGCTGGAGAATAAGCCCCAACAGGTCACACCCACTTTCAAAACTTGTCTACGGCGGTATTATACAAGTGTGAAGTGTGTTTCCTTAGATACAAACAGTGAATTAGGAATTTTACTAAAGGAATATATTCTATTTCTATAATTCAGAGTTACCCAACCTTTTCACCCTCAAACCCCTTCTCCTATGGTACAATTGATCCTGGGGAGCCCCGCAATATCTCTAAACAAGTGCTGTGCATGATTAAATCTTATAATATACAGCATATTTGAGTTAATTACACATAAGCTTGTTGTTAATTTGCATGATGTTTACATAAATAAATTTGTATTTACATTCTTTAATATTTATCTTGAGTCAACAGATATTTTGGAGGTTTCAATAAATTTGAATAATCATATCTCAGCAAACTTCTGTCCATTGGTTTGTGCTTTCCATATAATCGGTGCCATCATGCTTAGGTATCACTTCAAAGTGTATTCGCAATATTTATTAATTGAATAATTAATTTTGTTGAAAGAATCGCAAATATCTCTCAAAGATAATTTTAGGAAATTCTATTCAGCATTTTTGGAGTTTACAATATTAATTATTTTGTTTGAAACAAAGCTTTACACAGCTTTTATGCACTAAAATACCTTCGCTCCATTCCTGTAACCTGGCTGTGTAACCGCTTAATCATATACACAGCAATAAATTATCGCAACTAGACTAGAGTAATGTCACAGAGGTGTCAAGATGATGTACATATTATAGTCAGGTTGTTATTCCCTAATAAATAGAGATAGTGTATATATGATAATTTGATTATTACATCTGGATGCTTTTGGAAAAAGTGAAAGAACGTGACCTCCAATATTAGTCCCCTTAACTCTGTTATTCGAAAAGTAGTTTTAACTTTGCAATTGCAATTGGAACTATCTTTGAAGATTATATTTTCGCTTCATATTCAGGGGAAATTTGAAAATCCAGGAAACAATATTTTTTGAGATATTTCTGGCGTTTGGCAATGAAAATGGGTGGAAATTTATGAAGGCATAATTCCTGAGAGTATGCATTCGCCCTCAATGTTCCGCTATTCCTTAAATCTACACTCACAAATATGAATAAATCACTCACCTATCCTTCCTTTTCCTTGCCTCTTGGTATATATACTCCAACTCATGATCAGAGTGTGATAGTGTTATACACACATTACATACAGACTGCTGACAAGTACTGCAGTAGAATTCTAATCTTTTCTTTTGATGGAGTCCTACAGGACAGAAGCTAGGTTCCTCTTCTTTCTTAAGTTGACCGAAGTCCAGAGATTTGAGTTCACTGTTCTTCATTACTCTGTGACTCTCTGGGAAGAATTCTCCATGTCTATCCACATGATAGCTGCACATGAATTTCACACATTCCAGACAATAGAATTCTGCTCTCTTCGCCTTTTGTGTGCGACATATATCACATGCTATTACCTGTCATATATAATTCTAATTATAGCATTTGTATACACTAAACTCCTGTCATATCGATTCTCAAGAGACCGCGATAATTACTTCGATATACCCGATGGAAGATATGCTACTTTGACGGTTTGAGACCTTATTTGTATAATTTGACACTTCTATATAAGCGGGTATTTCTATAATCAGTATTCTATATAACTAGATTATGGGTATTTCTGATATCATTACCCTCTCTATGTCCCCCTTTTCTGTAACATAAAGAGTTCTGCACATTACATTCCAAACTCTTTGAAGCGTAACTATATACTGCCCATCTATTGAATGAAACAAATGTGTCCTAATGAACCTCGCGTTATATTCTTATAATTCGTCTTATGACATAAATATGATACTCCTGATGTGTATTGAAACTGATACTAACTTTGATGTTAGTTCTTATCTAACCCAGCAGAGAAATCTCCATTAATTGATTAATCAGCTGGCATATAACACATTCATATTCGTAACCTAGATACGGTTATACTTAATGGAATGTTGATTATACATTACAAAAGATGAAGTTAGACCTACATTTCTAATTTCTAATTTGTAATTTGATATTTGGACAGTTTTGACACTGAATTGATAATTCTTTGTTGTTTTGTTGTTGCATTCAATTAATATTTAATTACAAGAATGTAAGGATGTTTATCGAGGTGTTATACGTTAATTTGATTATAGTAGACCCTCGCTAATCTCAAAAGACCAATGAATTGTATTGGAATTATAATATAGGTAATAGGAGTAAATATTTATGAATGAAAAGAGAGCTAAAATATGTATTTTAGTATTTTAATAGTTAATATTACCGAAACTATGATTGGAACTAAAGTTGCTAATTTCAAAATTGGAACACTAATATTTGCCAGAGGTGTCAAATGGTGTCTCCAATGGAATAATAAATGAGTAAAGTAGTACATAATAATTAAGTCACTGTACCTGTTTCTGCTCTATCTCTCTCTGTTTAAGCCAGTAAGTCAATGTCTCCTCTATCAGAGTATTTTTAGGAATTCCATCCAGTCCCTTGTCAGAATTAATCCTTGTTACCTCTTGGCAGGTTGGACATACTATATGCTTACCGTCTTCATTTACACACACTGGGAGACATACTTTACAGAAGCTGTGCAGGCAGGATAAGAGCTTTGGTTCTGATTGGAATTCTCCACAAATATTACATGAAAATATTGCTGATTGGATATTGATGGAATGTCTGTTGTTGCTATGGTAACTGCTTGATGAAATGGAGACAGGTTGGTCAGATGAATTCATTCCTTGTAAGACCTTATGGCCGTTTTTCTATACAACAACTAAATATTAATATTTGCAGGAAAGGCGCTGAACCTAGCAATTATTTATAGACAACATTTGAGTGTTGTTATTGTTTACAAATCATAGAGTTGTTAATATACAAATAAACTTGCAAACAAATTACAAACTATAAATTCAGTGCCAGAAGCTTCAAAATTTCCCAAAAGTTGCTAGACCTATTTCTCTAAATTCCAAATACACTAATTTATTCCGGGAACTCTTAAAGTGTATTTTAATATGATAAACTCTTACAAATTGACGTAATTAGATTAACTAAAGTATAGATTACCTGACAGACATAGTGATTTGATTGTTGACTGGTTGTCACCCGATTTGACTGTTTTCCTCGACTCATTTCTTGCAAAATTAGACTAAACCTTTTGTCTGTTTGAGTCAATATAGCTTTATATAGAGATAGATTGCAGTTAGTGGTTTGTGTGGTAAGATTGAATGTAGGAGAGTTATAAAGAGCTGAGAATACTTCAATATGCTATTTTGTAAATATGAATATTGTTTATGTGTCAATTTTCTGTGCTATCTTCTGTGTCAGTTTACATGGACAGATTACTTCTGGTTAGTTTATGAGTTAATTCCATCTTTTGGGCTGTTTTATTCTTAAATTGTTTATATTTAGAATCTCCTACGAGTTCAAGTTTACCCCAACAACAGTCATCTGCGATTGGAATTCAGGATTCATCAAGTATGACACAAATTGTGTCGTTTACACCTGTGCCAATTATGTCATCTAGCACTATAATACAAACCAGTAGTTTTATGTCTTCTACGACACCTAATGCCACATCAATACCAGGGACAAGTGTGTCCCCCATACCATTCTTTAGCAGCATGCCACTTTCTAGTAGCATACCACTTTCTAGCAGTATGCCACTTTCTAGTAGCATACCACTTTCTAGCAGTATGCCACTTTCTAGCAGTATGCCACTTTCCAGCAGTATGCCACTTTCTAGCAGCATGCCACCTTCTAGCAATATGCCACTTTCTAGCAGTATGCCATCTTCTAGCAATATGCCACTTTCCAGTAGTATGCCACTTTCTAGTAGTATGACACTTTCTAGTAGTATGCCACTTTCTAGCAGTATGCCAACTTCTAGCAGTATGTCACTTTCTAGCAGCATGCCACTTTCCAGTAGTATGCCACTTTCTAGTAGTATGTCACTTCCTAGTAGTATGCCAACTTCTAGCAGTATGTCACTTTCTAGCAATATGCCACTTTCCAGTAGTATGCCACTTTCTAGTAGTATGCCACTTTCTAGTAGTATGCCAACTTCTAGCAGTATGTCACTTTCTAGCAGCATGCCACTTTCCAGTAGTATACCACTTTCTAGTAGTATGCCACTTTCTAGTAGTATGCCAACTTCTAGCAGTATGCCACTTTCAAGTAGTATGACACTTTCTAGTAGTATGCCACCTTCTAGCAGTATGTCACTTTCTAGCAGCATGCCACTTTCCAGTAGTATGCCACTTTCTAGTAGTATGCCACTTTCTAGTAGTATGCCATTTTCTAGCAGTATGCCAACTTCTAGCAGTATGCCACTTTCTAGCAGTATGCCACTTTCTAGCAGTATGCCACTTTCTAGCAGTATACCACTTTCTAGCAGTATGCCAACTTCTAGCAGTATGCCACTTTCTAGCAGTATACCACTTTCTAGCAGCATGCCAACTTCTAGCAGCTCAATGCCAAGTACAAGTATGTCCTCATCCATGTCACTTTATAATACTGTGCCACAATCTAGCACCTCAATACCCATGTCCACCACTCCAACAGTGCCATCAACTTCTGCCACTAAACCACCAGATACCTCTACCAGTAATCCTATAGCCCAGCTGATTAATGAATTAGGATTCATCATAGTGGTGTTTGTATGTGTAGCTGTATGCATAGTATTGATCCTACTCTGTTGTTGTATTGTTTGTTGTTGTTGTTGTTGTTGCAGAGGTAACAAGAGGAAGAACATGGGGTACAGGAAGGCAGAGGTGTTAGGTGATTATGTGGAAGAGGACAGCATTACGGGTAGAAGATTTAATTACCAGAGGATTATACAAAGTTCACTAGCGGAACCAATCGAAGTAACGACAACATTTGGTGCAGGTTTGGATCAGTATAAACGCAAAATATTACCGGAACATTTTAAGAAACACCTCGACACCCTTTGGGCGATGGATTGTGTCGAGCTTAGAGAGGAATTCGATGCCCTAGACACCTCAAAAATGCGCCATATGTCCAATGTAGCAAATCTTCACAGTGAAATTCAAAAGAACAAAGATTTCAAACTCGTGCCATATGACCATAACAGGATTAAATTACGTCAAAGTATGTCAATTAAACCATCTGATTATATTAATGCATCTTTAATACGAGTACCTAATATCGATCAGCTGTTCATAGTGGCACAGGCACCTATGGATAATACAGTGAATGAATTCTGGCAGTTAGTTGCTGAGCAGAATATCAGTAATATAGTTATGCTCGTACCAGCTGTACAACAAGTCAATCTACCATCGGATAAAAATCCCATGAAAGAGTTCGGTAAGCTGAAGGTAGCTTTTGAGGGTGAGGAAATAGGCGCCAGTTACACATTTAGCAGATTTAAAATTATCAACGGGCTAGGTAATATTCAACACGTGGTGCATGGACACTTCAAGCAGTGGCTGTCACGTACAGGTGTTCCCAGATTCCACCAAGAGTTCGTGAAGTTTATGAAGAGTTTCAAAAACCAGATGATACCGGATAATACCCCTGTAATGGTTTATAGTGTCACTGGAAGTGGTCAGACAGGGCTGTTCCTTGCAAGCTACACCCTGATGGAGATGATTGACAAGAGTATTCCATTCTCTGTGTTTGACACAGTATTGAATTTATTGGACGAGCGAATGTATGTACTGCAAACACTCGATGAGTATAAGTTTGTGTATCTACTGGTACTGGAACTAATTCACGGTAACACCTCTCTGAAGGCTAGTGAGTTCTCTGAAGCAGTTAAGACTTATGTGGATTCGTTGAAAGAATACAGCTACAAGTCTATTTACCATCAACAGTTCACTGAGTTGCATTATCAGGTCGAGAAGACTTACTTCAGGTCACAGGAGGACGCTCTTAATCCCATTAACAAGTCTAAGAATACGATCCCTAACGTGTTACCGTATGATGATACAAGGGTGGAGTTATTCTCTGAGTTCTGGGAAGCTGGAGATTATATAAACGCTAGTTATGTAGATGGAGATAAGGATTCTCAATATTTTATCGCTACTATTCATCCGGTTAGAGAGACTATTCTGGAATTCATCCAGATGGTGTATCAATGTTCCGCACAGCTGGTGATTCTCTTGGCTACAGATGACGAGTACGCTCTCCTAGAGACAGGTCTCGATGGGTCTGTTTGCTACTGGAGTGATGAGAAACAGGGCTTTGGGATGTATAGCATTGAGACCCTTCATACTGCTAATCTAGCTGGTGTTATCCGTAATAGGATAAAAATAACAAATCATTCGGAGAAGAGAACACATACCTTTGTCCAGTACATATGTCTTAGCTTCTTGGACAACAATACACCCACTAACTCCCAGCCGATAATAACCATATGTGAGACTATTTTGGAGGTCAAACAGAAAGCACAGCATACTCCGATTATAGTACATTGCTGGGACGGTGTTGGTAAGACAGGAGTACTCATGGCGTGTTGTCTGGGGATACGAGAGATAAATGAGGAGGATAAAGTTGATATATTTCATATTGTAAAGTCTATGAGGAGAGGGAGAGAGAAAATGGTATCACCTGTTGTAAGTTGTATAATAATACGTGCTATACGTCGATTGTAGTAATACCAATGCGGTGTCAATACAGTAGACCCTAACTAATCCGAACAGAGCATAAAACCTTGGAAAATCTTTAGAATGTCCATAAAGACCTTATTCTAGCCAATTATCCTGTGGACAAATACATAATACACACATGTTGGCAGTCTTTTCATCTTTTGTACAACTCATGCTTGCCATTTGAGTTGGGATAAACGCGTGACTTAAGGTACGAATTTAGCGGAACATTACGGGACTTAGCATATTTGTATTATACTGTACGACAAGTTTTGGTGGGACATTAGCATCATTAGCCCCCAACACATGTCTGACAAACTGGATGTTTCGCCAAATATGGGCCAGCTGGCAAGTATGCAACTTTAGAAAAATTGTACTCCAGTATCTTGCTAATCTAACTGGAGCAGTGCAGTTCGGATTAGCGAGAGTGTATTGTATGTAGGATGCATTATGTAAGTGGTAGGTATGTGATGTAATTGCAATTATTAGAAATCAGGAAAATTATACATTTATTACATTACTAAGTGCATTGCTGTTGCTATGGAATAGTTTTTATGATGTAACATGAAAATGGATTGATTAGACAGATAGCAAAATTGCAAATTATACTTGATAATTATTATTACAAATTTTCTTGTTTTTTTAGGACTTGTACATTGTTTGTTTTGATATTATCAGAGATTTTATCACCAAAAATCAACAACAACAACAACAACAACAACAACAACAACAACAGTCTACAAACATCCAAAATGACGTCACAACTAAAGTTTAATTCTGAAGGTTGAAAGATAGAAAAGTGTATTTTGTATTATATTTTTTGCATTTGTTTGTTATTTTGTTTGTCTTCTTTTATGCTTTCTCTCAATTACTAATCACATGCATTTCATATTCTTCTACAAGGGTACTATCAAATGACAAGATATAGTCGTAACGTGATATAGAATTGTATTCTATTTAAATACAAATAATAGAAGTTAATTATTTGTGAAAATGCCCTGTTTCTGTTGTTTCTGTTGTTGTTGTCGTTCTAAAAAAACTCTTGGAAAGAAGGCAAGAAAAAACCGCAAAAATGCTAAGAAATTGAGAGAATCTAGAAACGTGTCAGAGGATGCTCCTATCCGATATAACCAACCCCCATCCCATCCAGAGATTCCACCGGTTCCTCTCGGCAGGGTTAACTCCGTCAAGTTATCAGATGGAGGAGAGCCAGGTATGGAATACGAAACTCTAGAAAGCGCCCAGAAATCAGGTCCAAATGTCATCAAGTTAAGTGTTACATACGCGAACAAGAACGTCTGGTTAAACCCATACAACAAGGAAGAGTTTATTACATATTTACACCAACAGCTGAGAGGTAAGAAGATTGGATTAGTCAAAGAGTTTCAGAGTTTAGCTGTGTCTAGGTTCAGGTATGCAAGTGATGAGGCAAAGTCTATGTATAACCGAAAGAAGAACATCAATGCTAATTTCATACCGTATGATATGACTAGGCTTATTTTAAAGAAGGACTGTGCTTACATAAACGCTAGTGTTATACCTGGTTACTATCGAGATGTTAATTATGTAGTAGCTCAGTACCCAATCGTAACTGCACAAGCCTCAACGCTTGGAGATTTCTGGGAAATGGTTTGGCAGGAAAATATCCGCTGTATCGTCTCACTAACAGCTGAGATAGACCCTGAGAAGGGTGCATATTGGCCCAAAGAACGGAATTCTGATCAAGTGTTTGCATCAATTGTTAAAGTTAAATTCACCTTTAAAACAGTTTACGAGTTCTCCACGCATAGAACTTTTATTGTCAGTTTGGAAGAGGTTGACAATAAGAAATCATTTATCCTCCATCAGATTGAAATTAAGGCTGATATTATCGAGCAGGAACCACCTTGCATATACCCCATTATCCTATCCCTGGTTGATCAGATTAACGAGATTATGTCTGATAAGGAGAAAAATGCGAAACTATGCTTTGTGTCAAAGAATTCTAATTCTATCATTGGGATATTAATCACGTTATTTGAGAGCATGAAAGCCATCAAAGACAGATCTCCGTTTTCAGTTTATGAAATTATAAATTCCCTCTTGGATCACAGAATTGGATTAATCACACAATTCGTGCATTATCAGCTGATATACATATCAATTCTAGAACACCTGCAAGCACTACAACCCATCAGTATACAGGATTTAGTTAAGGTCGATGTTGGAGAGATTGATCCAGAGAGTGATGTCACAAACTCAGTTACGATCGAGTATGAGAAAGTAGACGTATTCTGCAACTTAGCGTATTTTACGAAACAGCAGACTATTGCAAACTCAAACTTAACCAAAGGACAAGTAATGCACACATATCCTTATGACGATAATATAGTTTGTATGCAGGACTCTCCAACCGGACAAAACTATCTTAACGCTTCTTATATACACATGGAATGTGGAGGTGCTCCTGTTATAGCAGCAGTACATCCAAGTGCAAATACACTTAATGAGTTCTTCTGGATGTTAATCACGAGTCAGGTGAAGATAGTGTTCGTACTAGCAAAGGAAGCAGAGATCACTCACATGTCCGGGGGTTTCATCAAGGCGATTAACTATTGGGCACCCTCTTTGTATAATAAAACAGTCAGAAACTTCAGTGTCATCGGTAGCAAACCAGTGCAGACAGAAGGAATGCTGAAATATGACGTCACAGTAGCTTATGATGAACCAACGAAGCAACGTATACAGCACCAATTCCAACTATTCGTGTACGATGATTGGGATAAGAACGATCTACCCATCAGCAATAAGAAATGTATTGAGGCTATGGCATACATACAAAGCTTCAGAACAGGGGTGACAGGGGATAGACCAGTAGTGTTACAATCTATTAATGGGTCTACAAAGATAGGGATCATGCTAGCGGCTATCAATGGGTGTTCTCAGATACAAGGAGGGCAGGATTTGGATCTGCCGTGGGTAGTTAAGAACCTCAGAAATCAGAGAATGGGGATGATCTGCTGTAAGGTAAGTTCAAGAATATACAAATAGTTAATTGACAAATAGACGTAGGAATCACAGATTATTTGTACAGATAATCAGCCCATTATACACGGGCTCGTTGTTACCATATTCTAATTTCCAAAGAGTTCGAAAATTCCTTAGATTCCTAACTTGTAAATTCATAAATACAATTTTAGGGAATTACATGCAATTGCAAATCATTCCCTAAATCTCAAATTCTTACGTGTTTATCTTCTAAAATACCAGGGGTATCCATGGATACCGAGAAGGTTGGTAGGTATTCCTTAGAATGCAATTCACTATTAATGTTATATGTATAACAGCATGTAATGGTAACTAGAGGAGTGTTGATATTATTAGCAAGTAAAATACAGTAACCTGTTCACCTCATGCTTAGATAGATGCCCAACGTCGAATAGATGTTTCAGTGCCTAGAAATGTCGCTATCCCCTTATAATATATGAATTTTAACACCTCCAAAATGATTCTATCATCTCTCCCTAATTTTAGCATTAACTAAATTATCCTGTATTCTATCCCTTAGGAAGAATATCAGAAATGCTATCAGCTTTTGAAAGAGTTCTCTATTATGAAACTAACACCTCCCAAATGAGAAGAATTAGCTCCTTATAAGGACATGTAATACCTGCTATATTTATTGTTATTGCTATTTGTATTTGTTAATGATTGTATGAGTAATTATTTTGTCTATTTACAAATGGGATTAAGTGTGACCTCAATAAGATAAATTATCCTATTTTATAGTTCCATATTAAACCATGTATTTATGAAATATTGGAACTATCAAGTTTCATAGCTATATAAGCTCTGTCTGTACAGTGTATGTACTGCAGAGTATGAAAGGTGTTTTGTTGTATTTACTGTTTTTGCATATTACAATTTATAGTATCAGCTGATCCTGATATTATGTTTCATGGATTTACAGATGATACATACACATACTACACTAATGGATACAATAATATTTCAGAACTAAACTGTACAGTTAGTTCTGATGCTTATGATGTTAATGACATCATGTTACTTGGTTCTATAACCCGGAGACTACTACTGATGAAGATACAGGTAGCAATATACTGAGGTTTGAAGATGTAGCTACACAATTTGGTTGGAGCTATTTACCATACTATTGTAGAGCTGTATATGGAACTGATACACGAGAGTATAAAAACAGCAACTCTGTTATTATTGCCATTAAGTGTGAGTTATTAATATAATATATTACTTACCAATTTGTATTTATTAACTCATTTTAGATAACACAACAATAACAGTTAGCTATGACAACACAACTGAAATCAGAGAAATAGAAGACACTACTGGAGTATTAGTTCCTGTAATGACAGATAATGTAATAGTGAATTGCAATGCTAGTACAGCTAAATGGGATTATACACTTGATAGTGTTAAAAAGAATGATGTAGATAATCCCCTGACAATAGATCTATTCACTATACATTATGAATTAAGTTATGCCTGTACTAATGAATATGATAATACAGAAAAGAGAGAATTTGTTAAACTGGTTACACTACATGCAATAGGTTTGTTATGTAATTAGTAATCACATACAATGCTACCGTATTAACTATTCCATCTAGGAAGTGGATTATACCAACAACAACAACAACAACAACAACAACAACAACAACAACAACAACTACAAGATACATATAGAGTACTAAGAGAGGATGAACCTATTGTAATAACTGGAGATGTAGCTATATTGTGTGTTTCTAGTAAAACTCAGTCATCTCTCTGGTTTTACAGAGGGGAAATGAATACAGGACTAGGGGAGAGATTAATTGAAGAGACAGAATCGATGTCGTCAAGAGGGTTTCTAAAGTTACATCTATCTACAGACCTACCAGCTAATAGAACAGGATATTACTACTGTTCTACAATGGAATATATTACTGAAACTAATACTCAATACAGAGAGCATAGCATTCTAGTTTCTTTACCAATAATAACTGCTACTACAACACAAACGACACTGATGCCATCAACGGTCACAACTCAAACAACCTCTCCAACAATAACAACCTCTCCCACAACAATAACACCTCCTCATCCTTCAGTATCCATACATCTATCCTATACACCAAATTACAATACAGTGTTTGTAGGATATGATGACGTCACTATTACTTGTAGTATTACTACTGACTCTACTGCTGATAATCTAACTATTATATTGATTGATGTTAGTACTGGTAGCATTCTTAAGAATCAGATTGGTAACCAAGCAAGTATCCCATTGGAATTGATGAAAGGAAATATAACTCATAAATGTTCTGTACAGACAGATAGGGGATCAGTATTAGGTGTTAAAACAGCTGATTTAAGAGTTGAAGGTTAGTTATATTTACTATTTGATTGGCTGATTCTCATTCTGGAATATTCTTAAATGCACTCACCCAATTGGCTTTGAATTTGCACCCTTGAGTACATGAGTAGATCTTGCTAGTATTTTGTCAAAGAATTGACCCCCCTAATAATGACTGCTATATTTAACCATTCGAATTTGTAGCTATCCTCCCTATATATTCCTGTAGACATATACACTCAGGAAGTACTCATTCTACATACTATAGCACCTTCTAGTAAGGTGTTAGATTGGTCTGGGAGACCTCTTACCCCCAGCTAGCTAATGAGATATACATAATATCCGTGTATAGTGTGAATGAGTCTATTCATCATAAAGATATAACTACAAATATGACAGAATATTATCTCACAGATGTATCATACACATTCCATTACACCATTACAGTAGAAGTAATGAATAGATTACACAATACTAATAATAGCAACACACAGATATATTATATTCATAATCAGCTGATATCTAAGCCATCTACTCTCTATGGGATTATTGGTCTCATTGCTGGTGTCCTCATATTGATAGTGCTAGTCATCATTGTTGTTTTGTTGATCATAATATTGGTGTTGAAGAGAAGGAAGGTAAACAAAACAGGTTATAGTAAACAAATGCTAACAAACAATGAAGAGGATATAACACCTGATATAAACAAACAATATATTAACCTATCAAATCTCGAGGATTCTCCTAACTCAAAACCAGCTGTTATTCATTCTATCACCAAAAAGCCTGGTTATGAGAAGTTAACACAAACAGAGACCCCTGTGACTAGTCCCCTGATATCACCCCCGGTAGACAAGGATGGGTACACGATGTTGGACCAGTTGGAGGTCTCATTGGAACCTATGGCTAGTGATAAGGGGGACGATATCGGTCTAGAGGACAATGAATTGCACCAATACGAAAATTTTGGTGAAACATTGTATCAATCAACTTACAACAAATACGCAGATAATCCACATGCCATACTTGTGCCACCTAACAAGTACAAGAACCACTTGAACTCTCTTCTCAGTAACTATAGGATGGAGAAGGAGTATAGGATGTTAGGGGGCCAGGATTTGAGGTACGATTGCTCCCATGCTCTGCTCCCCATCAACAAAAACAAGAATAAATACAAACAAATTTATCCATATGACAAATCGCGTGTTGTCCTAGAAACAGCTGTTGAATCTGATTACATTAATGCTGCCACAATTCCTGGGTTCCATTTATCCGACACCTTTATAGCTACACAGGCTCCTAAGACCAATACAGAAACTGATTTCTGGGAGATGATCTTAGAGCAACGGGTGTGTACGATAGTTATGCTGACTCGTGTGGTAGAGATGGGTAAGGAGAAGTCTACAACTTATTGGCCTAAAGTGGTTGGTTCCAGTTCTACATTCAATAATATCGAAGTTACACTACACAGAGAGGACATGTATCCTTCTTATATAGTAAGGAAATTAGGGATAAGAGGACAGGACAACCGAAACTATATGATAACTCAGTTCCATTATGTAACATGGCCAGATCATGATGTACCACAACTGTACATGAACCTGCTGGAATTCACTCAGAAGGTTAAGCAGCATCGAAAGAAGGAGAGGACACATCTGGTGGTCCACTGTTCCGCTGGTGTCGGCAGGACCGGTACATTTATTGCACTATACAACCTCATTGAAGGTGTTAACTTGGAGGCTCCAATTAGTGTATACCGTGTAGTGAATGAGATGAGGGAGTACCGGCCCCAGATGGTGCAGACCTTCAACCAATATAAATTCATTTATTTAGCCATTCTGGAACTAATTTTCGGAACTACTTCTATTCCAAACGGGGATTACTGTGAGACCTATAAATTGTACCAACAGTCACATGGGGATATTACTGATATTTTCAAAGAACAATTCCAAGAACTGAACTACCAAACAGATCACTCGTTTTGCTACCCACAGACAGCTGGACATGACCCTAGCAACGAAGACAAGAATGTTGTTAAAGATATCCTCCCATACGATACCAATAGGGTGATCCTGTACTCCCCTAGTTGGCCCTGTGAATATATTAACGCCAGTTATATTGACAGCTACGAACTAGTCGCTACTTTATTCCCTACTGAAAATACTATACAAGATTACTTGCAACTTGTTTACCAGTTGGAGGAACCTGTTGTTGTTTTGTTGTTTACACAAGATGAGTACCAAAAGGTGAGAAGTGGTATGTCTAATCGTGTGAATTATTGGTTAGAGGAGAGTGGCAGGAAAGACTTTGATGGTTTCTCAGTTATAACAGAAAAATCTCAAAATTCGTCTTTCCTAATTCAACAAAAAATGAAAGTATTAAGTAGCCATGAAAATGACGAACATTCCTTTACACAGTTTATATCTCCAACCTGGGAGGAGACAGGTAGGGTAACGGATGTTGTTGGTGTCCTCACCCTCCTGGAACTAATCAGCAAACAACAACAAAACACTCCTGGCAGGAAATTGATTATCTGTTGTAGTGACGGTATCGGTAAATCAGGAGTACTATTGACAGTCTATAACACTATAAGAGGGATGCAGGAGAACAGCTGTATTGATGTGTTCCAGATGGTTAAACAGCTGAGGAACTCTAGGAGGAACATGGTACCTACCCTGGTGAGTTATATAATTAGGTTATTTACTATTTTAACAGCTGTTTATATGATTTATAAATAGCTATATAAGTATGTTCTGGGATAATATTATATTCAAAGTAAACATGTAAACAATGTGAGAATAGAATTCGCCTTGTTTGTTGATTATTTATATTTTGTTCTATTATTTGTTGTTTATTTGTTTAGGAACATTATCTATCCTGTTATCACCTCATTAATGAATACTGTCAGATGAATATATGATTAATTAACACCTCTTGTTGTTAATATTATTCTCCCTGTTTATATTATTTGTTTTGTTATTGCTTTTGAATATTTTATGGTTTGTGTAAATATTCTATTTTTGAAATTATTCATAAATAAACATTTTCTTCAAAATATACATACAATCAACTCCAGTAATATCAAGGTGTGAAATTGTATAAATATAGCCCCAAACCGTTACAGTACCATATATTCTATTGGTTATATCTGAGTAATCATCGCCGTCCCCTCAGCTTAGATATAACAGGAGTTTAGTGCATTCTATTCTGTCTAATAATTCATTATTTCTTATCCTCCACTAACTCCTGAATAATCCATGGTTGATAGTATTTGTATAATTATTGGTTACATGTAGGGCATAAGGACACTATAGGTGTTACAAGATATATTCATGATGGTATAGACTAATTATTAAAGAGGGGAGGGCTTACACCTCCTCAATACACCAACTTTGTATTTCTAATCTTGTCTATAATAAAATTATCAAAGCAACACTACACGCCCACTGATATTCAGTTAACCACCTAATAGTCATAATAATAGTGTCGTTGTGGCATGGGATGGCATAAGAATAGGCTGTGTTTCTTATTAAACTAATGAGTGTAGAGATAAGCTAGAGATTAGTCTATGAAAACATGTAAATGAATTCTGTGGTGGATCTCTCAATTGCTTCATATATGATATATGTATAGCTTTTGTATTAAAATTTTATCAGAGCTAATTTAAAATACAGAATAATTTCAGGATTGAATGAGATTGTTTTCTTGTTTGTTTACTATTTTGTTTACGATACAAGTTTGTTTTGCAGGTGAGATATGTTGTTGTTTATGTTTTGTTTGTAACTTGTCTTGTCCGGGTTCAGAGCCAATTGGCGCACGAATCTATTCGAAAATCGGTGAGATTTTGGACAATTTGAAATGAAAGTCGAAAGAAGATAAAATATTTTTATCACAAAACTGAGAAGTCTGTAATATCAGTTTTGTTGCCTAAAATTTGAGTTTCATTCTGGAGGCTTTTTGTCAATGTTTGTTTACATCTTTGTTTACAGAACCTGTTATTGATGTTGACATACAATCAGCAAATACTTCATTCACATACACAGCTGATATAGACAGTCAACAGCTGGAGTACAGGTGTTTAAATGGAGGATCAGCTGATGGATTAATCTGGAGATATAACAATGTGGAATATACTAATCAAATTAATGCATATGAGTTTATGGGGTTGTTAAGGGTATTGGTACTTATAGTATTGGGTGTTACTCTGGTGGAAACAGTATGGGAGACATGGTCCTTACACTGAAAGGTAAGAAAGTGATATTCAGGAGAGCACACACATTGTAGTTACAAATATGATAACATTGACTTTAATTATTTGTATACAGATATAGCTAACTTCACAGTAGAGTATTCTGGATCTACTTCTCTATACTCGTTATCCTCTGATGATTATTATACAATATCTATTCCTGTTAATACTGATGTTAGTATTACGTGTGAAGTTAGCACAGGGATCATATATACTTCAACTGGTGGTATAATAGGACCAACTACTAATCCTAGCACAACATTTACACTGACGAACACTACAGGAAGTGGACCTTATAAATTTAAATGTACTAGAGGCGTGTTTGAACATCCATTGTTATAATCACACTAGATATTGTACCCGGGGGTAAGTATAGTATGATATAACTCATATAAGTACAGTGGAGTCTCCCAATAACAGACAGATTGGAGATTAGATATTCTCCTTTGTAGGTGAGATGTCTGCTTCTCAGAGATTGACTGTTTATTATTAACTTATTTCGTTCCACGAGCTTGTCCTTCGTAAAGCTGTTGACCGTTTTGGGAGACTACACTGTGTACTCTTGTACTATATAGTATCGTGACCTGTTTCACTCAGATTCTTACTCATTCTCTTTATTATATACAGTGTGTCCTCTCTAATTCTCCACCAATGGGCAATGGGGTTCGAAGCGGACAATTAGAGAGGATCCATTGTACTATCTTATCATTATTGATCGGGGAAGTGTTGCGTAATCAAATTACAAAGTATAGCACTATAAGTAATAATAATCAGCTGAGTACTAATGACAAGTTAGAGCTTGTAGTTATAGCGAGAATTCGTATACGGATACACAGATGTTCATGTTTGCTTTATCTTTAGTTGCTGTTACAACAACCACAACTACTCAGTCTAGTACTACAACACAAACAACAACACAAACAACACAAACAACACAAACAACAACACAAACACCACCACCGACAACACAAACAACACAAACAACAACAACAACGCCAACAACAACAACAACAACAACAACAACAACAACAACAAATGCAACAACAAATGCAACAACAACAACAACACAAACAACTCCAATTATTGCAATAACAACAACAGTATCAACACCTCCTGTAACTTCACCCAGTATTACACTTACAACAACTAATCATACAACCTCTACATATATCACTTCACCAATGACTACACCAGCATTATATGAAACAACAATAATAACAGCAAACGCAACAGACATATCTCCCACAACGATACCCCATCCATCAGCTGATATGTCAGGTGTTATAATAGGGATAATACTCTTAATAACAATAATAATAATAACAGCAATAACAGCTGGTGTTATAGCTATCTGTTTATGGAAATATTATAGCGGCTTTAAACAAAAGAAATACCATAAACAGGATGATGAAGTGGAGAATAGGAACGGGTCCATGTTGAGGGAGATTAACACCTCTCCTAAACAGTTCCACGCTGTTACTGGCGCCTATTACGAGCCACTACCGACACAATATGTAGAGGACACATCTCATTCAATAGCTCAAGAGGAATTTAAGAATAAACTGGATATCTTATGGAATAACGACTGTATGCTACTAACCTCTGAGTATACAAGTCTAGGACAGAGCGAGCTAAGATACCCGACAGAGGCAGCCAGAGAGCATATATCAGATGGAAAGAATAGGTACAAGAATATATACCCGTATGACAAATCAAGGGTCCATTTGGCACAGAGGGTAGAGGGGTCTGATTATGTTAATGCCTCCTACATACCAGGTCTACTTGTACAGGAAATGTTTATAGCGAGTCAGGCGCCAAAAAAGGAGACGATGCTAGAGTTCTGGGAAATGTTATGGCAGAAGAAGATCTCAAATGTTGTCATGTTAACTAAAATTATGGAAGGGAACAAGAAGAAATGTGAGTCCTATCTCCCTGAGAGGGTAGGGGATACAATAGGTGTTGGGGACATACTTGTTACCCTGCTTGAGGTACAATCCGATTACGATCAAACTGTACGACTGCTGGAAATTAAGAACAAGAGGGATTTCAGGACGATTATTAAAATGAAACATTTTCATTTTTCAGGTTGGCCAGATCATGAGGCTCCGAGGTACCCTACGGGACTCTTAAACTTTATAGTCAGGGTCAGGAGTGACAGGATCATAGACAACAGCCCAATTTGTACCCATTGTAGTGCGGGTGTTGGGAGGACGGGTACATTTATTGCCCTGTACAATCTGATAGAAGAGATCAAGAAAAGTGAGCCATTTTCCATATTTAACATTGTTAACGAGATGAGGGAACACAGACCGCATATGGTACAGACCTTCACTCAGTATAAATTCATATATCTAGCCTGTCTAGAGCTGATACACGGAGACACATTTATACAAGGTGTTAATTATTCATATGTATATAAAACGTGTCTGGAAGCTAAGCCCAGTGTCCTTAGGATGCAACTAGAGGAGATTGATTATTTCGCGGAGAAGTCTTTCTCACGCCCATTCTCAGAGGCCCTCTCTCCAAGAAACGCTTCACTGAACCCTGAAATGTCTGTCCTACCCTATGACGACTATAGACCCATCCTATCGACCTCTGTTTGGGGACTTGGAGGGTACATAAATGCGAGTTATGTAGACGGCTTCCAGGGCTTCCAAGATATAATAGCCACACAACATCCTAACGCGTATACAGCAATACATATCGTACAGCTGATCTTCCAGACAGAATGTCCACTGGTTATTGCCCTCACTTCTCCAGAGGAATATGCTGGAATGGGTTACGAACATGGAAGGATTATCTATTGGCCTGAGCCCACGACACAACACGAATTTGAGGGTTTTGTCTTAAAGAATTTGTCACAGAAACAGGAAGAAATAATGGAATTCCTGCTCATTGACACTATCGAGAATACACAACACAGATTCCATCTGATATTCTCTCTACATTGGGACATAGCTGGGGCAGCCATCGACCAAACAAGCGTGCTAGGAATTGTCCACGAGATGATTAGTGTAAAGGCTAATTTCCCTAGAAAACCTATAATAGTGCATTGTGAGGATGGAGCAGGCAAGACAGGTGTCCTGCTGTCTGTGTATAATGCTATGTCACAGATTACTGTAGAGAAACATGTGGATATATTCCAGATTGTTAAGGCTCTGAGGTATTGCAGACCAAGGATGGTACATAGCCTGGTGAGTTGTATTTAATGCTAATACGTATTACATACAATCGTCCGAACAATTACACACATGCTCCTGCTTCATGTAAATTGTAAACTATATATCTGCGGACGGATGGAAAGAAGGGAATCTCCCTCTAGGAGCTGTACTAGAGATTGCAAATGGTAAAATTGCATTTGTAGGAGAATAATTGTGTCTCTTCAATGCTTTGAGGTGTTTTAATTAATTGTGGCTTACAGCACTTTTGAAGTTGTCCAATTGAAATTGACAACTTTGCGGTTAAGAGTGATTATACACAAATATTGGGATAATTCTTGATATATGAAAACAGCTAAAACAACAAATTCTCCATCTGTTAGATATTGATTACATATTTCTGAGCAGACGGTGATTTGGTTAATCAATGGAATAATACTCATAATCTCTTCTCTCTAGATTCAATACAATTCAGTACACTCTGTGATACACCAGCATTTGGCGCCAAACACCTACGAAAACCTCAGTGTCTGTAGACAATGATTCAGAAATATTGGTGGCAGCTTTTTGAACTAATTTTATTGTCTTATTCATTGATTTATTGTTTGTAGGCTTTTGTGGCGCCCATAACTTTCAATATAAATAGATTTGAGTTAACTTAATTTTAGCACATGAATTTTAGCTAGCAATGGATTTAAGAATTTGTTTGTTTGTTATTGTCGTGTTTGTTGTTCTGCAAAGGTGTTATACAGGTTAGTTTTGTTACTTTTTAACTGGCACTATTACTTGGAGGCACTAAACGTAATTAACGCTTTATACTGCCTTCAATTAAATTGATGTAGCTGTCGGCACAGATTGTAAATTTATATTTTTGTTTACTTGTTCGCAATAAAATTGTTTACAATATGTATCTATAGACACAATAGATGTGGAGTTTCCTTCAGTAGCACCTCAGAATTTCGAATACATACTAGATATAGACCCTGTAAACAGAGAATACAATTGTATAGATGTAAACAACAACAACAACACAACAACAACAACAACAACAACAACAACAACAACAACAACAACACAGATATATACTGGAGAGACATTCCACTAATGAGACACACAAATCCTCTAATGTATACTCTGTTTACACAAACACTAAGACAATAGGAATAAAGAAATTCACATGCTATAACCAGAATACATATTTAGGAACTACAGATATTGAGGTTAAAGGTAAGTAATACATTCTTAGGGTACGTAACGGTTGTTATGGTATAATATTTATAGAGGGAGGACACATAGAAGTTATTTTAGACAACATTCCAATTAACTACACTACTAACCAGGTACTGGAGGTGGTAGAGAATACAAATAACTTAGTGATAACCTGTAGTGCTGATACAGGGGAGTTGATATCTGGTGGTGTTGCACAATCATATCCTTCTGTCATTATACCTACTGTGACGTCACAACATGATAACAATGTGTATACGTGTAGAAGAATAATTGGCGGGGAAATACTCTTTGAAGTTAGTTTAACACTTATGGTTCCAGTTAGCAGCACTACTCAAGGAGTGACTAGTATTCCTAGTGTGACGTCAACTACATCTGGAACTATACAGAGTTCTAGTTCCACTATGGTAGATGCTACAGAACCAACTAATACAACAAGAACAATTGCTGACCCTACTACAACAGCAGAAACAACAACAACACCAACAACAGGAACAACAACACCTGAAATAATAACAACAACAACAGTTACAACTCCTACAACAAGAACAATTACTGATCCTACTACAACAGCAGAAACACCAACAACAACAACAACAACATCAGTTACAACAACACCTGAAATAATAACAACAACAACAGTTACAACTCCTACAACAACAACAATTACTGACCCTACTACAACTGATAGAACTACTACTACTAAGACTACTCCAAATACTACTCCAACTATTGCAACAACAACAACAACTACTACAACAACAACTACAATAACTACAGAATCCAAAACAACAACTGAACCTCAGACAGGATTAACAGCAGATCTAACCAGCACCTCTACCTCCTCAGGACAAACAAAAATACCAATAACGACAAGTCAATTACCTCTTCATATAATAGCACTACCTGCAGCTCTAGGTTTGATAGCAGTACTATGCTGTTTGTTAGGAATTATATTTTTGTTTGTTTGTTGTTGTTTTCTCTGCTCCAAGCGAGGGAAGATGTCTCAATTACAGAAACTGGATAACGAGTTATACACAGAGAATGGTACCAGTAGCTTAGAAAAATTGCCCTCTGAAGAGATGTTAATAGACCCCATGCCCCCTTTCATATGCGAGAGTGAGGTCATATTCTCCCTTGATATTGTACAGAGTGAATTCAAGGATCGTGTTAATGAGTTATGGGAGAAGGAAGAGGATCAGCTGATCCAGGAGTATAACTCCCTCGGAGGAATAGAGATGAGATATCCAGCCGATATTGCAGTCAGTCCAGCTGCTGAGGGTAAGAACAGGTACAGGAACATTCTGCCCTACGACAGGTCCCGTGTGGCGCTTAAAGTAGACCCCAGGGAACCAGGAACAGGGTACATAAACGCGTCACACATACCAGGAATCCTTACGTCACAGAATTTCATTTCTTCTCAGGGACCGAAAGAAAATACGGTGAATGATTTCTGGGAGATGTTATGGGAGAACCAAGTAAAGCATTTGGTCATGTTGACTAGACTGTTGGAAGGAAACAAGAAAAAGTGTGAAAAATACTGGCCCGATAAAGTAGGAGATGGGGAGCACAGAGGACAGTTTTTTGTTACCCTGGTTAACCTCGTAACGGAGAAGATGTGGGTGACAAGGGAGCTCATGGTGCGTAATGAGGACGGGGACAAACACCTTGTTAAACAGTTCCAGTTTATTGGTTGGCCAGATTTCGGTGCTCCCAGGTTCCCCCAGGATCTGATCCTATTCATTCGCAAAGTAAAGCTAGAAACTGGAACTGACACCTCTACAATATGTGTCCACTGCTCAGCAGGTGTTGGTCGGAGTGGGACATTTATAGCTCTCTATAACATGCTAGGACCAATTGCTGCTGGCAGGAATCTGAGCATATTTAAGGTTGTGAATGAAATGAGGGAGTATCGTACACAGATGGTACAATCTTGGCTCCAGTATAGGTTCATATATCTTACGGTATTAGAACTAATCCACGGAGACACGAGTATACACATGAATAACTTCCATGGATTCTACCAGTCACGAATGCTGACTCACAGTCCTGTGTTTACGACACAATTCCATGAGTTAGATTATCAGACAGAAAAATCGTTCACACGGACGATCGAGCGGGCTTTTGAAGTGGATGTGATTAACCCTGACACCTCTGTTCTACCTTATGATGACTGCCGTGTGGTTCTTACTGCCCCCTACTGGGATGGCAGTGATTACATTAACGCTAGTTATGTCGATGGGTATGATAGCTATGCCACTTTTATCGCGACACAATTGCCTGTATCAGACTCTGTGAGGGATTTGATGCAACTTATTTACCAAACAAAATCACCTGTTGTTGTGTTACTAGCGAGTTATTTGGAATTTGAGGACATGAAATATGACGAAGGGAGGATCAAATACTGGCCCGATCCCATGACCCAGCATGAGTTCAGTGGGTACACCCTCATGAACGAGAACACATTTATCCACCCTCTCATCAACCGTTTGAAACTTGTTAATGTGGCATTTGCAGAGGCACACGAGTTCACACTTGTGACACTTCTGGATTGGACTAAGGCGGGTGAATTTGGTACAACAATTGACTGTATGCAACGGTTATTACAAGTAGCACAGCTGATTGAAAAGTGTCAAGAACAGAAACCAATAAGACCAATTATAATACACTGTAAGGATGGATCTGGTGCTACAGGGGTGCTAATCACAGCCCTGATTTCTATTCGTCAGATTAAGTGTGAAAATAATGTGGATATATTTCAAGTGGCTAAGAGGATCCGGTACAACAGGCAGTATATGATAAATTCATTGGTGAGTTGTCACATAGTTAATACCCATAATGGTAACTAAGAAGATGTAAATTATTAATGGTAAGAGATATGAACTCCAAATTTGGCATGTGTGTAGAATATGATTAACTAAGAATGTCTGTAAATATCAAAGCGATTTCCCTAAAACTCCCTGAGATAGGTGATAAAATGTGTCGACCTATCAGATTTTAGGTATCCAGTATGTATAGACTGATATTCTATTGGTTAAAGTGGTTAATAATAATGTTAACACCTATTTGAAACTGTAACTTGATTGGTTCTGTGTCTGATACATACATCATACAGAATACAATTATTAGGAGAATAGTCATACATTCATAATTATATTACCTAACAGTTTGGTTGCTTAAAATATTAGAAATATAATCTGTAATATCTGTGACGGTTTCCATTCTATAAATTCCAAATCCTACACACAACCAAACACAATTAATTATTCAATTTTGACGCTAATAAATTGGAATTCATCTTAGATTACGAAACGTGAATAATATCAATTAATTACTTAGTTACGATTAATCATCCAGGAATGTGTACTTTTATGGAAGTGTTATCTCATATTTATGTCTCATACAATTTGTAATTATATTACGAAACCACTAATATGACCTTTGGAATAAATTGTCCGCAGAGATATTATTATTTATGAGATATGAATGATTATTCATATATTAACACCTCTCAACTCTAAATATTGCATTTACATATGGAACTATAATTAGTAATGGTTAATCATATTTCATTTTTGGGAAATTATTATTTGTAAAGTCAGTGTGTCCGTTTGGAACTTTCTGTGACCTCTAGGATTGGTACAGGGGTGTAGATGATCACCTGGGATCAAGAATTTTAGTGTTTATATTTTTCACACCTTTTGCACGTTTTAAATGACCAATGAGATTGCAGTCTATTGAATTATACTAAGACTAATTAGATTAGCAAATAATTTGTAGATATTTTCACACCTGTTAATCAACAGCCGTAACTATGTTTTATAATGTTATATTCTATAGGAACAATACATATCGGTTCACTTTATAATTAGTTCCTATTTGAGAGAACTAAGTGAGGATCCTCCTACCCCTACTGCCCCCTACCTCTCCTCTCTGTGACAGCTTTTATTGTTATTTATCTAAACATGTATATATGATGACTGCTTTTATTTTATTGAATAATTATTCAATTTAGATTCTATTTTTATAATTTCTTATTAAATCATAAACAGCTGATTAGTAGAATGGGTATAGAACAGGGTTGCCACGGGTATAGAAATGGTATTGAAATTCTGTACCCGCGGCAACCCCGGTGTATAGGGAGGGGGCAAGACTAGAAATTAGCAACCTTGTAGAGGGAACATTTTGAGAATTCAGTGAAATCGAGAATGGTATCCAGAGAACTGTTACAAGGTGTTAGTATTTATGTGATTGTCAGATTGGGAGTACACCTCGCAGGGCTCTCACGATTGGCGTCTGCATATACAACAAAGTTCCTGGTCTTTTCATGGAAAGCTAATACTAAATCATAAATCTCACTATTTTGAAAGTTCCCAGTTTGAGAGCCCCGCTATTGGATATTACTGATAAGTCCGGTCGCACTTTATATTGCTATGCTAACATGTTCCTCTCCCCACGGCCCTGCACCCTGATCTATCAGTATAAGTGGTATTAGAATCGGTACAACCATACAAGGGTAGAGTAGAACCACATCCCCTTATTAATAACATTATGAATTGCCCTCACATAGAGGTGTCAAGTGGCGCTAATTTGGTCCTAATTATATTTATAACTTCAATTATTTATTTTTCATATTTGTTACCTAATCACCTTATCTTAACAACCAAACAGAGACTAAACAATTCAATAGAAATATGCATTGCTACTAAAAATAGAATTATTCTAATCCATAGTGCGCCATAAATAATAGGCACAAATTTGTAAAATTGGGATTTATATTTTTGTATTTTTTTAGTCTTTTTTTGTTTGTTTGTTTATTTTATGGATTTTGCGCTCAAACGTACAAATAAGTTTGAGAACTTGTCAACAAGGGGGCGACAAGTCAAGCGGGAGGGAGAGAATATTGGTCTCCCGACCAGTGAGAGCAAGAGGACCAAAAGGAACCCCTTGACTTCTTTCCAGAATATTCTGTCCAACAGACCTACCATACGACTCAAGAAGACAGTTGTCCAAGCAGCAGCTGATAAGGCAAAGGTGTCAAGTGATGAGAGGAACAAATCTTCCCTCCAGGACAAGACCGCACCCTTCAAGAAGAAAGGAGACAGGATCTCTGACCAAGAGAACGTAGACCCCGTATCCCGTCTCCCTATCCCACGAGAGAGGAGGACAATATTCGGTAACCCTTTCACTAAGAAGAAATCTGCTCAAGTTATACCCTATGTACCCAAACAGGAGCCTGCGCCCTTGGGGGGGGCTAAGCAACACCTCGTTAAGGTCCGTGTACCTGCGAACAAGGGGGACGAGAATAAGCCACGAGTTGTAGTGACACAATCTAAAGGTATTATCTCATTTGGTTCTTGGAGACATATTTGAGTTATGTGTTTATAGGGGCGCATACCACTTCTGCCACTTCACACCCTGTGACACAAGGACCTCATCCAGATGTGTCGAGACGTGTAGCACTAACGAAGTCAGGGACACTTAGCTCTGCTCTGCATCGTGTCTCTGCCACTAACACCATGAAAGGAGGGTCACAAATACACTTAACTGCTCCTGAAATGAAACGGAAACCTCTAGGTGTTATTTCTCAAACTGGAACTAATTCTGATTCTAATTCCAGTTCTGTTACTTCACAAATAGCTGTTACTCAAGGAGGTGTTAGTTCTGGAGTAGTTATGAATCAAAGTTTGAATTCTTCTTTCCTGCAAACATTCTCTAAAATGAATACTATTGATCAGTAAGTTATCCATGGTCCTTGCTGTTGTATAGGTCAGGAGTACACATCCTGTGGTACATGGAGCCCTTGGTGTCCGCTACTGAAAATGGTTTGGAAACGCTTGTGTAGATGTATAGATAAAACAAACAAATATATAATTATAATCATTATACATAGTCCATCCTTTAGGAGAGCTAATCCGAAGATCTCCAAAGAGAATCCTCCCTCTGGTCCCTATCTCCGTCTCTCTAACAGACCCGTTCTCCAGACCACTCGTATATCAGACCCTGCCACTTCACATCTTATCCTCCTCCCTCAGACAACAGAGCTGTCCTGTACCCCTGTCAAAAATGACATAATCATGCAATCCCCTGCTGCCCAGCTAACTGATCCTCTCTTGGACTTGGACTGTATCAGTACTCAGTACTTATTATGTCCTGAGTATGCTCAGGGGGCGTTTATATACCTAAAGGGTATACAGAGTAGATACATGCCTGCTGTAGCTTATCTCTCTAAGCAGCAGGATATAAATGAAGGTGTGATGTATATACATTAGCTAGTTTCATATTTGTAACCCATGGTCCACTAACTACAGTGTGACCGCCAAGAAACGCGGTCTCTGGAAAGGAGGACACTTCTGGAACCCTGTGCCTATACAATTCATATAACGACTAACTTGTTATTATTATATGGAAGAGTACTGTCCTCTTCTTAACAACCAATCTGTCTTATAGGTATGCGAGCTATCCTAGTAGACTGGCTAGTAGAAGTATCCACTGAGTATAAGCTTAAGACTCAGACCCTCTTCCTTGCTATTAATTACATAGACAGGTTCCTATCACTAATGTCAGTCAGCAGGACTAAGCTACAGCTGGTGGGGACATGTTGTATGTATGTAGCTAGTAAATTTGAAGAGATTTACCCGCCCGAATTGTCAGAGTTTGCTTTCATAACAGATGATACATACACTAAGAGACAGGTTGTGCGAATGGAAGCACTCATACTCAAGGTTGTTATATAAATACATTTTATTACCCGCCAGAATTATACCTCTAATCACCCGCCTAGAATTGGCGCCTAAATCCTGATAACCCGCCTAAAACTGGTAGGACATGATCTTGTGACAATATTTATGCTCTATTTGATTGGTCAGCTGTATTTTCAACACCTCAGTGTGTATCCTGCCACTAACCACCCGTTGCTATGCTAATAGTCAGGAATGTTTAAGAGTCTAGATAACATCACCTGGTAGGTAAATAGAAATTGATTGGTCAGCTGTTTTCTACAGATCTTTGTTTATTTTCTATTTTGGAATGATTTCCTTAAATTTATATATTTATTAGTTTCCATAGCAACGAATCTTACAAGAATGTTTACTCGACATATCTTGGTTTCACAATGTTTATATGGAATGCACTATCATAGCGCTACAGTAACAAAATGTCCTTAAACACTTTTGTAGTCAAAACATTATTTTTTGTGATTATTTGTGGATTTAATTATGTTCATATGATTATTTAATTGTGGCGCCAAATGTGTATGATATCTTACGTTACCATGGCGATGGCATCCTTTTAAAATATTCAATTTTGATAACTTCTGCATAGCAACGCTAACAATGTAAATTTCTTGATTGTATTTATCTCGTTTACTATTGTGTCCATGTGGCTGGTTACGTAATTGTTGTTTTGTAATGTATACTGTGTATTTTGAGGCGACACAATATTAATAATCATTCACTCGTGATTCATATTTCCATTATTTTTACTTTTTAGGAAAAACAATCAAATCTAATTATTCTGACCTTTCTGACCAATCAAATTCATAGTTTAATTATTTAATTCTACAAAATGAGATTGGTTGATCGGTTGCTATGTATGTAGGCTTTGGAATTCAATCTTTTGGCGCCTACAGCTCATTTATTCGCGGAGAGGTTCATACGAGCGGTCACCCCCTCCCCTGACAATTTCAAACACCTGGTGGCGTACCTCTGTGAGCTTGCTCTCCTTAACGACAAAATAATTCTCAGGTATGTGAATAATGACTAATTACAGATAGAATTTCCTTAATTCAATTAGTAATACGAATATCATCCCTTCTCTCTACCCCAAGGTGTGAATATTACTCATATCCTCCTGTATTATTAGTTTATTGTTTGCAAAATTGGCACAGACAATTATTTCAATTATCAGAGACGCATTCGTCACCTTTTATTGATCTGTCAACCAATCAGATCGCTGTCTGGAGTTATTACTCTTTCTCTTTCAAATATCTTTTATTAGAATTTATCCAATCAAATGCGTCAAATTATTTGGTTTAGTTCAAATCCTTTCAAACTGGAAATTGAGTTAGTTCCAGTTTGAAGTACAATTATGTAATTTTAGAGTCATACTTCCTCGCAACTGATTTCATTTCTGATAAATTTGCAGAGCTATATCCGTGACGTCACGTAATGGTATGATTTGTTTGTAAATTGTTACACCAATAATATTAGGGGTGTAGTTGGGCCCATAGGGGTCTGGTCCATTTGTTACCCTTCTATAGTTAATATGATTGCTAACTTCTCTGGAATACTAGCAAAGAATTTATTTATTCTTCTATTATCTTTAATATACAAATTTTGTTTACAATATACATACTAGCTAATGTAGAATTTGATTTAGTTGGTTCCATATTATGACACTAGCGATAGTTAGTTCCATATTGATATACAGAGACTCAGCTTAATAGGGCATAGGTCATTTTGTCCCGAAAAACCGGTTGCTCTATTACTGTATATCAATATGGAACTAACTATCGCTAGTGTCATAATATGGAACCAACTGAATTAAATAATCCCCTAGGGGTATTTACCCCTAGCTATGTATTAGCTAGTTCTGTATGGCAAATATTAATAGCATAATACCCGTAATACTGTAATGTCCGTAATAGTGTAATTCCTAATAAATATTATCTAATATACTTTATTAATATTTCAATTCCTTTGTGAATTACCTAGCAACCAAAATAATACATTTAAACAAGAAGTCATTTTGATTGGCTAATATTCTGTTTATATGAATAATTAATTCTGTGAATTATTTAATAACACTGCAATCTGATTGGTCGTCAGTTTATCGAGTGATCGGATGGATCGAATGATTGCGAATCACATAACTTAACACTTTAAAATATTAGAATTTATTGTATTTTCATAGAATATTTTCATCAACAAATCACATTTGTAATAATCATAATTTTGTGGTTTATTATAAAATTACTCAAACTATTTGAGGGGATGATAATACACAAACGGAGTAGTTACTATTTATGGTTTCAGTTCCATATTAATAGTTCCGTATATCGTATAGGTACAATCCCTCTATGGTAGCAGCATCAGCTGTCTCTCTGTCAGCTGAGACTGTAGGTCTTCCTGGATGGAGCTCCTCCTTAACACGTCATACTGGATATCATTGGTTTGAGATACAAACCTGTAGGACACTCTTACACCTACAGTTCCATTCGGCGCCTAACTTTTCTCAGCAGGCTATCCAGACTAAATACAGATCAGCTGATTATCTAGGTGTATCTGCTCTGAGTCTGTCTCTCCCTAAACATTCTAGCTAGTTTGTACACTAACGCATTTACGTACTATTCACATTATCTCCGTAGTTTCTAAACTCTAATCTGATTCGTCCGTTTATAGAGAGATAGCATTCCATAATTATATTCTGTTGCCATGGTAATATACACAGATTTCTCCGATCTGATTGGCTGACACCACAAGTCTCGCATATACTTTACAGGTGTTATTAAATATTCATATTTTTGGTTAGAATCACCATGTCTCAATTCAGGGAAACTAGCAGTTTCATTGGCTACTGAAAGTATTCAGAACTTTAAAGCTTTCAATTTTAAGGCGTAGATATTTGCTGACATCTATTACTGCCACTTCACACCTAGAATCTCAAATAATCATATTTTATGTACGTATGGCGTATCAGTGATCTTAAGATGAGTAGTACAAATATTAGTTCCAGTTATTCACGCCTTTTATAGTCCTATTTATGTACATTTTCATATCAGTCATTCTCTTTGTTTTTGTGCAACTTTGATGGCTTAAAATTTCTTTAATTTCCACGTTCTTTTTGTGTTTTGACATTCCTTCGGTTTCCATGGGAACCCTGACATATGTCACTAACATACGATATCTGTTAGAACCCGTATTAACCAATCAACCACCTGGATTGTTAGGCGCTTTATTGTGTCTGTTTAGTATAAAAGGAAGATTTATTAACTCAGTTAAAACTTTCATTTTTCAGCAATATTAATATTTTACATAATATGGGTTCTACGCATTCAGTGACTGCCACGATTCAGCAGGAGACAATTCCACAATCACAGACCACTGGCAATATAGCTCAACATTACGAGAAGCTACAGAACGCCAGACCACTGTACGACCCCTCCTCTCTCCCCCAGAGATCTAATTCTGTAAGGACCGCGATGTCCATTCATCCTCCCTCCAAACTCAATCTTAACGCAAAACTAAAGAAGTTTGCTACCGTAGCCGTCACGCGACTGGGTCTAAGACAGCCCCGCACTGACGGAAAGGACCAGAAGTCCTCCAAAAAGACCCCTGTTCCTCTCTCCCAATCCTTCCCCCAGATTGATGTTACCCCTGAGGATCCTATTGACTCCAAACCTCAGCTAACAGAGCTTGAACAGCTGTATCAAGATATGAACATAATTACCCGCGTGAATAAGTCCAATATTGGCCTGCTCCTCAAAGCGTTTGGTCGCTTCGTTGTCAAGCTATGCGCAGGAATGTGTTTAAAGCCTACAGCTGCCGAGGTTGCTAAGTGGGTAATCTCAATGGATAAATCTCTCCAAGACTGCAGGTGGACAAATAAGAACTTTGTTTGTGAGTCTCATATTGTGTTCCTGTTTATGCTGATGGAACAATACTCCAGAGAGAGGACCTTTCTTAATATTAGAGAGGTGAGAGAGGGGATACACGTGTGTCTCTTTATTTCATATACATATAACGCTAACGAAATATCCTACCCAGCTCGCCCATTCCTCTCCCTTGGACAGGACAGGAACAAGTTCTTCCAGGAATGTGTAGGGCTAGGATTAGGCGCCAGTTCGGAGATGCTAGAGATTAATCAGGACCAGGATCTGTACCGGCGACACCTCACCAGATTATTAACATATACAGTTTAATCAGCCAAAGCGACTTGAGAGATCACTTAAGAACTGTCTTATAGAGTGTTATTCACATTTGATTTCCTTATTAAACTAATTATCTTTATATTCATATTTTAACACCTTTAAGGGAGGGAGGTGATGTCTTCATGTAAGGGGTTAGGGGATCAGGACTGAGAAATATGATATTCTAACACCTTTAAGGGAGGTGATATCTTCATGTAGGGGGTTAGGGGATCAGGACTGAGAAATGTGATATTCTAACACCTTTAATAATATTCGTGAATACCAAATTTGTTATTTCTAAGAATATAAGACAATAATTGTTACTTATCCAGTTATACTGTAATTTGAACCTCTGGGAGCCTGTAGCTGTACCTGGGGCTACCAGTAGATTTCCCTAGCGACCTAGTAACCGGTTAGGTATGTACAAAGCTTTATTCTGATTGGTTGGTTAACACAGATGTGATTTCAAATTTTTAGAAATATTCCAAAATGATATTAGAAATCCTGCAATCTGATTGGTTAGAAGCCTAGAATATCCCCGAGCAGAAGTCAGTCAGCTGTTTTACTTGCAATATGATTGATTTGTTATTTCGCGACTTCACGAGCATTACTGATATCTCTGAATTGAATACGTAACCAATCTAATTGCAATTATGATTCGCATGCTTTAGCAACCAATCAGATGGCTAACTTTACGCGGGAAATATGTATATTTCTTAGAAATGAGCGGGGAAGCTAAATTAGCGCATATTAACGTCCCATGGGTAGAGAAATATCGACCCTCCTCTTTAGACGAGATTGTGTCACATGAAGAGATAGTGCGTACCCTGGATACGTTCTTATCACAAGGAATGTTACCTCACCTCCTCTTCTACGGACCACCTGGTACAGGCAAGACCTCTACGGTCCTTGCATGTGCCAAGAGACTATATAAATCAAAAGAATTCAGTTCCATGGTATTGGAACTAAACGCTTCTGATGACAGGGGTATTGGAACTGTCCGAGGACCTATCCTTAACTTTGCTAGTACGCGAACTATCTTTAGTTCCGGTTTCAAATTGATAATCCTTGATGAAGCCGATGCTATGACAAAAGATGCACAAAATGCTTTGAGAAGGATTTTAGAGAAATTTACAGAAAATGTTAGATTCTGTTTGATTTGTAATAGCTTACATAGAATTATCCCTGCGATACAATCCAGATGTACCAGATTCAGATTTGGACCTCTGGACCCCGAGCTCATGGTCAGATGTGTCAGGAGTGTGGCAGAGAAGGAGGACATACCTCTCCCAGACTCAGGTGTGAAGTGGCTGGGTGGTTTATTGACACATTTTATTGTATATTTGTATAGGTTTGGAGGCTATTTTAAGATTGTCACATGGAGACATGAGACGGGCACTTAACACCTTGCAAGCCAGTCACTTAGCTCACGAATCAGTTGACCAATCAGCTGTCTACTCATGTACAGGACAGCCTCAACCAATAGAAATTGAGGGAATTGTGTCCTCAATGCTTAACGACACATTCTGTCACTGTCTGAACCACTTATCACAGGTCCGTTCTGACAGAGGATTGGCTCTTTCTGATATTTTAACTGAATCACACCTGTTGTTACTAAAAATAGAAATGCCAGATAAAATCAAAGCTAAATTGATTGGTCGATTAAGTGACATAGAATATGCCACTTCTGGTGGCGGGAATGAGAAGTTACAGCTGTCAGGGATGATAGGTGCATTCCAAGAAGCCAGAGACAGCGTTGCTATGGAAGGGAGGGCTTTATGAATTTGTCCAATCATTGATTAGTATTTATCTCTGATTTAACTGACCAATCAGCGTTGAGATACAACTCAGTTCTAATTATGAAGCCAATTATTAATAGAATTATAATCCAACCATTTTTGGTATTTAATTCTGCGATTTCTTCATTCATTGACAAGAATAGTTCGCACCTTTTTTGTTAGCAATAATTAGCATTTTCAGTTCTTTTTGCGTTACAAATTGTGGCTTCAAATATTTTAGGCGCCAAATTAGACCAACATTTGACCGGCCAGTAAACCACGAATAGTTCAGTTGTTTGATTATTTGTCTTAATCAGTCAGATCCTTGGAATTACTCATTTATTGATTTTTCCTTTTCTTTTCAAAATTTTTCTCTCAAAAAGTTCAAAGATTTTCCTTGTTTTAGGCGCGTCTAATGATTTAATTGGTAATTCATTGAATCAAAAGCTGCTCAACCATTGGTTCATTGATTTATTCATTGTTAAGTATTCCTCGTATAGTCGTTGCTATGGAAAACGCACCAAATATGTAGATAAAATATTTTGTATGTCTGAGCTAAATCCTCTGTTAATCATCCGAATTCCTATTGGTTAATAATATTGATATAACGCTATCATTTGATTGGTTGAACCCATTACTATACAGGTCATGAGTAGAATTGATATTCGCGGGCCTCGCATTATTCCTAAACTTAACAGACTTCTTAGTATGTACAGTGTGGTAAGAAATAAGAACAGCTGATCAGCCAATAGAATGATTGGATTGCGGAATTATGCGCGGTGAATTAATCACGATTATTATTGTGACGTCACTCTTGATTTTGATTGGCTGTTCAGGCCTAGGGGAGTACAGCTGTTTGAAAGTTAGTTCTTGTTCCTGTAAACTGGTAGGTTTAGGCGGAGAAATAGGACTGATTGATCTCTCTCCTCTTCAAGACAGGTGAGGATATGATTAACACCGAACTGATACCTATATTCCTATTAATATGATCTTATAGGTCATTGAGTGCTTCAGATTCCTCTGGGTACGTATATCGGTACTTCCCGTGTGTACCTGGGGACCTGGGGGCAGACAGAGGTACATGTGACGCACAGAACCATGTAGCGGTAAGTTAGTTCCAAAAGGAACTAACTAACTGACATAATTAATCAGCTGTTGTTAGATTTGTCAAATTCAACCAAACAAATCAATAACAGAAGAGCCTGTATTCACCAGTTGTGCTAACCAATCAACTGCTGAGTTTAGTGTCCAATCAATTTCTCCTATTTCTCTACTTTTGGACTTCTCTAAGGGAGAGTTTGACGATGGCAGAGAGGAGTACAGGTTTGTGCCACATTTGTGCCACTTTATGTATAATAATTGTGTCCTATAGACTGACTAAACTGGAGGTTAACTGTAACTACAGTATAGATAGTCAGCTGATTGCTCTTGGAGAATTCCCAACACTTACATACGTTAGTTACATATATATCTATTATTAGATTAGTATTATTGTTACTATTTATAGAACTTTATACTAACATCTAAGTATGCTTGTCCGAGGGAGGTAGAACAGCTGGAGTTCTCTATAGGTCTAGGAGTACTGCTAGTGTAAGTGTTAACCAATTAACCATGGATATTATCTATGTATAGTATTATAGCTAGACATTACTATAGTATGGACCATGGATATTATAAAGTAAACTCTCGTTCTAACGAAGTTATTCATTCTTAACTACAAGAGTATAATATGTTATATGATTATGCACTCTAGGACAGGTGCTTAGAGCAGACCATGGATCATATCAGTTAATTAAGAATTTCGTATAACTATTAGGAATATTGTCCCTGGTCCATAGCTATATTCCATTCATGGTTCTTATAACAAGAATATATCCCTGGTTAATTCATGTGTTTATAATTCTATTTTGTTATTGTTTAGATTGTTTTCATACTCTATACTGTATCTATTTGTTGGTGTTTATATAAATGCTTTCTGGCTAAAGAAGAGAGGATTTGAAATATTCCCTAATTACCATTTCTGGGTGGAAACACCTTTCCTATTCAGGGTAAGTGTCTTTAGAAATTCATTACAAACATTCAATCCCGCTTGTATCAAATTACAGTACTAATACTCATTGGAATATTTTGTATTTGTTTGTCGGAAGTTATTCCAGATTGGAAACACTATCAGAACGGAAGATGATTTATTTATTTAATAATATTTAAATTTATTGGTTTAGGATGGATTCGTGTTTTGTTTGAGTATATGCTACCGACCAATTGGAACCAGAATAGGAACTAAAACAGAGCTGGAGGATTCCTTTGATTACAGAGAATATAATAGAATAGAGTGATATTATTAACCAATCAAATGTCAGTATTATTATATAAATATTATCATTATTATTATTAAACTATCACACACAGTCTTTGATTGGTCAGTTAGAATACTGTACATTCTCTGAGGTAACGGTCCCCTTTTTGATTGGTTCCCATCAGCTGTCCCAACACCTCCAGACCTTTTATGGCGCCTAAAAGGCTGTTAGCTGTTAGGCGGGTAATCGGCTGACCAATCACTAGAAGGAAATCGTTTACATATTTTCCTTGGGTGTCAATTGAGAGGACCAATGAGCTTCCTCTCCCCATTTCTACTTCTACTTCAAGGTCTATTACTATTGGTTGTGATGGTGGAGGTGTTGTTGTAACTGGCGGTGTTGTTCTTCTCTGCTCGGGTGTTGTTGTTGGTGTTGTTCTCCTTCCTTCAGGTGTTGTTGTTGTTGTTTGTGTAGTTCTCCTTCCTTCAGGTGTTGTTGTTTGTGTTGTCCTTCTCCCTTCAGGTGTTGTTGTCCTCCTTCCTTCTGGTGTTGTTGTTGTTCTAACAGGTACAGGTCTTGGAGTAGTACTTATACTATCAGCTGTTGTTGTTGTCTCTGCATGTGGTTCTGGGTTGGCTGAAGTTGTGACTGGATGTGGTTCTGGATTTGGAGTGGATTTAGTCGTTGGATGCTGTTTAGTATTGGGATGATGGTGTTTAGTTGTTGCTATTGGTTTAGGCTTAGGTTTAGGTCTTATCTGACCGTCCTGGAGGTCAGAATTGTGTCCCCTGTCCACACGTGTCACTTTAGCCCCCTCTCCTATATCTCTCCTCAGCTGATGGAGGGAGGTTTGGATTAACACCTCGTGGATTGGGTTTATTGTGTCGTAATAGAGTGAGAATTCTTCTGTCAGAAATATTCTATTTTTGCTGCAATTATAGCTCAGCTCTGCATAGCAACCAATAGCGGAGATAAGGAATGCAAGTGATAATATGTTTATGAATTCCATAATTCAGTATTTGAGCCATCAACCATATTTCTGTCATTTATATACACTTATGAAACAGCTGTTCCTCTTTCAATAAATTGGACCTCAAACCTGTGAATAGCATAAAATAGCTTCTCATTGACTGGTCAATTGTGTTACAATAACCTTTTCATGGTTACAAAGTATGTAAATAGGAATGTTTAAAAAACCATTTAAAGTCACATGTTCCGGTCATAGGTTATAGAGCTCTATTTTGATTGGTTAACACAACAATGATTTGCAGCTGTGTTGTTGCTAAGTAATTCTATTTGTCAGTTTTTGATATCAAATATAGTAATTTACAGAATGTATAAGTAATATAGAACTAAAATTCAGTTAGTTTCAGTTTGTTAGTGACGTGTTGTGCGACCTGTCCCGCTTCTGAGAAGAGAGGTCTGAATATGGAGCATTTAAGATCGTTAGTTCCGGGTCGCTCTGTCACTAGACCGATAAGATTGTCACTTCCGGTAGCAGCTAGACACGCCACCACCATTCGTCTCTGATAGACTCTCTTCCTAAAGTGGACCTTATCTCTGTCCGTAAGTCTCAGAGAATTGTCCAATACATTCAAGATAGTTGTAGGAGCTGGTGCTACCATTTCTAACACATTCTTTCCTTCTATTAGGTTGCTATGTTCATGTAGTATGCATTCCGGAGAAAAGTTTCGGTAGTCAGTTTGTGTAGTACCCAGATATAGAAGTGTGAAAGTGTCGGGGTCTATTTGATCGACGGGGGTAGAGGATCTGGAATTTCCTTCTGAGTTGCTTTGAGATTTGATTTTAGATTTTGAAATTAAGTTCATATACCAAGCCTATATTCAAATTATGTCAAAATGTGTCACATTCTAGAGGTGTCAATATTGTCGGTTACTTACATTTTTCTTTTTTTCCTCTGCCACTTCTCCTTTACAATAGTGTCGAATACTTGTGAAGGCTGATTGCAGTTGATTGGTTCGATTGAACCTCACTGCATAACATATGAATTTACTCGCCTTTATTTGTGTAACAATTCCAAGCACCCTTGAGTCCTTCTCCCAGACAGCGACACCTTTAACCTGTTCATGTTTGTACGCACATAAGCTCTGTGAGCGCCCGAATGGATACATTATTAATCCTAGATGGACACAATTATAACACCTAATATTCACCTATGTTAAAGCTCGAATCTATAGAATTATGAATCCATTTTCCTAACATCTGATTGGTGGAGTAAGCGTCTGATTATCTATTTTTTAGCGATGGAATTATTGCATTATATTCATAAATTCTAAAATTAGAATCTGGTCAACACATTCTTTTAAGTGACACTCTTACATACATTCTGAGGTTAATTTAATATCTCATTTCTTGGGTGACGGGGTATCCGATCTGACACCTCTATAGATCGACACTGTTAGTTACTCCAATTTTGTGTCACATTCAATATATTTTGGTGTCAGTACAGATTCCAATTTATATTTATTCATAGAATATTATTTTACTCCTTTTAGTTACATTCCTTAGTTTGTTTGTTATAGAAATGATTTTTTACAAAATTAAATAATAAATATATTTTTAGAAATATTACCCAACCAATCAATTATTGCCTTTTCTAGTAATTTATTCATCCAATCAAATTCCTTCCTTTATAGCCCGCCTAAAATATGATTGTGCTATCTCTCTAAATTATTTCTAATTAGAAATTCCTTTGTGTGTGTCCTGTTGCCATGTAAGTGACTTCATATTTGTCAGAAATGTTTAATTATTTTAGAGAAATGGTTTAAGTACTAACTTTCGCACTAATCCGATTAGTTTCATTAAGGAATTCTGAATAAATTTGCTTTCATCATGAAAAAATATGTGTTTATAAGATCCCATTCCTTCTATAACTTTACGTTGCTATGATAGAACCAATATTCTCTAACCATTTTTGAATTATTCGCATTTCCCAGCTGTTTATTCACTAATTCCGCGTATTCTATTGGCTAATTTCTTACCATCTCTCACGTCTAGTCTGACTTGTACGGATTGGCTGAGTTTATGTGTCGCAAATATTTTCTCCACTCCTTGTGCCACTTTGCCAGTGGCAGAAGTGACAGGTATACATCCCAGGAGAAGTGCGAAGTACTCTTCTGAATCTGAACTTTGTAAGGATGAGGTCTACAGGTGTTAGTTCCATATTAAAAGAATAATTTTAAGAAACACATGACTTACCTTTTCTTCAGAAACTGCCTCTCGCAAACAAGCTAGTACATCATCTATTTGGTTGCTAGGAGACGAGAATATGTGAGATTGGAATTCATTCCCTGTCTTAACAATAAGATTAAGGAGCCGGTTGTCCTCTGGGTCCTGTTGGAACATTAATATGTCCATTAGCATAATATTGGCGGGTAATTTCCCCAAATAATCTCCAGTAAAGTTCACATGTGTCCTATACACAGTCATTAGTAATCCTGATATCTGATTGGATGAGTTGTAACCGTAAGAATCCGCTAGTTCTGTGCGATGGAATGTGACAGGAAATTTACCTACAGCTGTTTGACTCTCCTCCATTCTAATGGTTGCTATTGTTTCAGCTCGTGGCTTCTTGAATTCTGGTTCTTGTCTCTCAGCTGATCCTACTTGCTCTAGCTTTGGATAGGTTAACTCTTGTAGTAGAGATGACTGTGATAAAGCTCTATAATGATTGGTTGGTACAGGACTCATGGAATCCATTGAGAATGTATAATTGGAATTTGATTTTACTATTTCGCCGGTTTCTGGTATTTTCTTGTATTTCATTGGAAACACTTCTTCTACAATGGAATGTTGTCATTCATTTATTCATATTACATATTTTTATGTCACTTACCATATGGATCACCTAATGACGGAGTATAGCGTTTAGGCGGGGAAATATTTCCATAAGTGGGACTGTTCTCCCGTATGGTCCAGTTTTCATAGTTACTGGTACTTGTTTTGAGCGGGGAAGATGGAGATATGTTCATATACAGCTGAGGAGAATCTCTAGCGGAGGAGGGTCCTGAATAAACTGTCTCAAAGTTGATATAGTTTGTAGCTGTCCTCATTATATCCTGCTTCCTATAAGAACAATGCATTATAGTACAGATTATATGAACACCAACAACCGGTATAAATATACAGGAATATATGAGAACCGGTATATACTGTATGCCACTGTTACTTACTTATGATAAGATGTACTTCTTGTTAATGAGGTGTTAATCAGCTGATCTGTACAATTATCCTGTGCCATAGAGTCAAATAGTCTAGCGAATTCTCTGACAGAAGTCCGTCTGTTTTTATCTTTATTAGAAATTCTATTTAATGTAAAAGACTTTGATTTCTGAGCTGTCTTTTCCTCGAATATTTGAGTTATATTCCTCACAGATGACCGCCTATTCCCCAGCTGTTTGTGTTCTAAAGTGCGGGATTTCCTCATTAACACCTTCTGTTCCTCAACAGCTGGTTCTTGTATAGGTTCCGGAACTGGCTCTCTTGGTTCTGGTAATGGTTCTTTTGAGTTTGGTTTATAAATCTGTGTGAATTCATTTTTCTTAACAATCTCTATTTCTGGATAATTCAATACTTTATTGTTTGATTTATTATCTTTAGGTGTGAAGTTGTCTCTGAGGACAGGATTATTGGACTCCCGGGTCTCTCTGCTCGGATTGTACTCTCTGTACTCTCTAGTGGGTAACACTATCTCTTCATAAACGGTCTGTGAGTTCATTTTAATTTTATTATTTTTGTATTTTACCCTATTTATACCAGACCGTTACCCGATATCTGATTGGTCATTCTATTCCCTATAACCAGTACTATATAGTTAGTTTCAGTTCCATATTCATATAATATACAGTTTAATTATATCTTTCCTTGTAACAGTTCTCACATACCCTAACCCTGGTTTTGTAACCAGGAAGGTCAGCTTGCTTCTGGGTACAATCTTGACAGTAAATCTGTCCGCATCCACGGCAGTGGTGCTTTCTTATAGACAGTGAAAACTTTTTGTGACACTCATTACAGGACACAGCAAGTGTGTCTTCCTGCCACTTCCGGTCTGCTATCCGCGCTTCTTTTATCGCCTGTTTCTGGTTCTCTTGTGCCAACTCGTATAGTGCACTTTTTGTGTCTCCTAGCTCTATCTATATAATTAATTAAATTAGTAACAATCAGCTGGTTTTGTTTATTATTTAATTGTTTACTTCTAATTTGTGTATTTTCTGTTTATACTCTTCAATACTCTCATCTCTCTGTATCTGTTGACCAATCAAATCTTGGTTCTCCTCTCTCATACTCTGTAACTTAGCGTCTAACACTGCCATACGTCCGAACTGAGAATCCAATTTATCCTGGAGATCTGTCCTCTTGACCTCTCCAGCTCTGACGTCATCACGTAGCGAGCTAATTACAGTGTAACCTCGTGAATACGAACACCAATATATTCATATTAAGGAAATTATACAATACAGCTGATTGGTTACCTTATGTCCTGTTGTAGATTAGTTCTAGTCAGTTGACTGAGTGTCTTCTCTTTTTCTAGCGCCTCTTTCAGAGCATTTGATTGGTTGTTTAATTTATCTGCTGTATCTTGAGACTGCTGTAATTCTTTTTGCAGATTAGCCAATCGGATTGCTTTCTCTTTCTTCTCAGTAGTCAGCTGTGATTCTAATCCCTCGCACAAATTTTCAACCAATGATATTCTATTCTGTAATTCCAGTTTCTGTTCTATTAATAGTGACTTAACACTTTCATGTTCCTCTGTTTGTTTCTTTATTTCATCTCTCCCAGCCTCCAGCTGCTCTGACATTTGATTGGTTAGCTCTATAAGCCTATCAATTTCCTTCTCCTGCTCTGAACAGCTGTTATTCTTAGCTTCCAGCTGATCTCTCAGCTCCTGGGTTACACAATCCATCTCTAGAATCTGATTAGACAGAGACTTCTTTAGTTCTAATGTGTTATTCAGGTCCTCTTCAGATTTTTGGGCTCTGGAAATGGTCCTCTCTAATTCCCGCTCTTTCTCATCAATCAATCGGTTTAATTCTATGAAGTCTGTTCGCGCTGTTTCTAGCTCTAACTACAAACAGCTGTTAATCAGCTCCTAATATACGACATAATCTGATTGGTTACCTCTAGATCTCTGCTCTTGCTCTGTTCTTGAGCTAGTTTATTCTCAATCAGCTGTTTATCAGCTGTTAATTCTGTCAGTAGTTTCTATAAATAGAACTGATATATGATTGGTTAGTTTATTAATTAGCTAACCTGTTGATGAGCTGATTTCTGATTGGATGCTGTAAGCTGATTGGTCTGTTCCTCTCTCAGTACTTGTATTTGATTGGTCAATTCTGTTTCTCTTTGTTTACTCGTTAACACCTCAATTCTCAGCTGTTCATTCCCTAGCAACATATATACTCAAAACTATATATTCTTTTTTTAGATATTTACCTTCTCTCAGAGTTTCATTCTTATTCCTTAGTTCTGTCAGCTGTATTTCTCTCTCTCTAGTCTCATTAGTTTGTCGATCAATCAGCTGTTGTTCTCTCTGATCAGCTGATTCTCTTTCCAGCTGTGTTAGCATTCTAGATTCACTCAAATCTGATTGGATCTGTTGTACCATTCTGTCACTTAACGCGCCACTCAATGCCTCAGTTCCTATTTTCTCAAATATTTCCTGTTTATCGGCTGATACAGCCGCCAAACACCTCTCCAGCTGATCAGATATCTGAACATTTGTTTGGTTGAATTCTTTCTCCATTATTAGTTTGTTTGTCTCTGCTTTTTGATTGGTCAGCTGTTCAGTCAGCTGATTACTAGCAGTAACCAGTTCTTTAATCTGATTGGTCAGTTTACCTACCTCCAGCTGTTTATCTGTCAAAGCTCTCTGACACCTCTCAATCTAGCAGTGTATAGTGGGTACAAGTTATAAGAACATATGTACAGTGGATATTTTTATAAGATCAGCTGTTATAAATATTCACACCTCACGATATTATTCTTTTTTCAATTTATCTACTGTAATTACATACCTGAATACGGTGATCTGATTGGCTGTCAGCTCTACTCTCCCATTCAGCCTCCTTCTCAGATAATGTGGCATGGAGACGTGACAACTCCTTGGTGAGGACATGTACATCATCAGGACTCTCCATGCTCCGCTGCTCCAACAGCTGACAGAACTCCTCATTCCTTTTAACCTGTTAATAACTCCCTAACTACGATTCTATGTGTAAGGAATGTTCTAACCTGTGCTAGATATGTTTCTTGTAGAACTACACTCATTTCTTGTAAACTTGTACTCTTAAGTGTCTCATCTTCTAATTGGTTCTGTAACCGTGCCACTTCTGAACAAATGGCGCCCGATTTCCTGATTATTTCCTGATTATTGTGATGTAATATTTTATTTTCTTTTCTTGTTTGTGTCAACAAATCTTTTATGTCTTCGATTTCCATATTTTCCATATCTACAACACGAATATTATTAACCAATCAATTCACAGAGTTATTCTTTACCTAAAGTGTCATTTTGTGGCACAAATGTGTCGCAATCCTTACTCATACAAGCTAGCCAATGAGATTGAAGAGTCTCAGACTCTGGGAAGCTCTGTTTACATTCCGGACAAAGGAATCCGTAACCATGGTAGGAGGCGCCACTTTCTGATCCTGAAAGGGAGAGAATTGATTGGCTGCGCTCTTTAAGCTTACCTCCCACTTCTCTTATCTTATTGATCATTCTAACTAACCAATCAGAATGCGTTATTCTATGGTGGCTGATTATTAATAGGCCTTATGGTTTCAGTTTCAATTATGGTTTCATTTTATTTCTATTTTATCTCATAACTTATGACAGAATTTACATTAACAAACAAACTGAATTCTAGAATTATCACAAATAACAACAAAAAGAGGTAAGAATTTATGTAAATTTAATATTATAATTCACGAATCAGCTGTTCGTTAGAACTTGGTATAGGGAGAGCTCCCAGGGGTGCTAATCTCCACTGAGTGGTCTCTCTCTACGACATCTCCCTCTGCGTTAAACTCCATAACTTTCCCGCGTGAGTTAAACCTAGTCAGCAGAGTCTGTCTGAAATTGGACCACTTTAGTTCCTTCAAAGTATCTCTGTTCACAACGAAAATTAGTGTACAGCCTGCCCCTAGCAACGGACTACTAAAGGAATGTAGGATATATAGTGTAAATATTGGGTTGTCAGGGGCTATAGCATTCTGTATCCTGTTAATGGAGGGGAACACATTTAGGAGAAGGAAGACCAGAGGGTAGAGGATCAGAGGTTTGATCTCCCTACGGATTAGATCTCTGTATCTGTCAGAGGCAGGGTTATAAGGATCCCATCTCCTAACCTCCCAGGACAGCTTGATTATGATAACCAAGAATACTATGAATAATCCCGGAATAATTAGCCATATAGGAATATACCATGTGAGGAATCTTAAAATCTGTCCTGTAGTAGTTGTCCCTAATATCCAACACCATTGACCCGCTGGTCCGTACGAATTATCGATGAATGGAAATATTCCAAAGAATATTGGCACAACTATCCCTGAACAAATGTAGAATACTTCAAAGTAACGATTGGTGGGTCTGAGGACTACCACATTCCAGAAGAGATTAACAGTTATGTTACACACCCACACCACCACACCCCAGTCAGCTAGAGAGAGGTAGAATCCATCTATTGTACAGAGGACAGAGGTCCGGATTACTGATCCTCCTACTGCATACGCCAGGGCGTCAAATAGTGTAGCTGTTACTAAGTACATGATAAGTCTCTGTGAAGTGAATTCATATCTCCTGAATTGAAAGATTAATCCGAGAATAAATATGCTAGACAGGACCGATATGGTACCAATCATTCTTCTTATCACCTCTAGAGCTATGCAGTACCCCTCTTCTGTGAATATACAGGTTGAGTTCATTTTCAATTGGAACTAATCTAATTAACAATTCCATAAATATAAGACTTCTCAGGTTTAAGAGTTATATTATTTCTAATATTGGGTGAGTTTAATTATAATTCCATTCCTAGCAACCATTTGGTTGTCATGCATTATATTTATATTTGCTACTAAATGTGTCGTTTATTCCACTATTTGATTTGTGTATTCTATTATTCAAGTCAATTCATAGTTCATGGCATACAGTCACCCTTTGTTTTATATTATATACCTAACACTTTCCTGGATTTGTGTCTGCTATTATTCAAGGCAGTAGCAAGGAGATTTATTCAAATTTATTGATCTTCCTGTTAGTACTGCCTTGTTTATTATAAATTCACTAAACCGAAACACAAACTTCATAGTTTCATTCTTCTCTGATTATTCTGTCCTCTCATATTATCCAAGCATAGGCGGGGGGTTCTGGGAAGAACTCAAGTCCTGCGTTTGGTTACAGTCCTATGGAGCTAATACAAAATATATGAGTAGCTTCTGTGTATAAATTCTTATTCTTTGGATCAACCTCATCCCTGGTTCATTGTATATTTATGCCTCTATTGCGCTCTTTGTGTATATCAATATTTATCATATGATTAATCTATTTTTCACACCTTTTGGCAAATAATTTCAAAGGATTATAGATTTGGTTTGAACGGTTATCCGGGTAATCGTGTGCATAGAATTCCATCTTATACTTATATATTTAATCATATTGTGACACCTAAACTACGCTACCAGTTTGTCAGCTGACATATTTGATTATTTATATAAAATATCTCACAATTTCCACAAACATAATCGCTTAATTCTAGCAAATTGGAATTCCTAACATCCCAAACACCTTCGTATCAGTCCTTAATTAAATTAATTAACACATGGGACCCTCTGTAGTCTCCTGTTGGACAAGAGAGGTCTTGTTTACCTCTACTGAGTGCTCATTCACCTGTTTCTCACAGCTGGCGTCAAATTCCACAACTTTACCACGGGGCTTGAATCTTGTCAAGAGGGTCTGTTTGAAGTTTGTCCATTTAAGATCTTTCAATGTTTCTCTGTTTATTACAAAAATGAATGTACATCCTAAACCTAACAACGAGCTACTAAAGGAATGTAGGATATATAGTGTAAATATTGGGTTGTCAGAGGCTATAGAGTTCTGTATCCTGTTAATGGAGGGGAACACATTTAGGAGAAGGAAGACCAGAGGGTAGAGGATCAGAGGCTTGATCTCCTTACGGATTAGATCTCTGTATCTGTCAGAGGCAGGGTTATAAGGATCCCATCTCCTAACCTCCCAGGACAGCTTGATTATGATAACCAAGAATACTATGAATAATCCCGGAATAATTAGCCATATAGGAATGTACCATGTGAGGAATCTTAAAATCTGTCCTGTAGTAGTTTCCCCTAATATCCAACACCATTGACCCGCTGGTCCGTACGAATTATGGATGAATGGAAATAATCCAAAGAATATTGGCACAACTATCCCTGAACAAATGTAGAATACTTCAAAGTAACGATTGGTGGGTCTGAGGACTACCACATTCCAGAAGAGATTAACAGTTATGTTACACACCCACACCACCACACCCCAGTCAGCTAGAGAGAGGTAGAATCCATCTATTGTACAGAGGACAGAAGTCCGGATTACTGATCCTCCTACTGCATACGCCAGGGCGTCAAATAGTGTAGCTGTTACTAAATACATGATAAGTCTCTGTGAAGTGAATTCATATCTCCTGAATAGAAAGATTAATCCGAGAATAAATATGCTAGACAGGACCGATATGGTACCAATCATTCTTCTTATCACCTCTAGAGCTATGCAGTACCCCTCTTCTGTGAATATACAGGTTGAGTTCATTTTTAATTGGAACTAATGAGCTATAGTTCTGCATATATAGTATCAGATTGTAATGTAATATTCTAATAACTTAGATAATATTATTATTTCTTAAGTTTCACTCTCAAAACATTGAAATATATCTATGTACTGAATTGTTACTCCATTATGCCACTTGGCGCGCACCACAAGACCACCATCATGCCACTCCACCACTTTATCTTTCTCAGAATCTTTTGGAAGAGGCGCCAATTCTATGTACCTCAGTCTCTTTCTCAGCTGTTTCTTAATCAGCTGATTTTCCACTAGATTGTCTAATATATCCACTAATTTTCCTAATGAGTCCTTACAGAAATTGTTACCTACACCCTCCACCGCCTTGTAGCGAATTGATTGGTCAGGAACTTCTCTCAGCAGCTCTGTTATATCCACAAACATTCCTATCCTTCTTCCCAATCTCTAAGGAAATGAAGGAAATTAGTATTTGGAAATTAACCAATGAAATAACAGACTCACCTTCTCTAGATCCTTCTGCCATTTAGCGACTCCTCTCTCTATCTGTATAGAGAATTTAGACTCCTTGCCCCTCAGCAAGTTCTCCCAGAACATCTCGCATTGGAATGTTGTCATAATGTCCACTAGTCTGATTCCATCATCTCCCAGCTGTAGCTGTAGATAATAATGAAGACAGCAATCAGCTGGAGGATCAAAGTAATCCCATTCTAGTCTCCTACCCCCTAAGGTCTGTAGCATGAGAGAGGATGCAGGTCTCTGAGGGGAGGAAGGGATCTTGTAGATTGTAAACTGAAACTTTGCTAGAACTAAAATTAGATCAATAATACAATTGTTATGTACTTTAATTACATAGTTTCATACCTGTTGCAGCCTCCTTTCTTATAAAAGGTGGCTCTGCTACTGCTACTAATCCCTTGTACAGATTCTGTAGTATAGACCTCACCGTATCCCTCATACCTTTAAACTTCCTGTATCCGTTAGGATGCAGACTCTTGTCATGTATCATTCTTGTTAGGTCTTGTTCTAACAGGACCTCTTTACCTACAAATATTTCTCTTAATTATTGGACAGAATTACATCATAACAAAGATATAGTTACCTAGGAATGTCTCTATCTGCTGCTTAAACACCTCTACTTCATCTAAACACTCCTCCAGGGCTCTGGCAGCCCTCTGTTCCTCATCAGCTGTTGTTCCTGAAGAACTCCTTTTGAGGAGTTTAGAGGGTGCAGCTCTCTCCAATGAGCTCTGGGGTCTAATAACATCCCTGAGGTCATTCATAGACCCTGATATTTTAATCTTAGAGAGGGAGCTCCTCATTTTGCTACTCATCGCACCTAACGGAGTACTAGCACGTGCTAGTTTCGATTTGCTTGATTCTGATTGGTCGTAACTGTACTTGGGTTTGTGGGAGAGGGTAGGTGTTGAGGGGGCAGAATGGTTCTGTGACCAGTTAGTAGTAGAATTGAATCTGTCTTTAAGCGGGAATTTAGCTGGTAGATATCTGTAGACAGACGTATCACCTGTTTATTCTATTATTAGTAACATTATAACTTACTTTGAAGAATTCTTGGTTTCAGTTTTAGAATTTTGTTTCATTTTCAGTCCATCAGGTGTTTGTACCAATTTAATCCTATCCTCCTTCCACGAATCAGATTTGAGGGATTGCTTGCTTGCAGACTTTTTCATTTTTTGTATAGTTTGTAAGTCTAGCTTGGAGTTCTCACGCGTAGCTTGGATTGCATCGTCCTCAGAACTGGAACTATCTGATTCATAGCAATCTGTATCGTCACCAATCCATTGGAAGGGGTCTGTTCTGTTACCCACAAAGTTCCCTATACTCTGTTGTACTACTTCAGGGTTTGACTAGAATAGATATTTTTATATACACATTTTCACACCTCTGCATATTATTAATTTACCTGTGTAATTGCTGAGTGTAGGGACCATGTCCAATCTCTAAACAAACAAGTAATTACATTCCATTTACCTAGGTAGTTGCTATTAACTTACGAGTAATTCATCGCATCTTCCGCACAGACTATAAACACCCTTTTCTTAATTGCAATTCCAAACACATATTTCTCATCAGCTGATTTTGGTAAATTCTTTATTTTCTTTATTTCTGTGTGCTTCCTAAGTCCTCTGCTCTCAGACAAGTCCATGCTCCCTCGGCAGTTAAGAGTCCTCTCATTTTCGTAGTACAGAAGGATATCACTTCTCAGAGTAAACCATCTCTTCTTCCATCTTACACGCCTCTTCCCGCCTAAAATAATTATTATTTAATTAGAGTTAATCATATTTTAACACCTACAATTATATTATAAATTCCCTATAATTATCCAAATTTATAGCTTAGTAACCAATTATCCTTTAGGTATGCTTAATAATCTTGTAATTAGAATGCTATTAGTATTGTTAATATTGTCAATCCCCGCACTTTACAGTCTTCCGCCTGAAGTTGTCTCTGATCCCCCATACCTCACGGTATCAGCTGATCAACAGCTGATTATTAATTGCTCTCACAGCCAATCAGATGCTGTCTTCTGGACAGACAGTTCAGGCACCATTCTAGACTCAGAATACTTTAATTCAACCAATCAGCTGACAGCTAGCCACATCATAATATCAGCTAATCGATCTCTCAATGGTTCCACATTCCAATGCGTTGCTAACCTAACTAACTCCACACAGATTTCTTTAGAAGTGACAATTCAAGTTCTATTTATAGCTAACTCTTCATTCTATATCCGCCAATCAGATGTCAGGATTGGAGAGACCATATTTCTGTCCTGTTACCCGGACTCATGGCCCCCTGGCTCCATTAATTGGACACATTCTGGCGCCTCTTTAGGCTCAACCAATCAGCTGTCAGTTCCTGTGACATCATCTGCAGTAGCTGGAGAATACACTTGCATAGCAACCAATTCAGAAGGTATTTAATCTGATCTATTTTGAGTAACAAATATTAATTTGTTCTATTTATAGGTTCTGTGATGTCATCAGCTGTTGTAACTGTTATAATTGACCAATCAGATTTCTTGCTTTACAGAAATGAATCATCAGCTGTTTCTATGGTATGTAATGGAACTGATTTGAGTTGGAATAAATCCGACACAATTCTAACACCTTCTGCTCTGCCATCTGGTCTATCATTGGAACTAACACCTTATAGTTCCACATTATTAATTTCATCTCTTACCTCATCTCTGGCGGATAATTACAGCTGTTATCTTGACACACCTGGGATAATTAATTCCAATTTCCAGATTATAATTCCAAGTATGTTATTTCATACATCTTATTAATCAGCTGATTATTGATTCTATATTTAGATTTGGAGAACACATTCACTCTCTCTCCTCCCTCCAGACAGATATTCCCGACAGAGTCAGTAGACCTCCCTTGTTCCCCTCCCTCTGGGGACCCTATACCCCTGCTCCTCTGGTACCGGTCCGGTATGTCCTCTCCTCTCTCCAACACCTCTGTTACTGGTATCAATATACTGGATAATGGATTTCTACATATTAATAGTTTCAGCCAATCAGATGTCGGTGTGTACACCTGTGTGGCGTATAATTTGGCGGGCTTTATCCTCGTATCAGCTGATTTATCAATCTTACCCTCTCCAATTGCTACAATTCTATTGGCTGATACTCCAGCTGTATCTCATATAGTGTTTATTGACGTCATAATATTAACGTGTAATATTTCAATTAATGGGCAAGTGTTATACAGCTGGTATAAATCTGATCAGCTGATTGGAGATATGAATCAGCTGGAGGTAACCAGCTCAGGAGAATACAGCTGTTTTGTAGAAATAGCAACCTCCTCTAGCTCCATAACCGTCCAATCAGATTCAATCTTTCTTGCCATGAATGACACCTTAGCATTTGATGGGAAGATAGGCAATCAGCTGATTAATGAAGGCGACACATTAGTTGTCACCTGTGACACAATTGGTGGCACAAATCCTTCATATTTGTGGTTTTATGGAAACGAAGAGATTAAGAATTCAACCAATAATATTGTCTGGAATAATCAGCTGACTATCATTCAGTAAGTTCCATATTCTGTTACTAAAAGTAGAATTTATTTTAGTTCCAATTTAGAGCTACTCAAGAAAACGCGGGTGAATACAAATGCTTTTCATTCAGCCAATCAGATTTTGAAGCTATCAAACAGACATTTACTGTAATTGTAAGATTTGGACCAATCATTATGACACCTTATAAGTCCGTTACTCTATACGAGGGGATCAGAGGATCTGTGGAATGTGACGCTGATGGATCCCCGCCTCCTATCGTCTCTTGGCGCCAAATAAACTCCTCTCAGCTGTTAGACACCTTAGCTGATGGAACTTTGATTATTCCGGAAATAAAGGTGAGAATTGATCGATCAATTTGTTGTTGTTGTTATTATTATTATTATTATTATTATTATTATTTATAGCTATCATCAGCTGGTACTTATGAGTGTACAGCTACAGATCCAACCAATCAGAATAACTCTATATCTGTACTTGTCCAGATTATTGTCCTCTCCTCCTCTCCTCTGTTCCCCTATCCCCCTACTCCTACCCTCGTATATGTCTTAGTGCCAATATGTATCACCTTATGTGCCACTATTCTGCTAGCCAGCTGTGTCGTGTGTGTGGCACTAATGGCTAGACGGTCCTGCTCTAAACACAGATCTCTTGATCTCAGGAATCAGGAGGACTCCCCCAATCGTCTCAGAGGTAAGCTCTCTCCTAAGTACCAACCTCTGGTGTCTTCACAACAGACCTCTGCACCCTCACAGCCGGAGAAGTTAGTTTTATATTGTTTGCTTATACAAATCAATATTTATTTATTTGTTTGTTTGTTTGTAGTCAAAAGCCTGACTTGAAGTTCCCTCTAATCGGCTTCCCCAGAGATGAGCTCAGCTTTGGTACCCGTCTAGGAGACGGTGCTTATGGTCCAATTATAGAAGGTACAATAGAGGAGTTCTTGGGGAAGAGGAGACACGTAGCTGTAGAGTGTTACATCTCTAAAAGTGATGAGGGATCTTTCCCTAAACCAGATGAGTTACACACCTGGCCTGTATTCTTTCTCTACCATGACAACCTGAGTAGGGTACTTGGAATTTGTACCTCTGTGGAGCCTTATTACGTCATATACGAGTACTCAGACAGAGGGTGTCTCAAGGAATTCCTCAGGAACTATAAAGAGCAAATTGGAACTAATTCTCTATCCCGTACTCCATCTAAGAGTCAATCAGGTGTAGACGCTAACCTCTTGTTAACACAAGACCTCCTCCTTAGAATGTGTAGTCAGGCTGCCCTGGGTCTGGAGTTCTTAGCTCAGAATGATATGGTATTTAGAGACGTGGCCTCACGGAACTGTTGTGTGTCCTCCTCCCTCGATATTAAGCTCATTAATCTACCCATTGGTCCTAATCTGTTCCCAGGAGATTACTATAAGAGGGACAACGAATTTGTACCCGTCAGGTGAGGATGCACTCCTTAGGGGACAATTTTGACCCCTGGGTATTAATCTTAATGTTTGTAGATGGATGTCTCCAGAGAGTTTACAGAATTCTCAATTTACAACCAAATCAGATGTTTGGGCATTCGGCGTATTTTGCTGGGAAGTATTCACATTCTCCAGACAGCCCTACGAACTGTTGTCAGATGATCTTGTCCTGGACAGAGTACCACACGGTCTACGATTGGATGAGCCAGAGGAGGGCTGTCCGGAGGGTGCTTATAAACTCATGACCCAGTGCTGGAATCAGAACCCAGACAAGAGACCCTCATTCTCAAATTTATGTGTGAATTTGAATGACGTCACCTGTGATTAACTATTTTTATACATTCCAAGCTACCACTACTTGTAAACTTATGCAATTAAATTAATGTAAACTGGAACTGAAACTAATTATAACTTACTCTTCTTCAGGAGATATCCTGAAATATTTGAGCCAATAGATTCGTTGCTTGCCACACTATCACTCCTGGTATGTTCCATAACATAATTCAACCAATCAGATTCTTGCTTTATCTATTTATACATAGTCTGGGCATACAATAGAAATTTGATATGTCTAAAAATAGAAATAGAAAAATTGTTATATCCAAGAAACGGCGCCAAAAAAAGAGGCGGGCTAATGACAATGTCATCCGTAAGCATTGGCGGGTGGGTCTATCTGTAAAACGTAACTATGAGAGGATGGGAGTATCAGCTGACGCAAATAGGCTTAAGAAAGATGTGAAAAATGTGCCGTCTGAAGTGGTTAAGGAACTGGAACTAACTTCTAAGCAAGCTACTGATAGACAGGAATCTGTACAAGTTGTGTATTTTGATTGGCACACTAAACAGCTGTTAAATCAGCTGATTGACAAGTACGGGGATGACTACCATAAAATGGCGCGTGATTCTAAGCTGAATATTTGGCAGAAAACAGCTGGACAGATTAGGCGCCAATGTATTAGACTTTCTAAAGCTCAAAATTGATTGGTTCTTAATTCTAATAGTAATTTGTTTGTGTTTACAAGTTATTCATATAATTAATTAGTTCACATTCCAATCAATGCCTCCTAAACAACGCACAAAAGGTAAACAAGAAATCTACAATGAAAATCAGGCTGCTCTTGAATTCTATTGGCGAATCAGTTTATGCTCATCAGCTGTTCAGATTATCTCAGTTGTTGCATTTTTTTCTTGGCTGCGTAGCCTAGCAACTGCTCTCATGATTGGAATGCATTATTTAGCTATTAGAGTTATGCGCTCTATTGCCCGTCCGAAGTTCTCAGGAAATCAGCTGATCGACGGAGGCATAGATCTATCTCTGACCAATGGAATGGGAGAACACATGAAAGATTTGATTCTATTTTCCGCGCTACTTCAATTTGGCGCACTTTTTACGGACTACTTTTGGTGTTTAATCGTTGTGGCGCCTATTCGTGTAGTTTACATAGTTTGGCCTCTGCTGTCTCCATGGTTACGTTCTAGCTCTGAAAATGTTCAGGAAAAACCAAAACCAAAACCAAATCCTAGAAAAGAAAGGAGAATTTATAAATAATTATTTGTGTTTATTTCTTAATTCATTTAATTCTTATATTTAATTAGCCAATGGAATCTCACTATACATTACCCGCAGAATCCTACTCACTGACCAATGTGATCACTCAAAAACAGACTTCCTCCTCTCAGCCCCTTGTGGGGAACAATTTATGGGCCGTGGGACACGTGACAGACTCAACCAATCAAAATCTATTCTACTTCGATGGAATAAAGGGCGGGGAATGTAAATGGCATAAATTCCAAACACCCGGCTTGGTTGCTGATGAAGTACAGCTAGAGCTGGGATTTGAGGGTGTCCTTGGACTGAAAATGGACCAATCATTGTACCTGGGGAGTGTTGAATCGGTCCAGAACTCTGCGATCAGCTGGTCACAGGTTTCTACAAAGTGCAGAGATTTCCAAATCGGGCGGGAGAATATTTGTTTCAGAAATACAGATTCTGAATTCCTACATATTTCCCAGATTGAGGCGCCAAATGAGTCTAGACCTCTGCCCCGTATTTCCCCTCCCAGCTGTTACTGTATGACTTCTAGTGAGGACGTAATTTGTCTAATTGGATCAGATTTACAAATTCTAAGATCTCCGTATTCTCATTGGTTGAAAATGTCTATATCAGCTGATCGAACCTTCTTCTCTTTATTCACGCCCAAAATTCCTAATTTATCAAAGGTGTTACTTAATAACGGACACTTATGCGGTCTGTCCTCTGAGGGACAGAGTATATCTCTCCTTCCATTGGTTAATTCTCCTTCCTGGAAGGAACTGTCTCTCTCCTTACAAATAATAGATGTATCAGCTGTTAGTGGTCATCAGTTATCATTTCTTCTGTTAGACAGACATTACACACTTCACATTGCATTCCTGGACTCCTCTACCCTCAGGGTAACAGAGCTACCCCCTTCAGTTATGCCTGACAGTAATATCTTGTTAACATCTGTCCGGTCTATCCGGTCATTATTTGATAAACCGGATTCTATCCCCTTCAGCTCTCCCTCTTCCCTCTCTACAGGAGATTATTTCTTCACGGCTGGAGCTTCTGACTGCCAAATGGATTACGAATCAGCTGCTCCATCTGCTCCTGCACATAGTCAGCCAATAGAATTCTCTGATCCTATAACAGCTGATCCAGATCCACCAGCTGAATCAGCTGATTTCCCAATTACCATTTCAAATAATGTATCAGTTGATCCGCCAATAGAGTTCTCAGATATTCTAACACCTGCTCTGCCAATTAATCTCCTAAATACAGAAACAGCTGATCCGTCAGCTGTTTTATCACATCCTGTATCAGCTGAGCTTCCTTCAGATTCACCAGCTGATATATTCTCAAGTTCAACAGCTGATCCATTACTCAATCAATTAAACAACCAATCGAATCACTTCTTCCTTCCTAATGATTTATCAATAATTGACACTAATTCATCCCAATCAGCTGATTGGTTAAATTCCTCATCAATGAGTTCTGATATAAGAAGTGACGTAAGAACTGGAACCAAAAGACAATTGGCGCCCAACTCTAATTTATCACACAAATTCTCTAAAATTAAAGTTGAGAATCCTTACTTCGATGCACGTAACACTTCTCTATTCTCTGATCTGACTGTTCGTACTTCTGAGGAGAGGCGAATCGATAAGAGAAACCTTAGAGAGAGGGCAGACCCGTGTCCCCTCAAGGAGTGCTCATTTCTACCTGTCAGATTTGATTATTCATATTTTGAGGATGTAGTCTGTGAATCAGAGACTAGAGGTATATCACCTACCCTACTGGATAGGACAGAAGGAATTCTGTTTGATCAAGAATTCGATTTCTCAGCTGCTCAAAAAGAAGTGACCAACCTTTCGAGAGTGTATCCTAACACCTCTATTGTACCAGTGTCCCCTCCCCCTTCTGCTCCCCCCACACAAGAGTTCTCTCTTTGAATTATTAATTTATTTTACAATTCTATTTCTATTTTCACTTTATTCTATTTTATTAACACCTTTATATGATATAGCTAAAATGGGTAAAATAATGAAACCGAATAAAGTGGTTGTGGTCCTGGCCGGTAGACACGCGGGTAAGAAGGGCGTAGTAGTGAAGACCTTTGAAGGAGGACAGGACAAAGGGAAGGCTTTCAGTCACGCCCTGGTGGCAGGAATTGAGAGATACCCCCGCAAGGTGACGAGGCGTATGAGCAAGAAAAAAGTGTCACGAAGGTGTCGCATTAAGCCATTTGTCCGTCTCCTCAATTATAATCATCTTATGCCCACTAGGTAGGTTACTAAGGAAACTCTCTGGAATATGTTTATTTGTTTATTTTAGATATTCAGTTGAGCTTAAACTTGACACTTCAAAAGTAAACAAGGATTGCTTCAGAGAGAAGAAATTACGCAGAAAAGCGCGGGAAATTGTTAAGAATGTTTTTGAGCAAAGGTATGTGATTTATTTATTTGTTTACTTGTTTACTATAATGATGGATATAAGAACATGCCGTAAATAAGCACCATGCTCTGGAAACCGGTTCTCATATATTCCTGTTATCAGCACATGTATTGCTACTATTAAGTGTGTTCTTATAACCAATATACACTATATTCATATTTGTTTACACTGTAGATACATTTGTTTTTTGTTTGTTAATTTGTAGATATAAGACAGGAAAGAATAAGTGGTTCTTCCAGAAGCTCAGATTCTAAAATTAGTTTTGTTAGTTTGAACTTAGTTATTACAAGAATTCGTTAATTATGATTATACATATATTAACACCTGTCTAAGGAACAGGTCTATGCATCTGTTACTGAGATATATATTCATATTTTGACACCAAGTAACTTTATGGCAACAACTAGCTAGCCAATCAAATGTCTAGACAGGGAATTCCTAAGAAGGCTTTGATTCGTCAGAAGAAGAATGGCGCTAGAATTACACGCCTAAAGCCTCCCCCGGATTCCTCAGAGGACCGGAGTAGATCCTCATCAGCTGACTCAGAGAGAGGGTTCCTGGAGGGTCCTTTAGACCCCCAGCTGTTTGAGGAAGTGTCAAACCTAGATGAGGAACAAGAGGACCTGAGGGACTATTGTCCAGGGGGCTACTATCCAGCTGAGATAGGGGAGACCCTCTCCCAGAGGTACAGGATCCTAAGGAAGCTTGGCTGGGGTCACTTTTCTACCGTCTGGTTAGTTTCTGATTCAGCTACTGATTGCTATGCTGCTGTTAAGGTAGTTATAATTAGATTTATTAACTTACATTCCTTTAAGCCTATTATGTATCTAGATAATGAAGAGTGCCAGAAAATACAAAGAGACAGCTCTGGATGAATTGGCTCTTTTGAAGGCTGCCTCTGCTCAGGAACAGAGCTCTGTGGTTAGACTCATGGACCACTTTGAGGTGACCAATAGGGGATCAGGTACCCATATCTGTATGGTGCTAGAGGTGTTAGGGGACAATCTCCTGCGTCCTATTGTCCAGGGTAACTACTCTGGATTGTCAATACCGCTAGTTAAGCACATAATTAGACAGGTGTTAACAGGACTTAGTCACCTCCATTCTGTGTGTGGGATTATTCACACGGACATAAAACCTGAGAATATTCTCCTACAGATGGACCCAGTGTCTCTTGAGGTGTTAGCTGCAGAATGTGTACCTGCTTACCTCTTGCCATACCAGGCTGTATCCTCTCTGTGTCTATACAGACAGAGGAGAGAGCACTCACAGGCTGTAAGGAGAGAAGCTGCTATTAAGGAAAGAGACAAACAAGAACTGGAACTACAGAGCATGCAGACAGCACAGCAAATCAATGGGCTCTGTTGTAAGATTAAGGTGAACAGCTGTAAAACAAACAATAACAGCTGTAAGGTTGAGGAGAACAGCTGTTTAACAAAAGAAGAAAAACAGAAAATTAGAAGAAAGCAAAAGAAGAAACGAAAGAAAGAAAAGGCTAAAATAGCTAAACTAACCTATACAGCTACGACAGGTAATTACGCTAATACAAATATACAAATAACTAATTGAATTAATTATTTCTAAAGAATCAGAGCTTGTTTGTCAGGATCTGAAGTGTGATAAACTGGAACCTATTATTCCACAATTTATTGATACTCATGGCAATAACGAAGGCAATGACATCATTATTAAGCAGAAGGTACCTCGCAGCTTTTCAATGGATGATATCCATGAGATACAGCTGACAGAGGATTTGTTGCTAGGAAGAGAGGAGAGTTTGGAATGTGTGAATAATCATAATTTAGCTGAGTTTGATGTAAAGATTGCAGATTTAGGAAATGCTTGTTGGGTGGATAAACACTTTTCTGAGAATATACAAACTCGACAATATCGAGCAATTGAAGTTCTCTTAGGAATTCCTTACTCCACCTCTGCGGATATTTGGTCCGTCGCCTGTCTGGCTTTCGAACTAGCAACAGGGGACTATTTGTTCGAGCCCCATCAGGGGGACACGTACTCCAGAGACGAAGATCATATAGCCCTCGTAACTGAACTCTTAGGCTCTATTCCCAGACACATAGCTCTGAAAGGGAAATATTCCAAAGAATTCTTCAACAAGAAAGGAGATCTGAGACATATACACCGTCTGGAGTACTGGCCTCTTAAAGATATCCTCGTAGAGAAGTACAGATGGGAATTAGAGGAAGCAGAATTATTTTCTAATTTCTTAATGCCAATGCTTAACCTTGTCCCTGGGAAGAGAGCTACTGCAGATCAATGTCTAGCAAGTGAATGGTTGTTTAGCAAATGCACTTAGGTTATCATTCTTGTTATAATTATTCTGTAAACAATGTTATTAAATTCTATTAAATACAAAATATTAACACCTCACTAATTGGAAGAATTAATGAGATTCCAACAATTTGATGTAACATAATAATTGTTTGGAATCTTTACGATATTCGCTATTTTTGGAATATTCAAAATATTAAGAAATTTGTAAAAATCGATTAATGTTACATATGAAGTAACAAATTCGCAATTACTGTCATTATTACAATATAGCAAGAATAACAATAGACAATATACGAAGGAGATGAGAAAGGAAACTCTCTAAATAGACGTGTTACAACAGTTACAACACAAGTGATACATTCAAAGCAGGTTATAAGAACATCGTCAAGAACTGGACATAGTGTTCATATATCCGGCATATTCATACACAAGAACATGTACATATAACTAATATGTCTTATAAGGACATGTTCTTATAACCAGCATGTCTTATATAAGAACAAGTTCTATACAAGCATTTCTTATAAGGACATGATCTTATAACCAGCATGTCTTATAAAGTATATTGAAGTAGGCGGATGGCGTTTGATTGGATTCTAGCTGAAAAGGGTGAACCGGGGGGCGTGAGAATTTTTTGGAAAACAAGGAAAGGAGCGAGAATGTCTTCCCAGTATTCTAGATAACTAGACAATCGATGATGTGTGTTAATGCGTCGAAGTATGAGATACACGAAAGTGTTTCAAATATGGACGAGCGAGACTTTGATTGGATTCTAGCTGAAAAGGGTGAACCAAGGGGACGGCTGTGTGGATTTCTGTGCTAGTTGACTAGCTGATCGGAGTGTTGACTTGATTAGTTATGAACTGAACCATAGAGGAGGACTTAAAGGTTATTTCAAGTAGATGAATGTAGGCGGATGGCGTTTGATTGGATTCTAGCTGAAAAGGGTGAACCGGGGGGCGTGAGAATTTTTTGGAAAACAAGGAAAGGAGCGAGAATGTCTTCCCAGTATTCTAGATAACTAGACAATCGATGATGTGTGTTAATGCGTCGAAGTATGAGATACACGAAAGTGTTTCAAATATGGACGAGCGAGACTTTGATTGGATTCTAGCTGAAAAGGGTGAACCAAGGGGACGGCTGTGTGGATTTCTGTGCTAGTTGACTAGCTGATCGGAGTGTTGACTTGATTAGTTATGAACTGAACCATAGAGGAGGACTTAAAGGTTATTTCAAGTAGATGAATGTAGGCGGATGGCGTTTGATTGGATTCTAGCTGAAAAGGGTGAACCGGGGGGCGTGAGAATTTTTTGGAAAACAAGGAAAGGAGCGAGATTGTCTTCCC